>JBCNJP010000009.1:61326684-61372763 GCA_039602395.1 Deinandra increscens subsp. villosa | reverse complement strand
GTACCAACAATAAAGATGTTAAACTTTTCCAAGTAAAGTTTGAAAAGGGAAATTGAGTTTTCCGGATAAAGAAAATAACCCTTGGGGTTAGTTTTTAAAATCTAAGCAGAGGATTGTCTATGTAAGAAGGAAGACTATGGTTGTACAACTAAAAGCGGGGGATGACGGTTCCCCGGGTTAGCGACGGTTACTCTATGACTAATATTCGGATGACGACGCTTGTCCGAGGAGCTAACGTAGTTCCAATAGACAATGCTTAGTTGAATGAATGATTTGGTATAATTCTGTTATGTCTTATACCTGATAAATGATGAATGGTTAAATGTTTTGGTATTATACCTGATAAATGTTTAAAAGTTAAATGTTTTGGTATAACTCTGTTAGGTTTTATATCTGTTAAATGTTTATAGGAGCCGTTAGGCCCCAAATGTTTGAGGTAACCTTTCAAGGAAATGTAAAAGTTTTAAATACTTAGAACTCACCAGCGTAAGCTGACCTTTAAAAGCATGTAGTCAGGTATCGGTGATGCTTGAAGTAGCAAGGGAAGAGCTCTAGCAAGGGCTGTTTAGATGGGCAAGCTATTAGGAAAGACTCGGCAGTTGACTGACGTAGTAATAGATAAGATCTAGTTATTAGATTATGTTGTTATCTTCCTTACTGTTGTACTTGGCAAATATATAAATGATTTTTTTTTTAATTTCCGCTGCTTAGTTATCTCTGTTGTAGCATGTGTTCATGAGTAAATCCGACACGTGACCCTTCCTGGAGCCAAGACTGGAAGCGAGCGTCACAATAAAAAACAAAGTAATTACACACAATAATAATAATCACGATACATGTCATCTATCTCATCGGTATATTTAATATATAAACGCTCCAATCAATATAACCAACTCAATATATTTTATATACACGTGAGAGCCATAATCAATAACGATATAATTCACACTTGAATTTATAACCCGCATGATGCATGGCCACCTTTATCCAACGGATGGCACCAATGTGTGTGTGTGTGTGTAAATAATAACCAGTCTAGCATCTCAACCAATTCCAATTCCGATCGTTATTCGAATAGTCTCGTAAAATCCATCTTTCACGTCGGTATAATATGTCTAGGATCCAAGCCCATAGAATAACCCCATTAACTAGTCACCTTGGCCCAACCAGTTATCACATACTTGAGCCCAAACCGGCGACCCCCTAGGCACACAAGCCTAACTCCCTTTTTGTCTTATATGATTTTAATCCAATGGTCCACATCACTTTGATCCAATGGCACATCACATGCAAAACCAATGGCCGAGATCATCTAGATCCAATGGCTCACATCGCATGCAAGATCAAAGGCCAAGATCATCCTCATCCGACGGTCCACATCACATGCACAACTCTTCACATGCATTGGACCACCCTTCTTTACTCTCCCATTGGCCACACATCACATCACCTTCATCCTATTGGCTAATACTCAATCTCTCTCTTCTCTCTCACTCTAAAACCGTACCCTCTCCTCTCTCCCACTCATTGCATGGACCTCACACTCAAACACGCACACATACCATAGCTCTCTCCCGTTCTCCTTTTTTTGGCCTACACGCAATCACCACGCCACCACCTCGCCACCATCGGGCCACCATAACATCCTTACACGCAACCACTAACCCACCATCTTACCACCCTAGCACTACCTCAAACCCCTGTATATTGCCACCTATTGGTTACCTTGTAAACATCACCAAACCGCCATGCAACCACACCCTTCATCACGTAACCATCATACCTCCATCACAATACCACCTTTAAACACCATCGGATGAACCTCTATACGCGACATAAGCACGTTGTCATCCACCATCACTCAAGTACATGACGAAGAAGGCAATAATCCTACCACCGCCTGCGTTACAACCCATGGTCACGACATCAACGGAAGCAACTAACACACTTATGGAAATATATAAGGTTGATAGCAAGCCTCATCCAACTCACAATCAACCACCACCAAGGTATATCTCAGGTCTAGTTTACCTCTTTTGTTATTCCATACTATTAGCTTGAAAACCATTGGTTGCGTTATTCCCATTTGGTTGAGATTAGGATTGTTGATATGAAAATAACTAAAAGTAATACAGAACTCCATGCATGCAATGTTTTCTATCTATGTTCAGTAAATGAAAACCCAAGTGGTTGATTTGAAACCGTTAAACATTTAAAAACTTATAAACCTTAAATCACAAAAATCGATTGGATCATTATCGTAAATACGGGTCGGACCATAAACCACAACCGGGTCGGATTGATCCAATCAAACCCGGTTGATGGATCTTCCTGGCCATGCCAAGGGACAGGTCACGCCACTCAATAATGGTGGATGTGGTCCGGGCCGATCCAAAACCATGGCATTCATACATGCATGCGACTAACTCGATGAGCCGGACGAACCGCGCCCAAAGTCTAGCCCAATGAACCAAGATAAACAGGAGACCCCAAAACCCACAAATCGGCTACAACAGATTGGGTCAGAACCTTGGAACAGGACCAAAAAATTCACAGCTTCAGTTTGGGCCCCCTGCCGGCCCAAGAGGCTGTTAGATCCATGTATAATGGGCTTAGGCCCGTAGGTAAATTGTTTGGACTTTCTCAGGCCTAATAGGGGTTGTCTGGTCCAATAACACACGAACCACATCCGTTTGTGACACTGAATAGCCTACGGTCACGGGTCAGGCCCACTAATAAAACTATTGGGCTTCGCGTCGCGGTTCAAGGCCCAATAACATTTTTAGGTTCACACAGCATGTTAAAAACTATTTTAAAAAAATAGAACACCCCACCGACATCAAAACTAATGTTTTTGGATTATACTTAATATCAAGGCCCATGTAAACCATTTTGACCTAACAAGCCTATAACCCAACCTTGACAACTTAAACTGGATCAACAATATGTATTTCACTAATGGGCTTAAGGATCAAAACCATAACTTAATCAATAACCCCTTACCACCATATTTAACTCAAACACATTTAGAAACTATTCAGGTTGAAACAACATATAAAGAACAAATATGAACCTAACACACATATCTCTAAGTTAACCAAATCAAGTCATCAAACGCTCTTTAAATCAACTAGAATCTCAATCAAACTAGAATGTTGCAATTTTTCATATATACAACTTAGAATGCTACATATATGCAAGTTAGAATGTTGTGTATACGCAACATTTCTATGTTGCCTATACGCAACATTTCTATGTTGCCTATACGCAACATAGAATGTTGCATGTAAGCAACATAGACTTTTGTCATATATGTAACAAAGAATGTTGCAATGTTGCATATATGTAACTTAGAATGTTGCAATGTTACATATCCGCAACTTAAAATGTTGCATATATGCAACTTAGAATGTTACATATACTCAACATAGAATGTTGTAATATTGCATATATGATTATATGTAACTCAGAATATTACATATATGCAACATAGAATTTTATATTTTCATCAGCAACGGTTCACTCCAATGCCAGAAGCACACCACTAGGACATGCCTTTAATGTCATTTTATTTTGTATGTAAATTTTGTTTTTTACATAATTATATCTTGGTTTTGACCATTTAAATATTTATTTTTAGTTACGAGTACGTAATAAATGCTTTATATAAATTAAGCATACATACAATATTGAATATTGCATATATACAACTTAAAATGTTGCAAAAATGCAACATAATGTTGCAATGTTACATATATGCAACTTAGAATGTTGCATATATGCAACATAGAATGTTAAATATCACTAGCAATGGTTCCCTCAGATATAAAAACACATTTTATAAACGGGAAAATGTCACAAAAGCATAACCAACCAACTCTCAATTTTGTTCCAATTAAGTCACTCAAACTTTTTTTTTTCAAACAGGTAACTTAACTTTAAAATATGTTCTAATCTTAGATAAATGACCTAATTAGCAGGTATCCTAATCAATCTTTTTATAAAAACTGATTTTTTTATTAAAAAAGAATTTTGTATAAAATATGAACTTTTTAAATTGTTATAAATTTTTACTATTTTTTTTTGCATTTTTAAATTTATTTTTAAACCGGTTTTTATAAAAAACGTTTTTTTAGAAAATTTGAATTTTTATAAAAAAATTCATTTTAATTAAAGTTTCGATTTTAAAAATTTGTTATAAATTTTGACAATTTTTTTTGCATCTTTAAATTTATTTTTAAACCGGTTTTTATAAAAAAACGTTTTTTATAAAATTTCAAATTTTTATAAAAATTCGTTTTTTTTAAATTCGATTTAAAAAAAAATCATTTTATTAAAAATTCCCTTTTTATAAAAAAATCAGTTTTTATAAAAAATTGATTTGGTTACCTGCTAATCAGGTTATTTATCTAGGATTAGAACATATTTTAAAGTTAAGTTACCTGATTGGAACAAAAAAAAAGTTTGAGTGATTTAATTAGAACAAAATAAAAAATTGGTTATATTTCTACAAAATTACCCCTTTATAAAACATCATACAACTTGTATAATATCTAGCGTTATACTCTATGCGCGTTGCGGCGGTGACCGAATTATGTTCAGTTAAATTATTTCCCGATGCTAGTAGGTCCACTTGTTATGGCTAAACACCGAGGGTACACAAACAAATAAATAATAAATGTCACTCGAATCGGCGTTAAGTAACATCTTAATCCGAACGTAGGTAAAAATTGACAACGGATAATACATCCATGTAAATTAGAAGGAACAGGTCGTAGGTCATAAACTAATGCCTCAACATTCTAACCAATTACTCTAACTCGATATTTAGCAACAAAAGAAAATAAATAATGTACAAAAAAAACAAAAATAATTTTTTTTTGCCTCGGTCATGACCATATAGGCTGCTTCTAGCTTTAAATATGAAATAAAACTAAATAGTATATGTTAAAAATGATATAAATAAAATATAAATCAACCAAATAACAACCTCCACGTAGCAATGAATAGAATAGACGGAAAATGTTCAATCATCTTGAGCCATGTTATCATTATTGGTTTTTAAATAGGGAAAATCATCAAAATGACCCACTTTAACAAAAAAAAAATCTGGAATGATCAACTAAAATTATCCTAACTCAAATGACCCAACCAATAGGAAGCAACCAATTGTCATCTTTCAACCAATCAGATTCTAAAATGTATCCTCCATCTGACAAGAAGGATAAGTGTGGAGCCCACCTCCAACCAATAATTTTTCGACATATGGAGAAAAAATCAGAATTTTTCAGCTTTGACCCGAACCTGTCCGAGCCTAACACCTGTCCATACTAACTCGACGGCTTGGCTTGTAGGATGGCTTGACTTGGGAATTAGTGGCTTGAGGATTACTTTATCCAACCTCCACCCCTACCTCTCTCCTACCTCTCCCCTACTTTATCCAACCTCCATCCCTGACACACACCCCATTTCTTCTTGTTTTCTCTCCCTTTTTTCTATTATTATTATTATTATTATTATTATTATTATTATTATTATTATTATTATTATTATTATTATTATTATTATTAATCCATCCATCCTATAAAATGCTAAATAAACTAATTAAATAAAAAAACATTTGTACCTAACGTATGAAAGATAAATGTTAGGAAAGGTTAGTTATGTTTAATTATTAAAAGATTATTAAAGTGAGATAGATTTATTCATCTTATTACTTAACTATTAACAAAGGTCATGGTCATTTACTCTTTAAAAAAGTTTAATTATTTTCTAAATTATTTTTAGTTCTTTTAAATCACCTTTTAACTTGTTTTATTCCTGGTTTTCCACATGGCTGACTATTTATATTTAATTATTAGTTTTAAACTGTTTTTTAAAACGTTTACTTATTTTTATTTTAGTTCACGTGATTGACTCATTCTTATATTTTTACAAAGATAATAAAACATTTTGAATTATACAAAACGAGCACTCGTAACAACATGTATCTCGAAATTCTATAGTTTAAAACAAAAGATACTATGTTTACGTGATTGTAATACTTCTCTATTCAAATATAAATACACTCCTATAAGTAACATACACTTAAAAAAATAATTGCCATCAATTAATCTCATTTTGAAATCCACACAATTATCTTCCTTAAAGAACACACATGATTGATATAATGATATCCATTTCCCACCAACAAATAACAAAACAAAAACACAAAACTAACACTAATTGTCGGATGATCGGTCAAAATGAAGGAGTTGACCGCAACATTTAGGGCAATCCCCAACCTGTTTGGGCACCATGAAGTACATGAAACACCCCTTACATCCAGCCACCACTAAAACATGCCCTCCTCCCCTACTTTCACCTTCATCTTCGTTTTCATCTTCGTTTTCGTCTTCGTCATCTTCTTCTTTTTGTTTTTCTGACGATGAAACCGTCGGAGATGATTCCACCAATGAACTCTCACTGTCGGCGTACGAGCTTTCATCGTCGTCTTCATACCTGTTTTCCAGTTTATTTAATTAGTTTATCTAGCATTTTATAGGATGGATGGATTAATAATAATAATAATAATAATAATAATAATAGAAAAAAAGGGAGAGAAAACAAGAAGAAATGGGGTGTGTGTCAGGGATGGAGGTTGGATAAAGTAGGGGAGAGGTAGGAGAGAGGTAGGGGTGGAGGTTGGATAAAGTAATCCTCAAACCACTAATTCCCAAGCCAAGCCATCCTACAAGCCAAGCCGTCGAGTTAGTATGGACAGGTGTTAGGCTCGGACAGGTTCGGGTCAAAGCTGAAAAATTCTTATTTTTTCTCCATGTGTCGAAAAATTATTGGTTGGAGGTGGGCTCCACACTTATCCTTCTTGTCAGATGGAGGACACATTTTAGAATCTAATTGGTTGAAAGATGGCAATTGGTTGCTTCCTATTGGTTGGGTCATTTGAGTTGGAATAATTTTGGTTGGTTATTCCTGATTTTTCTTGGTCAAAATGGGTCATTTTGGTGATTTTCCCTTTTAAATATCACGATAATTGTTCTAGAGCAAATTACAAAGTTGTTTGTATAATATAAACGAGAAACAAATTTTATGTGTCTTTTAATATGAACAAGTCCAAGGGGGTAAACTGAACATTCCGAAAGAATGACGTGTGAAAGAAAAGAAAATGCTACCCTAATCGCCGCGGCTTGCATTGTATTTGTACATCTATATAAAGACGCCACCAGCCCACCACCCAACATTACGATATCATAATCTCTCTCCGAAGCAACCTCCCACTTTTATGGGCTCTTCTTCTAACGTTTGGCCAGTTTTCTAGTACAATCTTTTTCCGGCAATCCTGTCTGTGTTTTTGAGGTTTCTCGTTTCTCTCTCTATTTCTTCGATCATCTTGCACGTTCTTGTTTTAGAGAGAGAAAGTTAATCAACTATGGGGAAGTATACCGAGATTTTGGATGCCTTCAGAATCGCTTGCAGGTTCCATTCGCACTGTCCACAAACTGCCCGGATGTACTACCATCCGCCGGCGGAAAACCATCGGCACGGCGGAGATCTGAAGACCGGCAACGGCGGTGGTGACGGTGGTGGTGGTGGTGGTGCGGCGGTGTCCAGGAAGACGGGGTTCACCAACTCTATTGACGATATTCTTTATTCCGTTCTCTGAAAATTAATAAAGAGTTGGGTTGCAAATTTGTTTCGAGTTTTGTGGAATCAGTTTTGCCTGTGATTTACGTCAGAATCTAGCTGTTTGGTTGTTTATTAATTTTATGTTTTCGGCATCTTTTGGAACATTAAATTGAGGTGGTTTTTTTTTTTAGTAACGGAAAGCTCACGCTAGTTTTATTTACTTTTTTTTCTTTCTTATTTCTGGTTTCTAAGTTTCAACTCTCACCATTAAAAGTGGAAGCCTTGTCTAAGATTAAAGGTATAGGTAAGGAAAAGGCTTTTGGTACTACTTCTAGGAGTATAGTCATTGTTTATTAACGAGGAGTCAATCACGCGTTGCAACGGTTGCGGTTTCGCAAAATGTAGATGTATGGAGAGGTTAGCGGCCATATATTATACATCAAAATTGGGCGTTTACATATGCACAATAATAGTCCAAACTTGCAAGTGTAATTTTTACAAAACATTTTATGGTCTGATGCCCTTTAGTCTAAGCATGTGATGCGTTGTCATGTGAAGACGGTCCTAAAAAGAAATAATAGTTTGTTGTCTAGAACCTAAACATCTTACAAATGTTAAAAGTTAAATAGAAGAAGGTGATAACTTTGTACCCTAAAAACTGAAGAAGGACCTTTGTAACATATTCGTGAACACTATGAAAAAGAATTTCTTCTTATAGCAACGGCGATCTCTCTCATCCCTACCATATACACCCGGTCAAATAAAATGTATATATCAATGAGGCGGTGAAGTTCAGTAATTACCACAATAAACCATAAGAACCCTATCACTTTATGAAATGTGAGCTGAGACTTACAAATGAGAAACATTTAAATCTATAACAGCCTCTGTAAAAGTCGGTTGGTATACATTTTTATTGACCTCATGTATAAAATTTCTAAGTATCATACATGAACAGAGAGAATTTAAAAGGGCAGAAACCCAGTCCATTTCTCTTCTAACATACAAACTCCTCTGTTGTAAGCGTCATGAACATCAGCAAATATAAACCGCTAAAATATTTTTAAATAAACACAATAGACAACTTCTTCTACATCAAACAATAAACAGCATCTAGGGACCGAAGAAATTGAAGCTACGAACGATGGATGATAACATACATCGATATATACAGGGCAAGAACTGATTACATATATTCATATAACATGAAATCCGTTACACATGAAACACTAAAATCATAGACACAACTACAACAGAATACGAAACTGAAAATGAAAAGTATCATATTCTCTGTAATTTAAGAAGAGATTACATAAAATACAGACCTTTCACAAATAGGCGTTGCAGCTGTAGACGATGATAAAGAAATAAGAACAACTGTTGATGAAACTGAATCTGAAACAAAAAAAATCATAAACCGATGTAGCATCAAAGGGTTTAATTGAGTAAAAAGTACGTGAGTGACAAACCCTCTGCAAAGGAAGAAAGCGGATGCCCAAGAGAAAAGAACGATACGTTTGATAATCGGAAAAGATGAAAAGGAAAATTGATGATTCAATAAGGCTAGGGAGTCTAAAAGAGAGGGCACGTTACACGTGTTACAAAAGCTGAACAGTTCAGCGGCCAGGTGGCACTATAAAGAAGGAAACGAAAGCTAAACAACATTTTAGAAGGCAGAAAAAAAAAAAAAACGATCGACCATAGATATCGAACCCGGGTCTAACCAAGAACCGTATAAGAAGAAACCAATCAGACAAAAATCATCAATTAATAAATTTCTGATACACAAAGTTTACATATAAAACATCTGTTGTAGCAGAAAGTCAATAAAAGTCATAAGAAGTCGTCTATTATGTTTATATAAGAATAAGAATATCCCAAACTAAGTCCTACCATCATAAATATATTTTTATAACATACGATTCATTCTATGTTACCATAAAGTGATAAAACCATCCAATTGCTTACTTGTTAAAAATAGGGCCGATCTCGGGTAAAGGCAGGGTGGGCGACCGTCTAGGACCCGGGATTTTGAAGGTGCCAAAATTCTTAAAATTTTTTGTTATATATATATATATATATATATATATATATATATATATATATATATATACTAGCCGTGTGCCCGCGCGTTGCGGCGGCGACAGTGTGTAGTGTGTTATTCGTCTTCTGTTCGCGCGTTGCAGCGGCACAGAAATATATGTTTGCTCAACCAGCCCTCATATGAAATATATGTTTTAACCTTCTTTTGCCCTGGCTACATTAACTTCCTATGAAGTTCAAGGTTCATGGAATTAAGAACCAGGCCTTTTGGAACAAATATTAACTTTGTTGGTTTTTTTATGTATTACATTCTTGACATAGATTTCGTTTCAAACCAAGCCGAGCTCTGTATTGACGTATTTTTTTTTCAAAATCGAGTTCTGACAAATACTATACACTTTAACTTTTATTCTAAAACGCGTTTATATTTCTTAAATTGATTTATTAATATATCATTTTTTTTATCTATAGCTACTTCTATATAATGTGTCTTTTACATGATATGGACAATAACATCAAATTAAAGCATGTTCCGTCTGAAGTGTGCTTTGCTTGTTCACTTTCCATAACCTAAACTAAATTTGTATTTTAGTGTGTGTGGGTGGGGTGGTGGTGGGGGGGGGGGGGGGGGGGCTCATTGGATAACCCCCTATTACAAACAACAAAGAACATATTAGCCAACTCTCTCAAGTACCACCAAAGTTACAAAATCGAGTTATTACCTAAGTGAAATTATAATAAAATCGAGCAAATACACACAAAAAAAACGGTAGCAGCAGAATAAAATCGCAAAATTAAAGTACTTGTTTTACAATGGACATTCCATCACAAAGTTAGTTCATGTTTCAACAATAAAGGAAGAGAAAAATACAAAGAAACAATTTAAAGCAACAATTGTGCTCGAATCTATTCCAATAACAATGAATCCTCAAAGATCAGGTGAACGATGATTATGACAACAAAAACATCAAAGATGAATAAACACACAATCAAAAACATCAGAGATACATGTGATTAAATCTTCTTACTACCAAACCCAACGAAGATCGCATCCTCAAGAAATTGCTTTAAACTTATCCAAATACATGACTGAGGCTGAAAGTCCTCCAAATACTTCACAAAGGCTGCACAGCAACAACCTGCAAGCAAATAAATTAGAGTAAGTAACATGTCAAAATCACTCACTGATGAAGAGTAAAAGTTATAATCGAAGTTAGAATATAAACATATGTAACAATCTAAAAAACAAAAAATCTATCAATACAGACATATATGTAAAAATTCAAATGGAGACCATATTATGACCTAAAAGGATAAGCATAAAAATCAGAGAGCACACAACAAATATAAAAAAGAAAATATCCATTTCAAACTAACTGATATACACCTGAACCTTAAACCAAAAAAATATATATATGCAAGTCCAATTCTGTCAAAACATTCTGACTTAAACCTAAGACAAAAAAAAAATAGTGTAGATCAAAATCTGTGCATAAGTAACATAAAGCGGAAGCATATAAACAAACTTTAAAAAAGTTTTACACAAATCCAACATGCAACCTAAGTTGAGCAAACACTCAATCAGTTTAATACGACTATGAAATCTCAAAATCATATAACGAAAACATGACATGCAGATTATGCAGATTAAACAGAGGTTAAAATAAAGATGGAAACCCAAAACAAATGGCGAAATCAGAATTTAAGAGAAACAGAAGCTCCAAAATCAACTAAAATGAGCACATAAACTAAAGCGTATGAACAGAACTAAAAAAGAACTACACAGCTGTGTTTTATTAAAACGATAAGGATTTATAGGTACCTGTGTCTCACTTACTGCCGTTACAAACAAAGAAAGTTGCAACCAAAAGAGAAAACCTAAAATAGAACAAAAAGTGAAGAAGAATTATCAAGAATAGGAACCTGGCAAAATTAAACAATGATATTTTACCATCGATCATGAAGTACAAAATAAAGAACGCTTGTCAAACACTTCCATGATTATATCCTGCATTAAGAAAAAATTCAGTTTAGCATTGTCAAAAGTTACACTTCCATGTTTATATCCTAAAATTGGTTCTGAGCACAATCAGATGCTGCCCTAAAAAGGTACATCCTACATGTAATAATAATTGGAAACATAGGATTAAAGTATAGAGCATAAACACTTTGTGTGTAACCTTATAAAACACAGGCATAAGAACATAAAGCAGAAAACAGCACCTGAAGGGCAACGTATTACAAAAAAAACTTACTGTTGTATCGTAGCAATTTCGTTGGCTTCATTAGAGTCGGCGAACAACCACAGATCATCACCCTTCTCCTCTTATCTAAACTGATAGAAGGCTGCAAAATCCCGAAACAAAACAAAAAAATTAGTCTAAATCATTAAAACTATACCCTTCCAATGAATCTTATATAATCAGACTTTACTAACTGTCGTTGTTTATTCAATTCACTTGTGGTTGCAGGTACCACTGAAGGTTTTTTAAAGCATTTAATCAAATCGGTTCTCTCACCAGAAATAACAGAAAAACCTTATATAATATTCATTTTCAATAGCATTTAATCAGATTAAAACAAACCTGCAACCACTTGTAACCCGATCAAAATTTTGATTTGCCCTAATATCTTTATTTACCAATCCGCGAACCCCTTTCTGTTTCTTTCTTTTTTGACCCAATTGAGCTAAAAGAAATAAAAAGACTCAAATTAACTTACCTAAATATGTGGATTAAAAGGTTTGCTACTTACCAACCAAAAATAACTGTAAACTTGAGACCAGGCCATTTACTTTACAAAAGAGGGAAATTCATATTGCAAGTCGCTTTGAAGCTTCTCTGCAGACTTTGCTGCTTAAACTCACTTCATATGAAGCAGTTTTGACTTCTTCCAATGGTCTTGCATGATAACTAAAAACAATAACCATAATGAGTTATAGTAATACAATATTATATGTGGCATTGTGGCAGAATTGCATCATAAACATGAGTGGCGTAGCTTCGTATACATACCACATTACCACCTGATCAAATTAAGGACATCATGTGAACTTCTTAGGATATAGGACGAAAAAAATTCATCATTACACAACTCCATATAATAGAAGACTAAAAGATATTAAAGAACAGAGACTCCATATAAAATGAAACAAATGTCAAATACTTCTCTAGTACACGCATCACCCTCCATTTCACTGATCTACCCCTATAGAAAAACAAAATAGGTATTAAGAGTAGGTTAAGCTTTGTTTTTCATAAAACTGTCTTACCATAGATAGAAACAGTCCATGTATTGTTGCATCCTGATTGTAAAGAGTTTATTTTATCATATAACTTGATTCGAAAATATTATGAAGATTGTCTGCATACCTAATGAGATAACATTGTATATTTTGCTCAATGAATTATTCTAATTTGCATATAAATTAAAAATCAGAGTAACAGAAATATACCTCAAAGTTTTACATTAAAAAAGAGCACAACTGTCATGTATTGGTTTTGAATGCATCATTTTGAATGGTTAGGCTCACACTATCCACTTGTCATGTATATAAACATCAAAATCAGGCCTCAACAAACAATGAAATCAACTATAAAGCTTTAAATCAGGCCTGGTTCAAAGCATACACTATCCAAATACTACTTGTACTAAACACGAAAAGCAAAGAGTAAAAACAAAACAAACCCATAAGAGATGATTCTTCACCTAACAACATCATGTGTATATGGCATTACGTTTATGAAGACCAACGTGACCAACCATTCCTACATAAGAAAAACACCATTAAAAATAGTTATGAAGATTAAAACTGAATATAGATCATAAAAGACACTAATTTTCGGCAAGTCCTACTACCAATGTATGGATTAATTTTCTGCCCTATACGGGCTTACTTCTCAGTCTTGTATGGTTGTGTTTTGCAGCCTTATACGGCTGTATAAAAGGTCCATTTTACAGACATGTATGGCTGTAATTTCCAGCCTTATAAGGCTGTCAAGCAGTCCCTGTACAGCCTGAAATATAACTTTTATTCCACTAATTCTGATTCATAATTGTTACTATAAATCTGTACACTTTACAAAGTTTAACCTTGGTTCTTTATTAGAAAACCATAACCCAAATAAATACACTCATTATTTAATAACCTTGACTTTTAATTTATGCTACATGAAAACCATAAAGTTTTATTCAGTTTCAATTCACCAAAAGCTTAAGCAACAAACAAACCTACCTGACAAAATGTAGGAGTTCCCGTAATCAAGCTCCCTCACACGACTGTCCATTATCATCATAAATCATACCTATATATCTTATATAGTCAAACAAAAAACATTGTCATGAAATGATTGTGAGGTTAACATATTTAGTAATAAACAATAATAAATGAAGATAGTAACTTACGCTTTCAACATGCCCGACCATCTGAACATTTGTAGGTAGAATTTCACGCAGTTGAAAACGATCTCGTTCGATCATTGAGATGGTTGTACCGATTTAAATACAAAGCACACACAAAAAGACTCGATAGCTACAAAGAAAGAAACAACAACCAATCTTCATATGAGTATCTATAATAACATAAATATGAAACCAATTTATTTCACATTCTATTGTTACCGGATTCAACTAAATATTAGAAAGACAACAAAAGTTGAATCCGGACTCTGTTCTGGCCGTAATGATTCGATGCGCATATAACTGATGATCGATGTGTATGTAACCGGCGCAATGAATTATGAAATTATGGTAGGTCACATCTTTAGGCAGTAATATCTTCTAGGTCACCAGTTCAGATCCATACTACCTTTTGCCTTATTTGAGAGAAACGTATTTTGTTGCATTCGATTATTTGACCTGGTGTTTTGAATCCTGAAAGTGGATTAAGTGAAGGATATAGTTGCTGATTAAATGCTTTTGGAAGAACAAGCCATACCTTTCGGTTTTCCCCCCTTCAAAATACTAATGAAAACTGCACATGAGGGGCTGAATATTTTGCTTCTTTGTCATTCACGCATCATTCTAGTGCCGCTATAAACACACATGAGACTTCTCTTGCTTGGCCTTGCATAGACTCTGGAAATCAAAGTGATGAAATCAATTGGTATGCTTTCTTATGCAGACCCTCCAAATAGAATTAGATGGTTGGGTTAGACCCATATGGCCCTCTCACCTTCCCAACAAATCTGTAATTGCATATCATCTAGTGTTAGTATCATCTTCATCTAAACAAATGTCATCATATTTTTTTACATTTGTTCTTCTTACCCAAATCTGTAAAAGAGAAACCAAAATCAAACGTGATAAGAAAATGGCAAGAAAAAAATTACGAAAATGGCATGAAAGCACAAATCAAGGTTGATACCTCAATTATCGTTGATACCGGCAAGTAAGTTGGTGATGAAGAAATCTCGATCGGGAGGAGTATCGTCTAGGCTCTCCTGATGAAATAACAATAGAAATCGAGACACAGTATTAGCAAACTACAGCCGCCGCATGGATAAAGCCCTAAACGTATCTGTACATAAATATCGAGAAGATGATACCAAATATATTAAAATCGGTAACAAATCCACAAAAGTTCATACCCGGCGATTTGAAATTTGTTTTCCATGGACCAGATAGAATTGAAATCGAAGCCGAAAAAAGAACAAAGAAGCCGGAGAGAGAGAACAAAGAGCGTGAATCGATCGAGCTTCAGCGACTGAAGATTTATTTGGAGAAGCGAGAGAGACGACTGCATCCCATTTGAATGCGAGGCCCAATCGATTCCATGAGTGATCGGTTCCATGAGATGCGTTTCCCAATTTGTACAGCGTGATGCGTTTCCCAATCGGGTGGGGAGAGAGGGCTGAGATGCGTGGTAATCGAAGACGACGGAGATCGAGGGGGACAAACCGCATCAGGGGAATGGTGGGTTTAAAGATGGGCTTAAACACTTGTACATGCTGCTTTTCTTTTTGTACGCGTCTTAAGGATTAAGCATTTTTCATGACGAAAATGCCCTTTAGGGCAATATGTATTATATATAGTAATAGATATATATATATATGGAGAGGATCATTTGAGAACCAATTGGTTTTGAGAACTTTTGAGAACCATTCTGAGCCACTAGTTATCTATAGGGAAATCCCCCCCCCCCCCCCCCATGAATTTGAGTGGTCCCCCCATGAAAATTAGTGGCCCATAATGGTTCTCAAAAGTTCTCAAAAGCAATTGGTTCTCATTTAAACCTAACCCTATATATATATATATACATATATATATATATATATATATATATATATATATATATATATATATATATATATAGGACCACTATAATTCATGGGAGGGGGATATATGTAAATATAACTAGTGGTTTAAAATGGTTCTCAAAAGTTCTCTCAACCAATTAGTTCTCAAATGATCCTCTCCCTATATATATATATATATATATATATATATATATATATATATATATATATATATATAGGGTGAGGTTCATTGTAGACACCCCCATAAGTGTAGACAGGTAGACACCCTATTTCACATGTGAAATTACTTTATTTCACATGTGTTTTCACATGTGAAATTTTCTGAACAATGAGAAAAAGGGAAAAAAAGAAGAAAAAAAAATTAATCATAACCATTAGATCAAGAGATCTAATGGTGAAAAAAGGTGTCTACCTGTCTACACTTATGTAGGTGTCTACAATGAACTTTTCACTATATATATATATATATATATATATATATATATATATATATATATATATATATATATATATATATAGGAAAATGATCATTTGAGAACCAATTTGATTTGAGAACTAAAAAGAACTAATTTGAGCCACAAGTTTATTTACATGTATCCCCCCTCCCATGAATTGTAGTGGTCCCCCCCCCTGAAATTTGTGGTTGAGAGTTAGTTCTCAAAACAAAAAGTTCTCATTTGAACCTAACCCTATATATATATATATAGGGGAAGGATCAAATAAAAACAAGATGTTATTACGAAAACACGAAAACAAATATTAAAACCTCTATAACTTCCTCATACGTTAATAATTTTTTAGAAAATTTGCACCAAAAGTCTTAAAATTATGTCACCTTTAATTCTGGGAAAAAAAAATAAACATATAAAATTTCGTGATTTTTTTTATTATTGCACATGTGCAATAATACGTATTAATTATATTACACATGTGCAATATTAACAAAAAAACATCAATTTTTTTTAAAATTTTTTCAACAATTAAAGATAACAGAATTATAAGATCTATGGTATAATTTTTTATCAAAAATATTAACGTATGAAAAAATTATAGAGGTTTTAATATTATTGCACATGTGCAATAATAATTTTTTATTGCACATGTGCAATAATAAATTTTTTTTAAAAACGTAGAATTCTTTTTTAATTTTCTCCAGAATTAAAGATAAAAGAATTATAAGATTTATAGTGCATTTTTTTATAAAAAAATTTAACATATGAAAAAGTTATAAAGGTTTTAATATTATTGCATATGTGCAATAATAATAATAAAAAAATTATTGCACCTGTGCAATAATAATTTTTTAAAAAAAAATTGATTTTTTTTAAAAAAATTTCCAGAAATAAAGTTAACATAATTTTAAGGATTTTGGTGCAAATTTTTTTAAAAAATATTAACGTATGAAAAAGTTATAAAGGTTTTAATATGAGTGCTTATATAGACACCCAAGGTTTTACTAAATTCACCCTTTCCCTACGGTCGTTTCGCTCCAAACGGTCGTTTCAAGGTCGTTTCATTTAAAACGGCCGCCAGGTGTCGCGACGACGAAACCTTAAAATTCAGGGGCCCCCCTTTTTATGGGTCGTTTCATCCGAAACGATCGCCGAACGATCGTTTCATCCGAAACGACCATATGTTTTTGGTGGATTTAGTAAAGGGATGTGGTGGATATAGCCCATGCCTTTAATATTTGTTTTCGTGTTTTCGCAATAAAAGTTGTTTTCACATGATTCTTACCCTATATATATATATATATATATATATATATATATAGTGAAAAGTTCATTGTAGACACCCTCATAAGTGTAGACATGTAGACACCCTATTTCACCATTAGATCTTTTGATCTAGTGGTTGTGATAATTTCATTTTTTCCTTTTTTTCCTTTTTCTAATTGTTCAGAGCATTTCACATGTGAAAAAGAGCTATTTCACATGTGAAAGTGTCTACAACGAACTTCACCCAATATATATATATATATATATATATATATATATATATATACTAGCCGTGTGCCCGCGCGTTGCGGCGACGACAGTGTGTAGCGTGTTATTCGTCTTCTGTTCACTTGTTTCAACGACACAACAAACTACAACGCGGTATTTGTTTATTTGTTCGCTTGTTATGGCGGCACGACAATTTACATCGAGGTATTCGTTTTTTTATAACTCAAACAAATAACAATTAACAACCTAATATATCGCCACCAGGATCATAAAAATACATGTTTTTGTTTTTTGACAACTTTTTATAGACATAGTGGGAAACAAAACACATTAATACAGACACTCGTAAACAAGTTGTATGAATTTTACAAAAAGGGATTTTAAATAATTTCTAATTATGTTATAAATGTTTTCTTAGTAAAACAAATTCCGAGTGATGTTGCAGTTATGTTCTTGTTTTTTTTTTTTTTTGGCATAAATCTGCACACGTAATGTTGACTCAAGAAGCATGTTGTAACTTCTAAACTAATGCATCCATCAAAAGAAAATTTCACCTCACCAGATTTGACTTTTTGACCAAACTTTCCCTTGATATTTAATCATTACAATGCAATATCAACTTCTAAATCAATGTATCCATCAAAAGTATGTTTTCTTTGATGGTGGTTACAAAGAGTGTTCGTCTTGGCTAACAATTAAACATACCAATTTTTTCCCTTTAACCATTAGAAATTTATTCCTTTAATGTCATGCCCATCAGGTATTACTTGTCCTGCAAAACAATTGAACCAAAAACATTTACAATCAATGGTTATACAGGGTGCATGTATAATCATACAAAGCTATCATAATTTTAAGTTAAATTAAATGTTAATTCAAAAATAATATGAAACTAAAAAAATATAAAAGACAAAAGAAATTTAAAAAAAAAATCAAGGGAAGTAATAACAATTATGTTAGTTTATGTTGTACCATACTCTCTATCTTCTTCTTCTGTCATCATAACTGTGAAAAAGTAATTTTAATAAGATAATATCATAATATATTACAACCCTCAACAACTTGGAGGAACACAATTTTTTTGTTATGAGTGAAACTTACACTCAAATACCACTGCTGCATTCTAACATGTTTCGCTCTAACAATTGAGGTAGTAATCATGACCTGTTGTTCCGTTTATGTTCTGTAACATGAATGTTTGGTAAACGGGTGTTATTTGACAAAAGAGGAAACTACATATAAGGTGCTTGTAGTCTTCGTGGCAAGAGAACTGCAAGCCGTAATCAAGAATCGGTAGTTAAGTAAATATCAATGAACATAAAATTAAAATTATTTAATGTCCAACATACAAGAGATATTGTATATCTACCTCATCCATACTGCAAAAGCTATCTACATACCTGGTTCAATACCGCATATTCTTCTCGAACCAGAGATTAAAGTAACTATAAAGCCTGCAAAGTAAACTCCATAATTGATAAAGTGAAACACAAAACCAGCGCTAACTTTAGAAGATAAAGCATCTAATAATCAAGATTTAAGAGTTAAAAACTGATAATGTAATAAAATCACACCAAATTACAATATATTTTTGATGTACTAATATTAATAATAATAAATAGTTAGGAACCATGTGAGCTAAAAAGTATTGTGTTTCAAAATCTTAAAAAAACAAAGTACACACAAAAACTTCTTACCGATGCATATACGAATGAAGGGTAACACATAATGACTTTAAATATTCATCACGGTACTTCAGATCTGCAAAATTAGAAACAGGATTTCATAAGATTCAAATAATATAAAGAAAAATGGGTTGTCCTATATGCTAAATTAAAAAGAAAAAAAATGATAAAATCGAAACCCTGCTAATCAAAGACAAAAAATACATAGGCTAAAAATCACAAATCAAAGAAAATGGGTTGCAGGTCAACGACAAAAAGAAAATCACAAATCAAAGACAACTTTTAAGGTCACAACATACATAGGCCAAAAATTAGCAAAGATTATTCCACCAGCAGATTACAAAGGCAAATAACATTAATTTAACCAAAATTTTCATCTTAAAATAAAGCAAGCCTCAATACATCCATCACTACATTTACTTTACTTTGGGAAGGATTTCATCTTCAAATTCATCAGTAACATAGATAATAAGAAATATTGAAAAAAATGCCAAGTACAGTAGCTTTGTTTTCAGTTAACATTTTCAAGGTTTGAAAAAACATCTTATCGTTGCAACTGGAAGTAATATTTTAGCAAAGATATCAAAATTAGAGAGCAACTCACTTTTCAAAAACTATATATATTTCACCAGAATGATAAATACTGAAAACTATTAACCGTAAGTGGCTTCACCAAATCTTCGGCCTTTGTTATCTCCTTTCTAAAACTCCCTAAATCGCTGATTCATGAGCTTAATAAGGCAGTATAACTAAAGAGACTGCAATTTACGTCTACCTTCCCTGACTGGTCAACCAAGATTACTTTCAACAACCACTTCAAACATGATTCAGTTTACCAATTTCAACCCTAAAATCATTTAAACCCTAAAATTAGTCAACATACAGAGACCAAAATCTGTTAGGACGCCCACGACGGCCTATAAATTCAATCGAAAGAAGAAACTGAAACCAAAACTATAGAAAGAACGACAGTGAATAAATAATAAAGTGATTTGGAGCTAGA
This sequence comes from Deinandra increscens subsp. villosa, assembly GCA_039602395.1. Classification (NCBI taxonomy): domain Eukaryota; kingdom Viridiplantae; phylum Streptophyta; class Magnoliopsida; order Asterales; family Asteraceae; genus Deinandra; species Deinandra increscens. The sequence goes on along the minus strand of JBCNJP010000009.1, from coordinate 61,352,203 downwards.
AGAAAGAAAACCTAGCCTCGGAGTAGGAAGAAACAACGAAAGTTAGCGGTGATGTGAAGAATGTTGATCGGCCGCAAAAATATGATCAAATCAAGCTCCGGTACCGTTCACCGTCTCTGGTGTCCGATGTAAATCCAATGTATAAAGGAGCTCGGAGCATATGGTCTCACAACACAAATAAATTACATATAGTCTTAGAAAAAATGGTTATAGCATATGAATCAAGTATTTGAAGTTTTGGACCTACAAATATCTCAAATTGAACGAAAATATCACCACTATTATTGCCTCAGTTCCACCGCTGACATGTTTTCCGAAAGTTAAAACGAATAAACATCCAGAAAGAGATGAAGGAAGACGTACCACTGATGATAACAGGAATGGCCATAATGCATTCGATTGTAAAGATTGAAGGCAACGCCAGCAATTTATTCAACAGATTTTGTTTAGAAGGCGGTGGTTTTAAGTAGCGGTTGTTCTCCGGCAACAATCTAGGGCAAGCAGAAGATAATGAGTGAAAACCCTAAAAAAGAAGTAGATAAGTGGATTACCTTCAGAGCATCCATCGATTAACCTCGTGTGTGAGTGAAAACGCTAAATGATTACCTTCACAGTTTCGCGCATTCTTCTTGAATTCAAGCCTGAGAGAGAAAGAGGAAGTCCAGAGATTTAGCATACTGTTCAATATAGCTTTCATACATGGAGAAGATAGCATTTTGGTGGAGAAACCAAAGTGACGGAGAGAGAAGAGATGAAAGAGTACATCAATTCAAATTTCTTTCATCTGGCCCCCAAAGAGAAGGGTTTTTTTCCGATTATAGATGGAGTGTTGTTTGAAGATCAAAAGAGAAGAGAAGAAATTCTCAATTTGGAGATTCCCTCCTGTAATCTATACAGGAGTCGATGCAGAGTCGCAGAGACACAAAAAAGGGTTGTGTTTTGCTCAGGTGGATGGATCGAGAAGTAGCATCAAGCCAAAAGTAGAATGCGTCTTAATTTTAAGACGCTTGTATTTACCAAATTGCCATTTTGTTCAATATACATTATATAGTATTATAGATAGGTTTAGGATCAAATGCGGCAGACCATTTTGCCTAAGTTTAGTGCGGCCAAATCTGGACCACTAGATCAATTTGATGGATGGATAAGATTAAAAGAGATGAGAGAGAAGGAGCGGAGGAATCTTAAAGCTGGAAGGGTAAATGTGGAAAACAATATTTATTCAAGTTCCTCCTCAATTTTTAAACGACCATAACTTTTTCATACGACTTTATTTTTGAAAACGAATTTCACCATATTTCTAGTCGTGATTTTGTCTTTAATTTGAGACTAGGTTTGCTTGATTTGGAGAAAAAAAAATTTCACGTTTTTTACGACGCTGGTCTGTGCTGGCTGTGCTGGTGGAATTGTGCTGGCTGTGCTGGTCTGTGCCGGCTGTGCTGGTGGAATTGTGCTCTTGTGCTGGTAGACTGGTCTTTCAGCGCTGGTCTATGCTGGTATGTGTTGTGCTGTGTTGGTGTACAATGTCAATGTTTTTTTTAAAAATTAAAAAAAAGATGTCTACGCTTCGAATTAAAATCTGAAAATTTTTAGGACCCTAAATCGCAGCTAGTACTACCCAAAAATTTAAAAAAAAAAAAAACTAGAAAAAACCCGGTTAAAACGTCAAAAAAAAAAGTTTCTTCAAATCGAGCAAACCTAGTCTCAAATTAAAGATAAAATCACGACTAGAATTATGGTGAAATTCGTTTTCGAAAATAACGTCGTATGAAAAAGTTATGATCGTTTTAAAAACTGGGGGAACTTGAATAACTACCAAATATACCACATATGGAGAGAAATCTGGACATTCCTAATATGCCCCTGTGTGTACCGGATGTAGGCAACTTTGCCTGATGCACGGGAACCTTCCTCTCTCTCTCTCTCTCTCTATATATATATATATATATATATATATATATATATATAGGTAAAAGATCCGTGTAGACCCCTTATTTTTTGTAGACCCCGTAGACCCCTTATAAAACTCAATAAAACTCATTAAAACTCACTAAAAATAAAACTCAGTTTTATTAATTTAGTTTTTTTTATTTGCAATAAGCTTTTAAGAACAAAAAAAGACAATTAAAAAAAAACGAAAAACATTAAAAATTAAACATTTTAAGACAATGAGTTTTAAAAATTAATGAGTTTAAAACTCAATAAAACTCAATGTTGCGTTTAAAACTCATTATTTTAAAACTCATTGTCTTAAAATGTTCGATTTTTAATGTTTTTTGTTTTTTTAAATTTATTTATTTATCTTTTTGGTTCTTAAAAGCTTATCGTAATAAAAAAAACCAAATTTACAACACTGAGTTTTATTTTTATTGAGTTTTATAGGGGTCTACGGGGTCTACAAAATTTAAGGGGTCTACACGGAACCCTTCCCTATATATATATATATATATATATATATATATATATATATATATATATATATATATATAGGGAAGGGTTCTAGAGAAAACCACCAAATTCTAGAAAACCAAGGAAACCACTTAATTGCCATTGATTAAAAATTGAATGGACAAGATTATATGTCATTTTCAAAAAAAGAAAAAAAAATCTCACATTAATTACAATTAAAATGTAAGGGGCAAAATTGGTAAAAAAATAACAACTTCATAATTAAAAAACTACATAATAATTTCCTACATTCTCTCTCCTCTCTCATAAATTACACGATTTTAAAAGAACTCAATCATCTTCATTTGTTTTCTTCATCTTGATCATTTCTAGAATAAATTCAAGTAATCATAACAGACATATGTAAACTTGCTTACATGTATGTACGCACATCTCTAACTACATTATGTATATGTAATTACATAGGTAAAACCAATTATATAGTTTACAAAACAACATATATAAACAAAGTTACATACATGTAATCTATATTTAATCATAAATAAGAAGTTATAAATACTAATATAAATTATAATTTATACATAAAAGATAAGATTACATAAATGTAATCATGTTTGCAAAGTTATAAATTATTATTGTTAACGAAAACTTATGATTACATATATGTAAGATAATTTGTAACCTGATGATAAACTTTAATGAGTAGTTATGTTTACGTAAACCTGATGATAAACTTGATACATGATTACATATATGGTACAACGAGATAATAAAAGAAGTAACCTGATGACAAAGCAGATTATAAACCTTATTATAATTGGTTATGTATATGTAACCTTAGATGGACTCATTTGTTATGTTGCTCTTGACGGATAATAACTGATAACATATACGTAAGATTATAAATGGTTACGCAAAAACCAATTATATAGTTACAAAACAACATAAATTAACAAAGTTACATACATGTAATTATATATTTAATCATAACTAATAAGCTATAAATACTAATCTCTACATAAAAGATAAGATTACATATATGTAAGCATGATTGTAAAGATATAAATTCTTATTTTTAACGAAAACTTATGATTACATATATGTAAGATGATTCGTAACCTGATGATAAACTCTAATGAGTGGTTATGTTTACATAAACATGATGATAAACTTGATACACGATTACATATATGGTACAACGAGATAGTAAAAGAAGTAACCCGATGAAAATCAGATTATAAACCTTATTATAAGTGGTAACGTATATGTAACCTTATATAGACTCATTTGTTGTGTTGCTCTTGGCGGATAATAACTGATAACATATAATTTCAATGAGTAGATACATATATGTAACCTCAAGATAAACAAGTAATACATGAATAATACATAAGATAGAGCACGAAAGAAAGGAGAGATAGATGAGACAAATTAGGAAACTGTTTTGTATTAATTAATTAATTAATTAATTAATTAGAGTAGTGGTCAAATTACATTACTAACCTTTTCTATTTTAAATAAATATAAAAAGCAAGAAATGTTATGATTGGATGCAATTAGTTTTCTTGGTTTTCTAGATTTAGTTTGGTTTTCTCTTGAACCACCTCCTATATATATATATATATATATATATATATATATATATATATATAGGGACGGGATCATTTGAGAACCAATTTGGTTTGAGAACTTTTGAGAACCATTCTAAGCCACTAGTTGTGTTATCTTTAGATTTAAAGAAAAAAATAACATTTTATAATTTTTTTAATTATATGATGCACATGTGCATCATACGAAAAAAAACGTTAAGTTTTTTATTTATATATTTTGTTCCAGAATTAAAGATAACGTAATTTTAAGACTTTTAGCGCAAATTTTGTGAAAAATCGTTAACGTATGAAAAAGTTACGTGGGTTTTAATATGTGTTTTCGCAGTTTTCACAAAAAGATGTGTTTTCGCAGGATCCTAACCCTATATATATATACGTGAAAAGTTCATTGTAGACACCCCCATAAGTGTAGACAGGTATACACCCTTTTTCATCATTAGATCTCTTGATCTAATGGTTGTGATTAATTTTCTTTTTTTCTTTTTTTCTTTTTTCTCATTAATTAGAAACTTTCACATGTGAAAAAGAGCTATTTCACATGCGAAAGTGTCTACAATTGAAAATGCGTGAGCATCGGATCGTCTACTCGATCTAGCTATCCGGACATCGAAACGTAATTAACCGATTGTTTTATTGATCAAAACGAACAATTACAACCAGTGTAAACACAGAGAATTGACACAGAGATTACACACTCAGAAACACACACTTAAGATTCGCTCACACGCTCAGAACTCATAAACACAAAGACCAAACTACTATATATACCCGATCGGCCGAACTCCCACCGAACCCCAGGTTCGGCCGGTCCGAACTTCAGGTTCGGACCAGGTTCGGCCAACCCTATATTGGCTTGAACTTGGTCTTCGCTCGATACTTCACACGACGCACATTTCAGGTATCAACAAACTCCCCCTCGTCGTGCGCAGTATCTCTCCTCTTTTCTTCTCAACATCATCAAAACTGTATCTTCAATCAAGCTCCCCCTCAAGTTAAGAATCCGTTTATCCAATGAAATGAATCTTCGAACAAACTCCTCCTCAACTCAATCGTAGCTTGAATACTTGATGATATCTAGTATATCTCTGGTCTTCATCAACAACTTCAGAAGACTTGAAGTTGTGATAGCTTGCACGACAACATCCTACATCAGAACTTAAATAATCTTGGCGCAAAACGTCTCTTCGAGACTCCAAGATATGATTTTGAAAATTGATTTTATATCACGTGTTGATCAGATTGAAAATAAAATTGAAACAAAATCTTTTTGGCTTTTTGAAACTTTATATTAAAACACACCTAAAATCTTTTTGATTTTTCAAATTTATGCTAAAACACACCAAACATCTTTTTGTACTTTTCTTGATATGAAATGAAATCGCAATACAGAATCAGACACTATTTTTGGTATGAGAAAGATCACTATATGGGATCATATTGATCATAACGAACTGAACTACACTTCAATTTCAACTAATTGAAGCACACAAGTCATGTCGATTGCTGGGTCTTCCTGAAATACCTGCAAACACTAGAAAATAGTAAGTTCTTAAGACCCCGACCCTCATCCCCAACGATGGTAGGTCGTCCAGTGTGTTCAACAAAATCTGTGTTGGCCGTGGAAACAGCTTTAGGTCTCCATTCCTGTTTTGGTTTGATGATTTCTAGTGAACCATTGTCAACTGATGAGTGACAATCAGAACTACTACCCAATTTCTCTGAAAGAGACTTCTTTTTCCATGAAAATTTTGTATTGGGCATTGGTTCACTAAAAATAATGCCATCAAGATCAACATACTTTGTATGTTTGGCATTTGATGATGCATTGTTAGCAGTCGTAGGACAATTATTTGCATAATGACCTTTCTTACGACAAACAAAACAAAGTCGTTCACCAGTTGAATTGATAGAAATCGGTTTTCCAAACTGATCAGTCAGACATTCATCATAAACTTTTGAAAACACAGGTTGAAATTTCTTTGGTTTATGAAATTTTGGAAAACAGTTTGGAGAATCATATAAATCAGAATCATCTCCATAACCAAAGAATTTATCTTGACGATAAAACCTGTTAGAAGTAGCAGAATAAAATGAATCTGAATTGTTACCGCTTTGTTGTGTAGCATCAGATACACAAGAAGACCCTTCAGAAGAAAGCTTTTCATCTGGTGAAGATACTTTCTGCTTCCAACATTGTGTCTTCTTATCTGAAAACACCTTCTGCTTCTTTATCTTCTTCGCTTTGAACTCCTTTTTGTTGAAATCCTTAGTCGGCATTTCTGTTCCTTTAAATCCCAAACCTCCATTTTTCTGTTTAAACTTATCGTGAACAGAAGTCGGTATCGCATGACCTTGTTTGGCAAGCTTTGTAAATTCAGACTTGATACCTTTCAGGTCATTCTTTCCAGAAATCAATGAATCATCTATCACAATTTCAGAAAACTTTGGCACCGTTACGTTTTCTGGATTTCCATGAAACACCTGTTCTTTCTCAAGAAAAGTAGATTTTGAATCAAACTTCAACCCTTTGCGGTAATCAACCTCCTTCTTATTCTTCTTTGATTTGAATTTTAGTTTCTTCCTTGAACTGGTATCAGCAAACTTTGAATAATCATGCTGTTCAACACCAGATGATGTAGCTGGAACAGACATTTCAATGTCCACTGGAGCAGGAACTTGATGAAGACATTCATCTTGACCATTTTTCTCACTCTTTTCCAGTTTATACATATAATTCAGAAAAGTCGGTGAATGGTTGCAATTTTTCAATTTTCGTTGCAAATCAAACATCTCGATCTTTTGTTCAGATATTTTCATATTAGCTTCCGATAACTCTTTCTGTGAAGCAATGTACTTTTCAGACAATTTGTTATAATCACTGATATGACATCGTCTCAAGCGACACTCTTCCAGAACTTCTTCAGAAACCTTCTCCACTTGTTTCTTATAGTAAATAACATCCTGTTTCAAAAGGTTATTTTGACTTTGAATCTCACCATTTCTAGCACGCAACTTTGTAAGTTCCTCTTGAAGTTGAATTACTCTATCGGCAACTTCGACAGCAGCTTTAGTAACTTTTTCATATTTTTGTTGAAGAGAATAACATTTCTCAAATAAAGCATCAAAATCTTCAACAGCTTCCTTTTCTTTAGCTTGAGCTTTATTGCATTCTTCAACCAACAAATCCCTTTCTTTCAACCATCCTTCCTTAATATTATCAAACTCCAAACAATTTGCACATGATATAGACACATCCTTTTGAATTTTGGTAGCTAAATCATTACAAACTTTACTTTTCCATTCCTCCACTTCTTTTGTCAAGAAAGCATTTTCTTCAGTCAACATTCCCACCTTTTTCTCTAACTTTTCAATTATTCCTTTAAACTTCAAATCTTGATCAATTGTTTTCTGAGAAAGTTTAGACATATGTTCCTCACACTGTGTCTTCACAAAATCCCATATCCGTTTTGCCTTTTGAAACTTCCTGATTGGATTCTTAAGAGTTATAGGCAAAGCTAACATAAGAAGTGTAGTAGCCCTTTCATTTTGATCAAATGCTTCCCTTTCTTCACTTGAAAAATTATGCATTTCCTTAAAATCACCATCACTATAAGTTGGATACTTATGTTCGTTTGTAATTGGTAACCATAATTTTTTATCCAAATCGTGTACATATCCTCGAAAATCTGTCGCTAACCATGATAATCTTCAAAATTTATCAATTTTGGCACATTCTGACGATGACGCTCAGCCTCAGTTTCATTCATTTTGAGAATTTGAAAATCCTGCCCGGTCCGAACTCCCACTGAACTTTGTCCGAACTCAACTCACCCTCCGATCTTGCTCCGAACGTTGTCCGAACTTGATTACACAGTCCGAACTTAAATCTTTGTCCGAACTCCTCCGATCTTACTCCGATCCTACACCGAACTCTCACCGAAACAAGAAAGGCCGATCTTCGTCCGAACGACCTCCGAACTCCCTCCGAACTGGAAGTTCGGAGCGGTTATTTTTCGGTTACTCCGAACCTCGAACGAATGTAAGCACTCTCGACATAGTTTTCGTGATTTTGAGAGAATTTGGACGAGATTTTTGACAGAAACTCAGATATAACCCATAGAAATGTTTTAGTAATGAAAATTACTCGAAAAGCTCACAGATTTACCCGTTTTTGAATGAAAACAACTCGGTTTTATCAAGAAAACAACTACAATCAAAGCAAACGCAATAGAGCAACCTGGATTTGCTCTGATACCAATTGAAAAACCGTAAGACGGATCTTACTAAAGGTTTGCTTGATCGTAGAGTGAAAACGAGACGTAAATAATAGTTTGTTTTATTGAAATCAACATAGACTCAATTACAAACTCTCTCTGAAGCTCTCTAGAGAAACACAGTAAAAAACACATAGTTAAGAACTGGTCTCTCTCTTTCTCACACTCATTCGTTATCACATTCAAAGCACAAGTTCCTATATATACACGTCTGCTCCGAACTCCCTCCGAACTCCAAGTTCGGCGGGTCCGAACCTCAGGTTCGGCCCTAGTTCGGCCAGCAGCATGAACTTGTCTTGAAACTTCATATCGTCTCGTTCAGATACTTCACATGACGCACAGATTATGTATCAACAACAATGAACCTCACCCTATATATATATATATATATATATATATATATATATATATATATATATATATATATATATATACTAGTTGGGCTATAAGCGCGCGTTGCGCGCGACAGTTTTTATGGGAAACTCTTTGTACACCAATTAATCGCGAACTATTGATCCAAGAAGATCTATTCCGGAGTAATCATCTCAAAGCATACAATTCATGTCGGAGTTTAGAAATCATGACATGGCAATGTAAAGATACTCTACAGCTCATTACCCGCAACTGATGCGAGAGAAATGACATAACGTGACGTAATAATAACCAATTAGGAATAGTGATCCATGTCAATAGTTTTGACCTTTAAGGAGTCAACAAAAGATTAGATCACCTTTGTTTTGTGAGAAATCAAATAGTTCAACCTACCAATAAATCATTGCGACAGAAAACAAAAGATTAAACCTGCTTTGTTTCTCTTAGAAATACAATTGAAGCAATTTACCAAACAACCTTTACCCATTATTTCTTTATCATTCTATCATTATCCTTTAATTAGCTCAAACCAAGAAACCTACTGTAGAATACAAAAGATTAAGTCAACACAAACCTTATACACTCGGATTAGATTAGCAGATATAATCTTCTCACATATCAAGAATATGTAACATTCTCAAATATGTAAGAAACATGGATAAATAGTTAATCTTTTATGCAAGATTTTCTACCCCCAACGATTTTTTCCATCATACACTTACCTATTTGGAAAAAATATATATTAGAAATTTAAAAAAAATAAACTATGCTTAGCAGTCAATTATATGCATACAATTTATTACCTTATTTAGCATTTACTCTAAATTGTTAGTCTCACAATTGAGACTATTCCGTTAGACGTGTTTTTTTTCTTATTTGTGGTTGTTGGCGGTGGATTATGACATATCTCAGTCTCTCTACACCTGTTCTTTGTGATTGAACATCTTTATCTCTCTCTTCTCATACAATATACATCTTTCACACTCTTTCTCCTACAGATCCACCGCCATGGCGGTGACGTTGATGTCGCCGGAACAATTTACACCTCTGGCTCTCTCTCTCTCTTACAGATCCACCGCCATTGCCGGTGACGATGATGTTATCGAACGCCGATTCACGTCGAAGCGGCTGCCGTTAAGGCGTTGCTCCGTTGAATCGGCGACGATTTACTTTGCCGATCAAACGTTCGTTTGATCGGTGGTGGTCTTTGCACGCTGGTGGTCTGCCATGGCTGATTATTGTGTTTTGTGATGAGTTCATCTGGTAGCGATGAATCCTTCATGAGTTAGGGTTTCTAAAAACCCTCAAATCTATGGATGGCAGAAAAATCTCACCGGATTCTTCTCCCTTTTATCTTTCTACGCTCTGCTTTCTCTGATTTGTGGGTCGATGATGTAGTTGCTTCGTCTCCGACGTTGAGGCATTGAAGCGACTGTTGAGATCTAGAAAAAAATGTTTTGATTTGTCTGATTTTGGGTAGATGATGTAGTTGCTCCGTCGCCGACGTTGAGGCTCCGGTGACGTCGAACCGACGACGGCGTAGCTCCGTTGCCATTGAGTTAACGACGTCTGTTCTAAACAAACGTCGGTGACCGATTAATGTCGGAAGTCGATTCGTCGATTTGTGTGCTTGCTATTTACCGGTGATGTTGAGATCGCGATGTCATAGATCTGATGATCTTCAAGGTACGATTTATATCTGTGATTGTTCCGATCCGTCGTGGGTAGCTGGATTTCGCCGGATTCACGGCCGGAGGTCGATTTGTCGACTTCTGTCTTCGCCGTTTACTTATGTTTACTTTATCTGTTGTTTGCTTTTGGGTTTTCAACAAATTCCCTAGATTTTGTCTATTTTGGCTTGCACAAATGGGCTTTCAACAACCCGAGTCTGATACGAAACACTGTTCTTGACCAGTAGGGTTATCATTTGGTTGGTACTTGGGTTTTCTAAAACCCGAAACTGAAATCTGAAACAGAGATTTTGTCGATTTTGGTTTGCATGTTGTGATTTGGTGTGTTATGCTTTGCGATGATCTTACCGGCAACGATGTACCGTTCGTCTGTCTTTGATGCCAGTGTATGAGCAAAGTCGTTGGTGATATGGGTTAATTCAGATGTACTAAGGAAGTGTATTGATCTAAAAGAGGATTTTTGGAGTTCTTAACTGTTATGGGGCAATAATGATGCTTCTTTTGGCTGAAACCATGCTTTTGTGTTTTTGAAGAACCCTGACTATGATGATTTTCTAAAATATCTCTGTTCTCGGCAACGATGGTTATGGTGAGCCAGAGGCGTGAGAACTCTGTTTAACGCACCCCTCACCGAGACCCCTGCCGATTCTTTGATGCATAACTAAAAATCTGAGCCCTACATATCACTTTTCTCATACATGATGGCCTACCAGACATTTATGATAAAAAGTGTTCTGCTAACGGGTATGACTACTGTGATTTACAAGACATTGTAAAAGACTAAGAGCCTTATTGTTGTCTCAATATCTTCATGTACAAAGCAATATGATATTTGCTATTAATCAGTAGCCTAGATTTCCTATTTAACAATGAACCAACTCTTTTCACAGGTAAAACATGAAAGAGTACATTTATAATTGAAACCAAAATCTAAGTGTCAATTTTTATAGAGGCATGAGAATAGGTAGACTTGTGCTTCAGTTATGAAGATTAATATGCCAATGGTACAAAGGTAAATAATTCTTTTTTTAAATTACATGGACTACTATTTTTGTTCTGTAATTATGAAATTTGATCAACACGTCTTAACGATTACAAATGAATTCAGTTACTTATTTTATGCATATTAAATTTTTTATTTCTTTCACAAAATTTGACTTCACTTCTGCTAATCTATTTTAGTTAAAAAAATTGTTACTTATTAAAGGTGTTTTATAATCTGTTGTAAGATAACAATTTGACACTTTCACAATTCAGCCACATTTGATTTTCGTAAAGGTATTTGATTTTAACAAAACTTGCAGGTACCACAATTTACTATAAAATGCCATCACCATTATATGCATAATGTGAGTGTCCTTTGTAATAGAGATGAGAGTGTGTGGACTACTAACTTTTTATTCTTATGTAGCTGCACACGTTATATTCTCCTTTCTATTATTTACAAATGTTGAGTTTCTATCATCTCAGTTTTCCTCTTGCTTATCCGATAGAGTTACAGGTATCGTCTTCTTTCCATGTTCTAATTTAGATTCTATGTTGCAAGTTGGAGTTTAGTTGCTTCCAAGAGACTTCGACATGGATATCGTTATATCCCTAAGCCTTTCAAAGAAGAGGACATCATCAGCTTAATGCCATCTTATAAGGTGATGAAACAGATTGTATATATTAATTTATGTTTGTCTGTGCAGGTTTAGGAGGGTATTTTCTTAGTGATCACTGACCCTGTGCCACAAAAGCAGTAAAATCTCTCAGATGTAAGACAGTTGAATGATTGAATTTTGAAGGATTCTGCACTAGGCATGAACTTCAAAGTGATGGTTCTTTAAACACAACTGACAAGGTATGTTTAACTATAATGGGTCAAATTATTTTTGTTAATAAATTATCTTGATTTACTACACAAAGGGAATGCTTATATTAACAGTTCTAGAAATTTAGTCCTATAAATGATACGGATTATGATAGTAGTTAAACTTTTATTGACAACGCAAGTAGAAGAAACAAGACAACAAAAGATAGCTTCATGACATGCCTGATCGTTTATTAGCTATTTGAGTTATACTTGAGATTATGATTGCAAGTAATGTTATTTCGAATTGTCCCTACTAGATACATCATCTAAGTAATCTGATCAAAACGAAGAGGAGAATCTTTAATTTTCTTTTGTGTTATGAGTGCATTTTTAGGTTTTGGTTTTATATAATCTGCTAAATACCATCTTTTTAGTCAATTTCTCAATTAGCTCAAAACTGTTCTCTTTAGCTCCTTATTTTGATTTGTGTTGAAGTTTATTTTGATCATATTGTTTTGCAGATCTGAGGTTATTTGGATTGCAACTTTCCTATTTGTGTGGTCCTTGTGAGTTTTTTTTCCTTTTCTCTTCAACCGTTTTGCTATATGAAACATAATTATTCAGTCTTGACATCTATTTATGCACACAACTTTCATACAAATTCCATGTAGTCTTATAAATATGGTCTCATGAATTAGAATTTGTATTTTGGCTTCGAAGATGTCTGTTTCAATGTAGACAAGTAGGTAGAATTCACCATTATGTTTTTTTTTAATTTCATTACGAATAGCAAAAAGAATAACTTTACTTCCTTTCTGTTAACATCAGTATGTAATGGAAATAGCACTCTCCAAACAATGTTGCAATTTTGGTAAAACACAACAATGAGCTTACAAATGTCATTGACATTTTAGCAAATATATCATTCTTGGTAAATGGACACACTAATGACAAAGATTTTTAACCACACGCGTGATGTGGCGGCATATACACAACACTCATAAAAACATAACGAACATGATAGTCCGTCGCAACACGCTAGCGGACAAAATATCTATCACTATGGTTATTTTTGTACTATATGAATGTATGTTGATAAAAATTTTCAACCCGCAACAACGCGGGTCTTTTGCTCGTTAACATAAAGAAGCCAAACAAAACCTAATACATTGAACATCAAATTGGTTGCTTCCCAACCTCTGTGTGTTAACAAAAAATAAATAGATAAAAGCAATCAAAAGAAGTGAAATGAACCTTCAAAGCGGATGTCAACTTACGAACTTAGAATCATCAGGTAATGTAAGGAATATCGTTTTGAAGATTTTCGGCTGAAAGCCAATTTTGAGTTGTTCCGGCTGAAGTTGAAGTTCGAGCGGAAGTCTCAAGTTCAAGCGGAACAGGTAGTTCAACCGGAAGAAGCAAAATTTTTCTTATAGCGAATATTCCGGGTGAACTCGATTATCCACCAGATAATGAGTTCAACCGGATTTTTCCTGAGAAGTCGTTTCAGTCGTCCAATCCTGCAAAAGCTTCTTGGTTGCTTCCAAATCTATCAAAGCCGCTCTCCTAAAGTAGAATGTTGCTGATCACAAGCAAGATATCCCATCTGTCGAAGATTATTCTTTTGGTAGTTGTATTTGACTTTTTGCTTAACAGTTTAGATTAAATCGTTTGAGATCAATGGCTGTCATTAATCTCATCAGCACTATATATAGCATTGTCAGCTCTTTGTTTACACACGGTTCTTGATCAACTTGTAATAGTGTAACTTTGAGTTAATGCAAATAGTTCCGAGTATTTTATACATTGTTGTTACTATATTTATGCAATCAAACACTTACATTGTAGAAGAGAACTAAAATATGGTTAAGTAAAGTGAAATATAACTTCATTCCTCAGGGTTATATTTATAAGTAGAGGGTTTCTTGTTAAGTTAAAGTCTAATTAACACCGATCCTACAAGTGGTATCAGAGCTTTGGCTCCCACTTTGAAGACTTTTAGTGCTTCAAAGTTGATACTCTACTTGTTTACTTTACAAGCTTTTTTTTGTTTTTGTCTTTCAAAAGTTTTTCAAAATGAGTGAACTCAGTTTAGGATCTTCAAACGGTAGCGCTAACAAACCACCATCACTTCTGATGACTTTGGTACCTGGAAACTCAGGATGGAAGGTTTCATTAGGATCTTAGATCGCCGTATATGGAAGTCCTTGACTGAAGGTCCCTACACTCCTATGGTTCAATCAGCTGATGATGCTGAAGTTAGAATACCAAAACCTTTAGATAAATATGTAGAATCTGACTACGCTGCTCTTGAATTTGACTGCAAAGCATATTGGACTCTATAGGCTGCACTTTCCAACTCCATCTTAAGTGGGTTTAAGGGATACAAAACTGCACATAGCCTGTGGAATGCTTTTAGTGAAATGTATGAAGGAACCATTGAAGTTATGGAAAACAAGAAAGATGTTTTGAAACAGAAATATGAAAACTTTACTTACAAATCTGGTGAATCCATGACTAACCAGTACCTGAGGTTTGTTTCTTTACTTGATGAACTGCAAAAAGTAGATGTAAAACTAGATCAAGTTGATGTAAACAGAAAGTTTCTACGTTCTCTGCCTTCTATGTGGACAGTTTACTCTATAAGCATCAGAGAATGTAAAGATCTGAAAAAGATGAAGCTTAGTGAACTTCATGGTGTACTCAGTGCATATGAAATGGAAGTAAATCTTAAGCAAAACTCACCTTCTGAATCAACTCAGTTGTTCTCAACTGCTCTAGTGACTACTAATTTTCATAACCAAAGATCTTCAAACTCATCTTCTTATCAGTCACCTATAGTCAACTTCCGTGAGACACCAAGGTGTCGAGAGAGTTCTTCAAACATGTTTGACAACTCTCACAATGCTCATGTAGCAACTGACTCATACCAAGGCTTTATTCGTGAAGACCTAGAGTGCATAGGTGCTGATGACTTAGAAGAGATGGACATTTTGACCCAACTTGCTATGGTGTCTGTTAGAGCCCAAAGATTTTACAAAAGAACAGGTAGGACCTACAAAAGAGCAAATGGTGCTCACATTGGCTTAGGCAAAAGCAAGGTGATATGTTACAACTGTCACCAACTTGGACACTTTGCAAGAGAGTGCTCACAACCAAGAAGAGAAGGACAGAACCAAGGTCATGTACAAATGAAGAATCATGGTCAACTCAAACAACAACTCTGCTCACAGTTCGGGTCAGCAACCTACACTACCAAAACCAACCGGAAGTCAAAACCATCAAAATGTTGTTGCTGCTGTAGCAAATCAAACTGAATGTGTTGAATGGGAAGACTTCATAGCAGAGTTTGAGCCAATTAATCATGCTTTGATGGACAAACAAGACTCCACTTCAGATCAGGTAAATCCTATTCCTGAAAAGGTTTTAGATAATTTATGCAGCCCTGCTTGCATTGAACAATTAACAAAGTACAGAAATCACAACACTGATCTAATTGATGAAGTTTCAAACTTGAATGAGTTAAAGGAATGTTTTAGGAAAACTGAGTCATCTTACATTACTAAGATTGAAAATTTAAGCAAAGAATTTGAACAGTTAAAACAAACCAACTCAACTCTTGAAACACAGCTTGATGATTTACTGTCTAAACTTGAAAAGCCAAGAAAGGAGACCACAGATGCTAAGGCTAAGGTTGACATTCATGAAATCAAGCTGAAAGATGCTTTGTTCACTTGTGACAAGTTCCAAACTGCAAACAAAAAGGCTGAAAAGTTATGGTTCGGGGGGGGGGGGGATGTATGGTAAAGCTAGTGTTGGTTACAACAATGTTGAAGCACTAATTGAGTACTCACCTACAATTGAACCAATTGAAGCTTTGAAAACAGACTGCAAAGTTAGTCTCAATGTTGATGACGTTTCATGTCAGTCAAGTTCTGAAAAACCTGTTGAATCAAAGAAACCTGAAGTCACTGATGCAAGCACATCTGCATCAGATGACCAATCAAGGATTTTAAAACCATCAATTGTTGTACCAACCCCAACTATCTATGAATCGAAGGATTCAAAAGTTAGAGGAAAACAACCTGAACAACCCAAGGGAAGTAAAACTCAAAGACTTGGTCAACTTACTTACAAACAAGTAACCAAAAATGAGTCTCCTAGGAAAAATGAGTTTTATGAAACCAGAGTTCTTGAATGTATGTTTTGTGGTGAACAAGGACACCTAGTTGCCATGTGTCAGTTCAATCCCTTGAGTAAAGTCAAACCTCTTTCAAAACCAAAACCTGTTCAAAAACCAAAAGTTGATTTTCAAAAGAAACTCACAGGTAGAACTTCACCTGTGAAAAGTCAAAAAAATGAAATACTGTTGATCTGAATCTAATAGAGTTAGAATGGGAAATGAAAGAAATGGGAGTTCTACTGTTTTGAAACAAAATCGGTTTTCGGCTGAAGTTCAAGCGGAACAATTTTCCGCTCGAACTCAAGTTCAACCGGAAAACAGAAATCAACCTAGATTAGCCACTGCTCCCAAGCAGAGACCAAATGTGCATTTTGCTGATGGGTTTGAACATTTTGAAGCTCAAGGAAGAAGGAATCCCTCAAAAGGAAAGACCACCTCTAGGGAAAGTTTTTCAAAAAGCAGAAAATCTAACCAACCGGAATTTGTTGCTAGTTCAAGTGGAAGTCACTCTATTCCACTTCAGGGTGAAAATTTGAAACAAAACAACTATTTTTTCACAAAGATTTTTAAAATCACCTGAAAGAACTAGGTTGGTCAACCAAACTCATAATTCAACCAGTGAAATGTCTAAGAAGATGACTAACAAACAAAGAAAATTCAGGGAATACAGGGAAAGAAAAATTGCTGAAAGAAAAAACAGCAAAAGTGAAAGATTCTGTCAAACAAGCACTCAATTTGAGAACTTGAATTTCGATAATGATGATCTTCTCACTGAAGCTCCAGTGTTAAATACTCTAGTACTCAAAGAGTACAAGTATAATGATGCTTATGGCAGACCCAAGACCACTCAGGCTTGGGTCCCCTATAGAAATTGATCAATTCTGATATGTGCAGGTGTAGAATAAAGGCCAACATAGCCTATGGGTAGTAGACAGTGGATGCACTTGCCATATGACAGGGAATAAGCAAATACTGTAAAATACAAAAAGAATCAACGGAGGACCAGTTGCCTTTGGAAGCACAAAAGGCCATATCTCAGCACAAGGAGATGTGAGTAATGGACTGGTAAGCTTTGATAGAGTCAATTTTGTTGATACATTAAATTTTAATCTTCTCAGTGTCTCACAGATGTGTGACAAGAATTTAAATTTGATGTTTAATGAGAGAGAGGCCATAGTTCTCAAACCTTGTGTTAAAATTCCTAATGAGCTAATCATGCTTAAAGCACCTAGGAGAGATGGACTATACATCTTGGATATGTCAGTTGCTGCACCCTCATGTGGCACTGCCTGTTTCATATCTCCAAAGCCTCAAGTGATGAGTCTGATTTGTGGCATAGGAGGTTGGGACATGTAAATTACAAGAACATGAACCGAATTGTCAATCTTGTCTTGGTTAAGGGTCTTCCTAACAAGCAGTTTACATGTTCTGAACACTGTGTACCATGTCTCAAGGGCAAGCAACACAGAACCTATTTTAAGCCAAAAGTTGAATCTTCTATTTCACAACCTCTAGAGTTACTTCACATGGATCTTTTTGGTCCAACTAGAGTGATGAGTTTAGGGAAAAGGTCATACTGTTTTGTTATAATTGATGATTTTTCTAGGTACACTTGGGTTTTCTTTCTTAAAAAAAAGATGAAACTGCTGAATTGTTGAAAGCTCTTGTGATCAATTTAGAAAATCAATCCAATCTTAAAGTAAAAACAATCAGATGTGACAACGGCACTGAATTTAAATATGTTTTGAATTCATTTTGTGAAGAAAAAGGAATTGTTAGACAATTTAGTGATCCTAGAACTCCACAACAGAATGGTGTTGCTGAAAGGAGGAATAGGACATTAATTGAAGCTGATGGGTCAATGTTACCAGACTCTAAACTTCCTGTGATATTTTGGGCAGAAGTAGTGAACACTGCCTATTATGTCCAAAACAGGATCTTGATTGTCAAAGGCAAGAACAAGACACCCTATGAGCTTTGGAGAAAAAGGAAGCACAACATTTACTTCTTTAAGCCATTTGGATGTCCTGTTACAATATTGATAACCAATGAGCTATTGCCAAATTTGCAGAAAAGGCAGATGAGGGATATTTTGTTGGATATTCCGGTATGTCTAAGGTATACACAGTATACAACAAGAGAACCAAAATGTTTTAAGAAACAATAATTGTGTCTTTTAATGAAAAATCCTCCAACAATTTCTCGCGCTGCCGGCGCAGCCGAGACCACCGCGTCCGGTCCCGTCGTCGTGGCCCGCGCCGTTATACCCGCCGGCCGCCGCCACCGCGTCACCTCCGATCACCGGCGATTCGATCGTCATGGGATCCGTTCCGGTGGCCATCCCGACGGAGAAGATTTTGTCACCACCACCGGTGGTATCCCTACCACCACCGCCGCCACTACCGCCGCCGCCGCCAGTCGCCGCCGCCGCCGATGCCTCCGTCGATGACTTGTCTCGAAGGTTCGAGTCAGACGTCTCAGTTCGTCCTAGCGCGAGCCCGTTGAATTCGGGTGTCTCGAGCGGTTGCTCGGATCCCGCCAAGGTATATCTAATTCGTTAGATAGTTATTTATTTATTTATTTTAAATAAATATATTTTTCTGTGTTTGTCGTGTTTCGGTGATTGATCCTGTTACAGTTGCATCCGCGTTTTAATCGTTTCCGCTGCCAAATTAATTTAGAATTAATTTAATTAATAAATCGGTTTTAATAAAATTAAAATCGGTAACCCGGATCCCACTGTAAATCCCAACATTTTCAATGCAGGAACAGAATCTTTACAGGTCAGCTGATGAACATTGGAAGAGCAAACATGCTGGAACTAACAAGAAGCCAATCTTCTTCTCTTCAATGAGCATCAAACCTGTCTTTCCAGGCAATGGAAAGAAACCGTCTGAAATAGTTCAAATTGACACTGAAGCAGTTCCGGTTGAAGTCCAAGCGGAACCTATTTCTCCGGTTCAAGTTCAACCAGAAACTCAATTTCAGAAATTGTCTAGAACACTGATTCAGGGTCAAATGAACCTAAAAATACAAATGATGCTACATCAAATGAGCTAACTTTGAGCATCTGACCCACAATTCAGAAACCAGTTCTCATGAAACAGTTGAAGTTTCAGATCCTGTGTCACACATTGGTGATGTTGAGCTTGATCACATACTTCCTTATCTCAATATACCCTCAAATGGAAGAAACCACGAATTCCATATGCTTCTAGACAGAAGAATCAACAAGAATCATCCGTTGGAGAATGTTATTGGAGATGTGTCAGCACCAGTGTTGACAAGAAGTAAATCTGCTGATGCAAACATCTGTTTGCATGCTGCATTTTTGTCTTAAGAAGTACCTAACAAGGTAGCTGATGCCTTGAAGGATAACAGCTGGGTAGAGGCAATGCAAGAAGAGTTGTTTCATATCAACAAGCATAAAGTTTAGGTATTGGTAGACCTGCCTGATGGAGTAGAACCAATTGGCACTAAGTGGGTGTTCAGAAACAAGAAAGATGACAAGGGCATTGTAATTAAGAACAAAGCAAGACTTGTTGTGCAAGGCTATGTACAGGAAGAGGGCATTGATTATGATGAAGTGTTTGCACATGTGGCTAGATTGGAAGCAATCATAATTTTTCTAGCCTATGCCGCCTTCAAAGATTTCCAAGTATTTCATATGGATGTCAAAAGTTCCTTCCTGTATGGCCTGCTGGAACAAGAAGTGTATGTTAATCAACCTCCTAGCTTTGAAGACCCTCACCATACTAACAGGGTGTGCAAGCTGATCAAAGCTTTGTATGGTCTCAAACAAGCACCTAGAACCTGGTATGAAACTCTTTCAAATTATCTTCTAGAGAATGGATTCAGGAGAGGAGCAATTAACAAAACACTTTTTGTCAAATGTGTTGGTAAGGATATGTTGATGGTACAAATTTATGTGGATAACACTATTTTTGGTTCATCTAATACTATTTTGTGCAAGGAGTTTGAAACTTTGATGCAGTCAAAATTTGCAATGAGTTCTATGGGAGAATTAACATTCTTCTTGGGATTACAAGTGAACCAAACTGCAGCTGGGATTTTTCTGAACCAGTCAAAGTACATTCAAGATATGCTGAAGAGATTTGACATGCAGGCATGTTTAAGTGCAAAAACTCCTATCTCCACTTCCCACAAGTTAACCAGTGACTTGAGTGGCAAACCAGTGGATGTACATATGTACAGGGCAATGATAGGATCACTGATGTATCTCACTGCAAGTAGACCTGACATTCTGTTCCATTTTTGCTTATGTGCAAGATATCAGTCCTCACCAATGGAGTCTCACATGCCAGCTGTTAAGAGAATTTCAAATATTTGAAGGGTCAACCAAAACCGGGTTTGTGGTATCCTAAAAAATATAATTTCTCTTTTAGAGCATTCACTGACAGTGACTATGGAGGATGTGATATAGATAAGAAATCGACATCAGGAGGATGTCAATTTTTAGGTGAAAGACTTGTCTCCTGGCAGTGCAAGAAGAAAACTTGTGTTTCTACATCAACTGCTGAGGCTGAATACATTGCTGCGTCAAACTGCTGTAGTCAAGTTCTTTGGATCCAAAATCAGATGCTTGATTATGGGATCACCTTCACGGAAACTCCAATTTTTGCAGAAAACAACAGTGCCATCTCCATCATCAACAATCCAGTCAAGCACTCCAAAACAAAGCACATTGATATCAGGTATCATTTTATTAGAGATTGTGCAGAAAAGAACCTGATCAAGTTATTTAAAGTTCACACTGATCATCACTTGGCTGATTTGTTTACCAAAGCTTCCGATGAGGCAATATTTGTCTACCTCATCACAGCCATCGGGATGATGAACTTTGATTAACACAAAACTTTTCACAACCTTAATAAAAGAGTCATTCGTGTCTAAGAGCCCGTCTCTTGATACAAAAAGAAAAAGAAAATGAAAAATCTCTGTGTTAATTAGAAACCATTTCAGTTCATAGTCAGTAACTACTGTGAAACTATGAAAATTAACACAAATTTTAAAATCATGTGTTTTGGTTTTCCGCTTCAAGTTCCGGTTCAACCTGTGAGAAAAAAAACTTTTGAAAATCTCCGGGTGAACTTCAACCGGAAAAAATGCTTTGTAACTTACGTGGAAGAAGTTTTTGAAAACAATTCTTCCAAGCGGAAAAATTATCCGCTTGAAGTTCAAACGGAAGAAATTTAGTTTTTTTTAATAAAGGAGAAAATGGGTTCCGCTTGAACTTCCGGGTCAACTACACAAAGTTACTTTTCATTAAATTACCTGGAAGGCACAACTTTTTAAGTGGATACACAATAAATTACCTATTAAGTTTTTAACCATTAAATATCTGAGGTTTCAGTAAATATCCTTCTGGATAATGACATGCTTTAACGTGTTGTACCGTATAAACCACAAAGCACAAGTCACATCTGTTACTGAACGGTTGCGTTAAAACCTCTCTCCTCCACGTCACCGACGAAAAGGGTAGAAAGCCTTAGTTTACCGTCATTTCCCCATTTCATACAAACCCTCCCAAATTTCTTTCCAAACTTCTCCATAACCTTCCCAAAACCGTTAATTTCTCTCTCGAATCTTAAATCAACAATGACTCCCAAGGCGAGCACAAGTGGCAAGAAGCATGCCAGTGATTCGAAGTTCCCCGTGGAACACAACCTGGTAGCCTATCTTGAAGCACCTAGTAAAACTGATATTTACAACGGCATGATCGAATTCTTGAAGAACTCCCATATTCATCACGCGCTGACAGTTAAAGCCATGATTTTTGAAGAAATTATGGAAGAATTTTGGTCCCATGCCTGGGTAGTGGAAGATAGCAACGATGGTGAAGCAATCGTGCCAACAGTTCATGGCACGACAATGGAAATAGATGAAGCAAAGGTCAGATTAGTGTTAAAACTAAGGCATGAAGATGGATATGTGTTTGTGGATTCCAAGAAGTACCTTCCAATATTCAGAGACATTGGATACGGTGGTTCAATGCAAAGCAAGACAATAAAAAATGGGCAACTGCCATACAACTGGAGGTTCTTGGCCCACACAATTTTGGTGTGTCTGACTCCCAAGAAAGGAGGCTTTGATGAACTTGCCGCTGAGTAGGCTTCTGCTTTCTATGCGGTGGTAAAGGGTGAGAATTTCAACTTCTCAAGACTTATTTTTCATGCCCTAAATCTGAACAACACACCGTCCTATGTTTACCTCTATCCCAGGTTTTAACTTGCATACTCAAAGAAGAATACCCTCAAATTAATTTGGGTGGTTCAATTTTGCACCAAAAATTTCTAAATGAGAAAACTTTTTCTAACCTAGCTTTGAATAAGACAGTATTTCATAAAAGGGATACAGACCATCCCCTGCCAATTCCAAGGCAGTCTCCCGATGAACCTGCTCAGGCTGAGGTTCAAACGGAAAATGTTGCTGCAAATGAGCATCTTGCTCAAAATGACAGGACTACAAGCCCTATAGTTCCTGAACCCACATCTAGACCCACTTCCTCAACAAATGAAAACTTACATACCAAAAAGAGGAAGTCCACTGCTCAATCAACCACCACTGCCACTTCCTCATCTGAATCCCCATCTGTCGTTTATAAAAGACAGAGAAATGTGGTTGCTAGGTCTCCTCCACCTATGCCCACCAACCAACATAAAGCTTCAAGCCCCGCTAAAGGCAAAAAGCCCAAGCGAAAGCTAACCAAACTGCGATTATCTCTTAGGGATGCACCTTAGTTTGAGGGGGAGTCAATAGACAAGGATGTACAATCCCCATCCGAAAGGTTTTCACCCCTACATCCCCTATCACCCAGGAGTGACAATGTATTCAATCTTGATCCAAATGAGGATGTTATTAACTCACCAACCTCATTACATGAGAACATTCTAATGGATCTTGACCCTGTTACATTGAGCCCCCACTCTTTACCGGAGGTGAATCTTAGGAGTGATGATGAGATTCATACAGAAAGGGTTGATGCTGCCCATGAGTCCCCAATAGACCTTGGTGCTAGCAGTAACATCAATAAGACCCAATCTGTGGCAATCTTATCTGAATCAGCACCCACGGGTCCTTCATTGGAACCAAGGGTTGTTGAAACAGTTGAGGAGAATCCCAGGTGCCAAGAAGCCATGGGTACTGGGGTTGATCAATCTAGAATTGATAACCTGGTTTCGTCTAGGGATACTGTTAAAAAGCCAGTTGAGGATAGTTTTACACTACCCGAATTGACGAATCTGTACAAGTCTCTCCAACAACTGGTTGACTCACTTAATGTCACTGTTGCATCATTGGTCAAAGCTGTTCCTATTCAGGCTAAAGCAGGTCCTTGAAACCCAAACATATATGAAGCTGATACTGTCAAATTAGGGGAGAAGTTGATTTCAACACCTGCCATAATCGAAATTGAAGAACAAGAAAGGATTCCGGCTGAAGTAAGAGCCACTGCCTGTAGGAAAGCTAGCTGATGTTCAACCCTTCTCAGTTGAAGATAGTTGGGTGAATGTGAAGAGTAGCCAACTGATAGCTATCTCACCATTTAAAGATCCTAACCTTGCTGAATTGGTTCAATCCTCCATGCTAATTACTGGTGCTCTTCCTGAGCACATAAACATGATCACTAGGCTGCTGAAATATGTAATATTTCTGGCTGAAAGAGCCTGTGATCAAGCTGAATAGAACATAGCTTCCACCAGCAAAGCAACTGCAGAGAATGTTGAAGATAGCACAGGAACTGCAGCTGTAGGAACTATGACCGAAGGGGGGGGGGGGATGAAAATGTTCTAGGAGAAGGAGAAGGAACAGAGGTAATTGAGTTGGATGATAAAGGAGCTGAGGTCACCCAACCACAGGTGGTGACTGAAACTCAGACTGAAAATCAAGTTGCAGATCAACCGGAAGTTCAACCGAAACTTCAAACTGAAACCCAGGTTGAGGTAATTGAGATAGATGATGTAGGATCGATATAAGCAGTGTTATTTTTGTCAAGTCTACCAGTGTCTTATGAACATTTTGTAGACACATTAATGTTTGGTAGAGAAACTCTTTCAATGGATGAAGTTTTATCAGCCATAAATTCAAAAGAATTGAAAAGAAAGGTTGAGTTGGCTGATGAAAGTGGAGAAGGATTGATGGTGAGAGGAAGGTCTGACCAGAGGAGTGACAGGAAAAAGGAGTTTAAAAGGTCAAAGTCAAAGCCAAAGTTTAGATGTTTTGTATGTGGATCTGAGAAGCACTTCAAGAGGACTGTCCAGAGTGGAAGAAGAAAAAGTTTGATAAAGGGTTCAAGAAATCTCAAAGTAGCTCTAATCAAGATGGCTCATTAGATGGATATGAGTCATCTGATGTGTTGGTGGTTGATTCTTCAAGGAACTCAGATTCTTGGATATTAGATTCTGGATGCTCCCTTCATATGACTCCCCACAGGAATTATTTTAGTGAAATCACAGAAGTGGATCATGGAACTGTTAAGTTGGGTGATGACAGAGAGTGTAAAGTAAAAGGAATTGGCTCAGTGGTGATACAACTTGATAATGGGTCTTCTATTACTTTGCAAGAAGTCAGGTATATACCTAACCTAACTAGGAATTTAATTTCATTAGGGACTTATGAAAATAATGGGTGTAATGTTCAGTTGAAGAATGGGAGAGCTAAGGTCATTAGAGGTTCTTTGGTTTTGTTATCTGGCTCTAGAGGCAGGAATAACATCTATTTGTTAGATGGTAGAGTTCACCCTGAGTCTAATAGTGTTGTTGAGTCTGATATAGTTGATCAAACTAGCTTGTGGCACAGGAGACTAGGACATATTAGTGAAAAAGGTCTTAATGAGTTATGTAGGCAAAATGTGCTAGGAGGGTTAACCAAGATTAGTCAAGAATTTTGTGAACACTGTGTTCTTGGCAAAGCTCACAGAGTTAAGTTTAGTAGAAGTCAAAAGAAAATCTGAGGGAATACTTGATTATATTCACTCTGATTTATGGGGACCTGCCAGAACACAAACTATGGGTGGAGCTAGTTATTTTCTGTCTTTAATTGATGATTACTCTAGGAGGGTTTGGGTGTATACCTTAAAACACAAGAGTGATGCCTATGGTAAGTTTAAAGAATGGGTTGTCATGGTAGAGAATCAAACAGGCAAGAAAGTAAAGAAGTTAAGGACT
>JBCNJP010000009.1:61108539-61326184 GCA_039602395.1 Deinandra increscens subsp. villosa | reverse complement strand
GGAAGTGTACAATATGAAGGTCAAAGAACTCTGCAGCTACATTGATTTTGCTGTTGATCCTTCACTGATAATGCCAGACCCTTCTACAACAACATCAGGTGTGTCAAAATTGCATTTTGTTAAGCCTGAACCTGTAAAATACCCTGATTCACCGGTGGCAGCACCTCCCTTCATTACTGACATGTTTCCAACCCTCAAAAGACCAAGCTTAGCCTCTTTGCCAAAAGGACCTCCCAAGTTCAAACCCTTCCAACCAAGAAAAACCAAGTATCTTCATCCCAAGTACAGAACCGATAACTTGACTCCTATCATTCCATTTCCAAAGAAACCCATTCCTACCTTGGATATGAGTGATATCTTTCCTCCATCACCTCCCTCCAGCCTTGCACAAACAGCCAGCAAACCACCTGTTGCGTCCCAGAATCCCGGGGTAGGATTCTAGTAGCTACAAGTGTGTGTGTGGAGGGAAGAGATCCTCCGGCTCAGATCCGTATGAACTTATTCCGTTCCGTTTCCATCATCGCCATCGTTGGGTCTCCTCCGTGCATTTGTGTGTGTATGCAGGAGAAGGTTTTTTGGGGGGGGGGGGGGAGTGTAGAGAGAGATGGGGTTTTCTCACCCCACTTCCAACTTACTTGACTTAGTGGGAGGGTGTCCATATTTATAGGACAGACACCCTAGCTGGCCATGAGCTGTTGCTTCGCTGTTTACTTAATAGCTAAGTTTTAATCCTGGCTAAGTATTCTGACGAAGGGGCACATACTGCGATGAAGGGCGAAGGGCTCCGACGAAGGGACAAAAGTCATGTACTTAAATGACTAAGTCAACTTGTCACATCGTCCTTGTGGCACTGTTCACGTACTTTGTGTCTCTTAGATACCAGACATGTATGATTTATTCCTTTTATCAAGAGTGTGCCCCTTCCGTCTGGGCGACCCCCTTATCGGGGTCCTTGGGGTCCTTAGCCCTTATGCGAGGGGCATCGCTCTGACGAGGCCATTCAGGGACATATTTCTATAAGGCAAAGGGTAGAGCTTCATCATAGCCCTTCTCCTTGGGGTAGAGCTTTCGCGTAGCCCTTATAGGGGTATAGCCCAATACCACCCTCCAAAACTCCCACTTTACCTTCTCTTACCATAAGAGAACCAACTGTTACAGCAACACCAACTGTCACTTCCACTATGCCTTCTTCTTCTTCTTCAGTCAAAGGAAAGGAGAAATTACAAACTGAAGAGAAGAGCAAGTTTATAATTTATAGAAGGAAGAACAACCCTGGTGATGACTTGAGTGAAACTGAAAATTGAAGAATTCCTGTACAGAGTTAATTTTTGGTAATAGCCTTCGAAGATGGAAATAAATTTGACAGCATCAGCTTAAGGGGGAGATTGTAAGGAATATCGATTTGAAGATTTCCAGCTGAAAGCCAATTTTGAGTTGTTTTGGCTGAAGTTGAAGTTCGAGTGGAAGTCTCAAGTTCAAGCAGAACGGGTAGTTCAACCGGAAGAAGCAAATTTTGTCCTATAGCGAATATTCCGGGTGAACTCGATTATCCACCAGATAATGAGTTCAGCCGGATTTTTCCTAAGAAGTCTTTTCAGTCGTCCAATCCTGCAAAAGCTTCTCGGTTGCTTTCAAATCTATCAAATACGCTCTCCTAAAGTAAAATGTTGCTAATCACACGCAAGATATCTCATCTGTCGAAGATTATTCTTCTGGTAGTTGTATTTGACTTTTTGCTTAACGGTTTATATTAAATTGTTTGAGATCAATGGCTGTCATTGATCTCATCAGCACTATATATAGCATTGTTAGCTCTTTGTTTACACACGGTTCTTGATCAACTTGTAATAGTGTAACTTTGAGTTAATGCAAATAGTGCCGAGTATTTTATACATCGTTGTTACTATTTTTATGCAATCAAACACTTACATTGTACAAGAAAACTAAAATATGCTTAAGTAAAGTGAAATATAACTTCATTCCGCATGATTATATTTACAAGTAGAGGGTTTCTTGTTAAGTTAAAGTCTAACTAACACTGATCCACAGGTAAACACTCGAGCCAAAATTACTATAATCGGGCACTAAAATCTGAAGATGTATACGTGTACTTACCTTTTTGAACACAACAGTATAATAACACAGCAGAGTTAGCACCTAGAGATGATAACTATTGCTATATGACATATGATCTTTCTTCCTCTACTCTTTTTATTTATGCTTTTATTTCTTGCCCAACAATATTTGTATTTGACTATTTTTATGTTCTAATTTGTTTAGCATCTATATAACACTAAAAGTTGAGCAATGGTCCAATTGTGACACCATATTTAATGCGAAATCATAAATACATTTTACTTCAAACCAAGCAATCGGTATAACATTCTTAAGCATGGTCTTTAATGAAGATCATGGTACATGCCCATGCATCATCATGATGGTGGTGCATTTAAACATAAGCATTATTTATATAGATATAACAATAAATAACAATTTATAAAGAAAAACCCATCGGGTTCTTGCAACTCCAAATGAATAAATTTCATATAAATTATCATAACTTTGATCATAATCATCACAAACCGATCGGCTTCTTTCAACTCCGACAATCTTTGGATTTCTTGCAACCTATGGAAATAAATTCTTCTTATCTATATAACACTAAAAGTTGAGCAATGTCCCAATTTTGACACCATATTAAATGCGGAATCATAAATTAGCTTTACTTGAAAACAAGCATTCGGTACTACATTCTTAAGCATCGTGTTTAATTAACATCATGATACATGTTCATGCATCATCATGATGGTGGTGAATGGTTGATTAAATATGACAATAAATTTTCTTACATCATAATAAATCAATAACATAACACTAACCCTTCAACTTCTTACAACTTTTGAGTAATACCATCATAATAATCATAATAAATAGGATAATAATAACAAGCTTTTGGATTTCTTGCAACTAATAGGCAATAAACATAGCAATAAACATGACCCTTTTAAATTCTTGCAACCCCATTTCAATTAATTCATGACATTTCTATGATCATATATAAAGACATCTAGGTCTCATTTGTTCACCCCCTACCCGCCATCTCCTACACCGTGTAAGTCATGAAATTTTTTAATTTTGTGTGATCTTTGTTGACAACCCCCTCCTTGAGTCTGGCGGGAAGAAAATGTACCGCCGGAACGATTGCCTTTTGTTGCTTTCGCCGGCGTGAATAAAATGTAACGTCGGGGGCAAACGGGTTGCTTTTTTATATTGCTATCTTTTGTTATTCTACTCTACTAATGTTCTTCATTTTGCATTTGCAGGTTGTTAATTCGTATCTCATACCAATGTAGTTGAATATCATTAGTTGATGTATTAGGCTTTTACTCATTATCACGTAGTGCTTTTATTGTGCTCCTTTGGAATGTGGTATGTGAATAAGAAGTTATCCAAAACGAAGATGGGGTTTCAGTCTAGATTTAACCTGTTATATCAAATGCAAAAAAAATATTCAATCGTACTTTCTTAGAAATGGTATATCACAGCAAAGGTAAATTAAAACATCAGTGAAAACAGTGAAGTATAACCGTATCAACAATTTCAGTAAAAATGTAATATTTGGACTAGAATTCAGATCGGAGCATATACTAAGCTATCAAACACTTGAACTTTCGTCCCTAAATATTATAACCTAAAAAAGTAAGCTCTGAACTCCAATCACAGCCTCATAAATTCCAAAAAATAAAATAAGGGGGCTGCTTTAGACACCAGATAAATTTGTTTTGGACACCGGTTTATACAACCTGTATAGGGTAATACGGGCTGTATAAACTGGTCAACGCAATAAATGCTAAATTATACGATGCGTATATGACAATACAGGCTGTATTGGACCGGTGTTCGAAAAAAATTGTCAGGTGGGGAATGTTTGACCTGTCAGATGTAAATGTTTTGGGATAAGTGTTTGACCCTATACAACTTGTATAGTGCTATACGAGTTGTAATACCTACTGGTTTTACTTTAATTTTTTTTAAAGCATTAGTTTTATTTCCACTAACTTGTTTAGTGTTTTCATGTCGAAAAACAAATGGGACTGAGTTTTTAAATTATTTTGTTTATTTTTTTCATGTCAAAAACCTCACGGGACAGTATGTTTAATTTTTTTTTAATCAATTTTGGATATGTATATTTGTTTCAAATTAAGACTATCTTGGTTTGAAGTTTTAGGCGTTTGAACGACAATGTTATATTTTTTGGTTTGAAAAAAAAAAACGTTTGAAATTTCCGTTCAAGATATCTTGTTTAGTCTTATACATATCCAAGATAGTGGTACGAGGAGTCAAACGACCTGTATTGCATCATACAGGTCGTATAAGTTCCTATCATTTGCAATTATTAGTAGTCATCATTTGTTGCAATCATTAGTAGTCATCTTATGTTGTCAGGTTTGCGATGACAGCGTATACGACCTGTATCGAGCTATACAGGTTGGTTAGGGTTTTTCTGAGTTGTAATTAATGCTGAGAGAGTGTAATACGACCTGTATCGTGCTATACAGGTCGTATGTTGCGGTGTCCAGAAAATTTCTTTGGGTGTCTAGAGAAAGGGGCTAAAAAATAAATACATAAATAACTCTCCTATGAATCTTCTATTAATTTACCATTGTTCAATCATAAATATAAATTTTGTTTTAAGCGCTAGCAAATTTTCAGAAAGTGGTACTAAAAAGTGTGATTGACCACTGAATCAATCAGGAGCGTTTTCTGTTGAACGGATAAAGCTAACAGAGCAAGCCTAATTCTTATGTTTCGTCTCAAAACTTAAAACTGTAGAACAAATATACGGCAATTCAGTCGTGCAATTTTGAAAAAAAAATCGCAGAAATTGTATGAAATCCTTGAACTTCGAAACCCTAGAGGAAACTGATCTACGTCGATTAACAAACGATCCTCACTCGGTAGCAATCAGCGCAAAGAGAACAAAATTCAAAAGGATTAACACAAAATCAGAACCCAGAAAACAATTATGTGAAGAATTAGAACAAAACGAACCGAACTAAATCGGATTTAAGAACTTTCACCGGTAGTGGTGAACGACGATGGCTCTGTGGGAAAATTTTGAACTTTTCTGGTATACTAGATCATCTTCGAGCTCAGATCTCTGTATATATTACAACAAATTTGAGAGATGGAGGGTAAGAAAGAAGTTTGGATGAGAGTGTGGCGGCGGTTAACAGAAGGGCAATAACGATGAAGAAAAAAATGCCAGAAAACACGATGCTTTACCAATTGATGTAGGGTTTTTTGAAGTTTTTTATTTCGGAGATTCTAACGGGACACCCCATATCTCCAATTCAACACCCCAATCCGGTCCGGATCGGTCAAACCGGACCGGTTCGAATCCGGACAAAACCAAACAGGGGCTGTTCGGCCAAACCGGCCCGGTTTGAATTTTTTTTTTAATTGCTGTTCAAAAAAAAAGTTTTCATTTTTAATTATTGATCTCGAGAAAAGAAATTGGCCGATTCATGTTTAAATTAGCTTGTTATTTTGGAAAGTTTAACTATTTTTTATATATATTTATTTGTATATAACACTTTGAAACTTAAAACAATAAAAATTGAAAAATTATACGTTTTGAAATATGAACTAAAAATAAAATAGAATAATATGTCTTGATAAAGTGAAGTTATTTTGAATAGCCTTGCAGTTATTTATTAATAAGCTTGTCAGATTTTGTGTGTCTCAAAAGAAAAAATTGACAGGTTTGTGAGTCTCGAGACAAGTGATTTTGAGATTTAAAAAAAAAGAAAATGACAACTCACATTAAATCTCGTGAAATAGAATTAATGCCTACTCATCCATCTTTCTCTAAAAGCGGTTAATATTTTAAAAATTTTAAACTTTGTATTTTTTATGAGGCCTATTAAAGAATACCAATTCAGAAAAGAAAAAAAAAATTTCAAACCGGGCCGGTTAGCCCGAACAGCCCCAGTTTAAACCTCGTATTCTGGGTTCTGACGTGAACTGACTTTTTTTTTTCGAACTGGGCCTGTTCGTCCAATCAGCCCCGGTTTGGGGTGTGAAATTTGGAGAGGGGGTGTCTGTAAAGCAGGTCCCTTATATATGATTGTTAGTGCTTTTAACCCCTTCCATTCTTTAATTTATATTTCACAACATGATCAACTTAGTCCGATGATATTAAAAATTCATATTAAAAAGTATATAAATTATTTATAATGTCACCGGTTTTTAAATCCGGTTTGACCGGTCCGACCAGTAAACCGGTAAGATAGCTGGTTCACTAGGCGGTCCGGTTTTAAAAACATTGTATATAACTGAAAAACAAGTAAAAGTGGTATGTGAATAAGAAGTTATCCATTTTTTGTCTTTTTAGTGGTGTTTGGGTTTGCAGAGGTCTTAAAGAATTCGGCTTAACATACATTCTCCCACTTTAATTCACCAATCTTCTTAATTAACATTTGTTTTGCTTTGCTTCTAATAATATAACTTCTATTATTTTATTGTCTTTGTTGTCTGAAATATTTTGTGTCTTTCTTTTTATATAGGCTTAACTCATAACTATCTTCGTGGTGTCATAACTTCATAATGAATTTCATGAGGCGTATACCAAGTATTATGTAACCGTTTGTAGTGCAAAACAATTTGATCCTGTTCGAAATAGATCGAACAACCATAAGAAAAAATAAGCATAGGTGTATTATTACGGCATATATTGACAATTAAAAGTATCTCTATGTTGGAGGCGCCAAAAAAATGTAAGGATTAAATATATAAGATTTAAACTATCAAAATTCTAATATTATGCTTAAGTGCATATGTAGCAACAACCACTTGACAAACCAATAGCAACAATACAGTTTCATAAATCTATAACAAAGGAAAGACAATAAAATTATGCATGTACCTTAAAGTAGAACAATAAGAATGCACCAAAGGAAAATGTAAAAATCAAATCCATAAGAAATGAAAATACAACCGTAAAACCCTGTATTAGAAACAATGTAAAGAATTATAAGAACATTGTACACATCGGTATAACTTTAATTCTTATCTATAGTACTATCATCCACTTGGAAGTTGGAAAAGGTGAAATCGCAAATACATGCATAAATTAAGCTCATCGGTTATAAATCTAACAACAGAAACACAACCCACAATTATTAGAATTTTAAATACAAAAAAATGAAGATTTTTTAGAAAAGCTCTTAAGAAATGGGTATTCAGAATACCAAAAATGACATTACCTTATTAGCAAAATTTAAGACTATTGGATAGATCACTAAATTTAAAAATGTTCCCGGTCACTAATGAAACAACAGCAAATCAACTTATTGGTGATGAACTACATAAGATGAATGTCATACCGGGAGTATAATAACAAAGTGAAAACCCTTGAATAACTACCACCAAATGTCAAAAGGTACTACAAATCTGATATTAACAAGCGGCAGTAGTGATATGAAGCAACAAACATTAAAGTGTTAAAAGATATTTTTTTTAAAAATCACAACACATAGAAGCAGATAATTTCTAAACATTCAAATACATTAGAAATGGCAATCCATCTATTTTTAAACCTTCAAATACTTTAGAATTGATGTATACAATAAAATTATAAATAATTTATTGTATTTTAGGACTAAAAACAATAAGCAGTTTTGATTTTCATAGAGCAAATATAATAAAGATAATAAAGACTTATCACTTCAAATCATCAGTGACTTTAGCAACATTGAACCAGCTAAAAAAACCCTAATTAAAAAACAACAAAAAGAGATTTAATCAATCCACTTAAAACCCTAAAAAACAAAAGAAAAATAGATCGATTCTCGCATAGTATAAATTACGAATATGTTTCGGATCTTAAAAAAAAGTAGCAAAGATGAAGCAAAACTCATAACACAGAATCTCATCGCAAAGAAAAGGAGTACAGAGGAATATTACCTTTTGAGAGTTGAATGCAAGAAAAATAAGAAGGATCAAACCGCGCGCTGCGAGAATGATGTGAAGGAGATTACGCCTAGCGGCTACGAGAATATGGTAAAAACCCTAGAAGGAGAATGAAATTAGAGAAGTTGAATGAGCATGAATTGTTTCTTAAGTTTTATATACACGGGTTTATAAGAATACGGATACCTCATTCGGGTGAGTTTAAATCCGCGGGATGGTTTATCTTTTTAATTTTAAAATTAAAAATTGAAAACTCTTAAAAACTGACAAGTACAAGTAGGATTTGATGAGTTTGTATGTTTACAAATTTAACATGTGTACTTTAAAACCTATGTTTAATGTGTACTTTGAAACAGTCTCAAATAGCCAGTTTAAAGAAGAAAACGAAGGATAATTTGATGATTACAATGGCTTGGCCACTAGCCTACATCATCAATTTTCAAATTAAGTTTCAATTTATTATCATCCTGAACTAATAGTTATAGTTATTCAAATTAAGTTCCAATATATTATCATCCTTAACTAATAGTTATAGTTAATACTAATCCAACCGTTTTTTGTGATAATAATTATAGTTAATACCGGTCCTCTTAATTAACTATCTGATATTTGACGTGGTGTTTTGTTTGATTTTTTGGCCTTTAAATTGAATGTTATTGGGGTGCTGATGTTATGTTTTTTTTTTGTTATTTTTAAAAGTTATTTCCTGTTATAGTTTCTACTTTTGAATTGCACTGCTTATATGTGATTAATCTCTAACCCTTTTTAGAATATTCAATACGTTAATTAGGATTGTGAAAGATAAAATTTTGAGTTGGCTAACTTAGAATTGTTCAATCTGATGAATTGGTTGATGTTTTTAGATAATCACTAACTAGACATAATCAACAATTGTTTCTCATGAAAATACAAACAGCAACTGTTCATTTATTTAGCAGTCCCAAACACTTGAATAAGAGATTCTATTTGATTCAGTTTAGTGTAAACAAAATAAGATCTGCATAATCATTGTCTTCTACTCTGTAATAAAACAAGTTACAGTAGGTGATCAATAGTGTTTTTAGTATTGTCTTAGTAGTGAAATCATAAATGATATGGCTTTTTATTTCTGTTTACTAATTGCATTCCAATCTGTATTATTAGTGAATTATTACATGTCAAAGTGATATTATTTTTTTGCAGGAAATTCCGCTAAGGTCACAAGAAAATCATGTTGCAAATGAATGAAAATTCATAAGTTCTAATCAAGTTCTAGATGTAGGAAATTCTACAATAGTATAATTTGGAAATTATTAATTATTAATATTCTACATACTCTGTTTAGTCCAATAGCATGATGTATTAGAATCCAAATACTGATATTCCTATATTGACATAATAAGGTGTGAACCTTATGTGCATTGTATGAATTCGTATATTGATACAGACTTTTGAGGAATATTAATTTCAACTGTAAACTTTTGTCACGGTTATTTCTAAGTCCATTTCAACATACAGAGAAGGTAAAAACACAACAAAAACAAATTGAATAGTTCTTCACAGAACAAATTATCATAATCTCACTAACACAAGCATAAAAACGAAATACAAATGATGAAAAAAACCTATAATCTAAATGCAACAAATGTTCAAGCATAGAACTCATAAAAATCGAATGTAACAATGGAATGTAGCAGTAGTTCTTTCATATTTTAGTATACCAATCTGATAATCATCAAAATCAATTATAGGATAATGAATAACATAATATACTCATAGATGGCAGATCTCTCATAGAGAGCAATTACGAAATTAAGGACAACAGTAGTAATGCAATGATGATTGTGCGAAAAAAGTTCAAATCCACGGAAGAAAAGTTAAAACAACGAGAATATAGGAGCAATAATGGGCAAACAACAATAAATCTGGTGAAATAAAAACCCTAAAAAGCAATGATAGCTCAAAGTGATTGAGAAAACCAATACTAGAAGAGCAGATAGAAGTTAACTATTCGATAACAAAATTGATCGAAGGCACCTTTCACTTCTGCAAAATCGATTGAAAAGGGTGAATGATGATGGTAGGTGGCGATGGTGGAAGAGGATGACGGGAGTTGAAGGAAGGGGAAGACAGGAAGAAGGGGCGTGCAAACCATTTTTAATGAAACGTCTGTGAGAAATCAAACACTCTGCAAACCTAAATTTCTATGCGGCAGACATAAGAGGCCAAGAAGAGATTTTCAAAAAAAACAAACACCACCTTAGTAAATGTACCTTTAAAATAGGTCAATTGAGCAAGAACTAAGATGTCCTATAACCGATTAGGGATCTTAATCGTATGTAATTTTTTATGTGATATTTTAGACATATACTAGATGTTTCGACCCGCGCGTTGCCGCGGGCCAGTTTTATGTCCGGTGCCTATGTGTTCTATCGCAAGCTAAAAGGATGTAAGCTCTACCGCAATTAAAAGGCCTGAGTATCAAACAATTAGAGGCTTATCCAAACGAATCCAAACGAATCCAAATTTTAGTTTTGACTATTAAAGTCAGCACATCCTTTCAAAATTGCAACCTTACAACTGCAGCTAAAAACAAAAACATGACACTACCCAGGGTCATTCCCGATGCATGACCCACCTAAAACATAACATGAAAATAATAAGTCAAAAAAAGTATACCAAAGTAAACTTCCAATCTCCACTTATATAAATAAAATGCTCCTGCTTTGCCAAACTACTTTTACATCAACCTGATTTTGGTGAGTTCATTGAACCAAATAGTTGCCCAGCACAATCTCAACCACACAGGTAGATGAAGACTAAAAATTTATAGACTAACAAAACCATTATCACCCTTTCTTGAGACAGTAGATGATTTTTTTGGGCACAAAACAATAATGAGCCATTGTCACTAAAAGACCATATATATATATATATATATATATATATATATATATATATATATATATATATATAGGGTTGGGGTATTTTGGAACCCACTTTGAGTTGGAGAATCTTTGGAAACCGGTCAAAAATGAGGTTTAAAAAATGTTTTTTTTCCTTAATTTTTTTATGGTGGTTCTTTAGGTTATAAGCTACTCTTAAATGAAAAAAAATCAAAAAACCGCCTAGTAGATTTTTTTTTAAAAAATATCAAAAATGTCTAGGTTACACATGTAACTTTTTGCGTAACTGTAAATATACGCATAAAAGTTACAAATGTAACTTTTTTTTTGATATTTTTTTAAAAAAAATCTACTAGGCGGTTTTTTGATTTTTTTTCATTTAAGAGTAGTTTATAACCTAAAGAACCACCATAAAAAAATTAAGAAAAAAAATATTTTTTTAACCTCGTTTTTGACCGGTTTCCAAAGATTCTCCAACTCAAGGTGGGTTCCAATTTATCTTTTCCCTATATATATATATCAAGCATAGCGTTTAGCAAAGCGGGATAGCAACCCATTACCTATTACACACTACACACTATTTACATAACAAACTTCATGATTATATATATATGCAACACTTGCATACCCAAAAGTTGCAGCCAATAGTTTCAAAAGTTGCTGCCATAGCTAGCTGCTATCTACCCAATGCTATTCATACCTAAAAGCCATATTTGATACCTCCAAAAGATTTGTGATAATTGACTACTAAGTGCTTGATGCTATCCACACCCAAAAGTTACGATCGCCACTCTTACCGCTAGTCTCCGCCTTTCTTTTTCTTGCCAGATTCATGAGCTGCATGTATTCCAATGAAAATATTATATTAAAAGCATAACATGCCGTGTTACCACAATGCATTTTTTTAGTGCAGTTGTACCTGGTGTGTCGAAGAGCCTCTTCCTTGCGCTATATGTTACAGCTTCCTTGTTTGGTGAGCCGCTTGCAACCTTTTCACTATCGCCTGGTGCCTGAGTAGACAGTTTCTGATTCATGCTAGCTTCACTGTCATGTACTGGTGTTGTATGCACAACGGTTACCGCCTCAACGCTTTCATTTCCTGTGACAGTCTCAGCTGACCCTCCCTCAACAGCAGCAACCCCCTCACTGTTTAAAGTGGTTGTCACTGCACGTTCAGTGCTGCTGGAAGTTCCCTCCGTTGTGCTACCGCCTGAATGGTTCCGCTTGAAGATACGGTTGACTAAGAATTTGAGGCAGCCGTCAGCATCTATTTCTGGGCTGTTTAGCTGGTAGATCTGCTTGTTATCCTTTAGATTCTGCAGCGGCTCAGGTATCTTTAAAGGATCAGTGAAGCCAAGACCATAGACAAGGTCATTGCATGTTACTCCAAGCAATGAGTAGACCGGGCTGTCAAATATAGTAACTGCAACCGTACCACTCCCATCGGAAATGTCTCCCTTCACGCAGTACCTATTTAAAGGAGTCTAGAGTGGTTATGCTATGAACGAATGTTGTAAAACTAAAATGATATGCAATACAACATTAATATATGTGAGTCTCCAACCAAACCCCATATATTTAGGAAATGATAAAAATGCTCATAAACAGTGTTGAACCATAAGAAGCGATATGAGTTTAAGTAAAATATTATTTAGTCTACCACTATTGAAAGGGCAAAAAGTAATAGTATATATGTGAACAGAACGCATAGAGGCTGATACACCACCGGCACCAACAACAGTTTCATAAGCCACATCAGATAACGCAGAGCTCTGAGGTAAGCCGTGCGATGATGACTGGGGACCTGCATAACCTGTGACCACAAACCTAGAAGCGCTATGTGACGTGGAAGAATTCTCAGGAACAGCAACAGAATGAGCTGGCAATGTACTGCGCTGAAGCAAAGGGTGAGGCGACAACACAGGCTGTACATAACCTATTAGGCAAAATTTAGGAGGATTACGCGAAGGCTGCGGCTCAATTATATGAGAAGAAGAAGGCTGAGCAGTGGAAGCATCAGCAAGAGCGTAGGGATCAAAATCAATAGACACGTTCTTTCTCTTGCGGGAAGGCCTTGCGGCAGACATCAAAACCAAATTTCGCAACAAAAAGTGTAGACAGTAAATATTTTCAAGGATAAATACCTAGACACACACACACACATATATATCTATATATATAACCTCTTCACCTCACTATATATATATATATGCGTATATACACACACAGCCATAAGCAAGAAAATACCAGACCCCCATATGTAATTTCCTAGCATTCTAGGAATAACAAACCATACATCAGTAAACTTAGGAGTTCATTACTCACATACATAGACCATATATAATGCATAAACCCAAAAAAAGACATGAGAAAACCACACGATATGCTATATTCATAACAACAAACATACCTGTACGCAACTGCAGAGAACAGCAGCAGCAGACCTGCACCAAAAACATAGAATTAGACACCCCTCCTGGTCTTTTTCTTTGCACGATTGTGGCGCTTACCCTCTTGTTAGTAACGTGAACCATCAAAAGAGACAAATATAAATTTAACTTTCTTTCATATCAACATCCTTATTAAATCTATAATAAGATATCAACCACCTTTTTCCATTTTTAAGACACTCTTAGTTTTTAAGTAGTAATCAGGTGTTCCTGGTCCTACAAATCGCTGCAGATTTAATTAGTTGTTTTAGATAGCTGTTTACAACCCACACACACATAAAAATAAGGGTCTGAATATAGGTAGTCGACCACAACTAACAGATGACACATGACAACAGGGGCAATAATGGTGGAGCACAAAAGATGACAACACAGATGGTTTACTCACAGGGACCAAATTTATATGTTCTACGGTGGTTGATCTTTATATTTTTTTGTAGCCACTGTGAATCACTAAAGATCAAATTTGAAGATGGTTTACTCATAAAAATATGCAACAAAATCAAGACCAGTAGCTTTTCAAGTAAGGGCTTTATACCAAATTTGAAGTTGAAATTCTATTTGGAAAATATGCATATTTTCTTGTACAGCTTCTGAAAATTTTTGATTAGATGAACATGATTTAGGAAAACCTGATGTATACAATATTTCTTGAAAACATACATATTAAACATACATATTAAACAAAAAGACCAGTAGCTTTTCAACTGGTTTTCAAAAAGGGATTTTGGTGCCACACCTCCTGGTCTTGAAAACATACATATTAAACAAAAAGAGATACTGTTATTGGCAATAACTTTTGAGAAAACTTTAGTTTAGGTAAACATGATTTAGGAACAGCTGATCTAAACAATATTTCTTGAAAATCTGAAATTAAACATTGATACCACAAAATTATCTTTAAAAGCAATGGCTTTATTTCAAATTTTAGGTTGAAATTCAAAGGCACACACATTTCTTGTACAGGTTATGAGAAAACTTCAGTCTATGTAAACATCACTGAGGAACCTTGAAATGCTACAAAAACAAAGCAAAACAATTACTGGCACGCCAAAATCGAAAAGCTAACTACACCTAAAAACAAAAGGCATTTAGACAAACACCTTATGTGCATAAACACTCTCAAAGATAATCAACCTCAATATGAAACCGCTGAAGAGATACTAACCGAATACGAAATCCTTGAAGAGACACTAACCGAATACGAAAGCCACACAATCAGAATTTTTAAAAAACAAACAGAAGATATCACAAAACGCTTGTAAACATGCATCTGTTCAATTCTAAGAAAACAACCACCGCACTTTATAAACCGTTTCAAAAACCGAACATGGAATCGCGGAACACATAGCAACCGAATATGAAATCAACACAATTAGTAGTCTTTCAAAACAACAGAACATATCACAAAAAGCCAATTAAACATGCATACCTTCAATTCTTCGAAAAAGCTCACCAAATCTCAACTCTCAGAATAACCACCGAAACTATGAAGAAGCACAACCAGAGGAGTGTGTGAAGGGCCGTTTATTTGTAGTCAAATGGCGTATGGTTTGGCTTTCCGAACACGCCTAAAGGACACGAAATCAATGCGAAAGCATGGAAGGCAACTGTGCTGCTACAGCGAGAAGCAACGTGGCTCAGGCACAGGGCGTGGCGCCGAGAAAAACTTCAACGTTTACAATCAGTTACTTTATAAACGTTGACGGCGAGGTGCGAGGTAAACGGCGGTGCGAGGTAAACGGCGATAATAACCATGATAAACGTCGGACGTATTGTTTTTTTTTCTTCTTTCCTTATAATAGCCTCCCAGCATCGATACCTTGTACCATATGCAGCATCCATATTCTAATCACATATAATGAAAACACATGCTTTAGACATTTGTACTAAATGCATTAGGAATATTAAAATAATAACATAAACAGTGGCCCGGTTGGAATTTGTTTATTAGGGGGAATAGTTCACTAATCTAGAGCGTAGTACTGTCACAATTAGTATGCAAAGAGAATAAAACTTTATATATAAAGAGAATAAAACTTTATATGTCAAAATTACTGTCAAAAGAATAAAACTTTATATATAAGTTGTTTCAATATAATATCAAGGTTTCATTAAATGTATGTAAATATACAAAAATCATATTTGTTTTTATATAATATCAAGGTTTCATTATTTGATAATATCACCAAATGATTGCATAACCATATTAGTAACAACTAAATTGATATATATTACTACTTTTTTTGTGGTAAGGCCATGGTTGGTTAAGCTTAGTGATTTCTCCATATATGTCGTTCATGAAGTCATTGTCGGGTGTAAATAGGGAGCTGTCATTCTTTTTGTATAGGTATGTATACTACAAATCATATATGCTTACAATGGATTTCTTTCATTAAACGGGTTAGTTTTTAAAAATGTTACAATTTCTTGCGCTTTGTTCATTTTTGTTAGATATGTCAAACATGACATTCTTCTTTAAATGGGTCAAACATGTTGGTTTTATTCAACTGCTCAGTCTTGATAATTGGTAATATTTGTAGAAAGCTAATTTCTTTCCTTTCCCTCATTACATTAACTGCTTTAGTTGTCCTCAAAGGGCAAAGACAAATGCTCCGGCGGAGAAGTGTATTCATTTGCGTTGTCGTGCGTCTATTTGGAATGGCGGAGATGGCGACAGTTGGAGATAGTTCGGAAAAGAGTCGATGGTATGGAGAAGCGATAGGTGGTGGAAGACGGGGGTTAAGTCTGTAACGGTGATCAACATGATTATAATATTGAAGTTTAATAACAACACGTTGTAATTTGTTTATGAGGGTAATATGCGGTATTAAAGGATGTATAAAAAGTTTTTTTTAGCTTCATTGCGCTTTGATTCCTTTGGTAGAAGGTAAAAACCTGAGAATTAAAAGGAGGAAGAAAATTAATCCGATCAAATAAATTGAAAAAACAATTGATACAATAAAACGACAAATACGACGAATCCCAAAAAAAAAATAAACGTACAACCCATTAGCCGCCGACGTTACATTTTATTCATGCCGGACAAAGCCACAAAAGTCTAACGTTCCGACGCTACATTTTTTTCACGCTCATAATTCAGCTCTCATATGTTTTGCAAAGCAATGGTGTCAAGACATAACTACCGATTGCTATCTTTTGTTATTCTACTCTACTAAATGTTCTTCAATTTTGCATTTGCAGGTTGTTACTTCGTATCTCATACCAATGTCGTTGAATATCGTTAGTTGCAGGGTTGGACAAGTTGAGTGCTATGTCTTCGTTTACGCAACAGATGCGGGTGCATTGGTGCTTACTGTGGCCTTGCCTCCCACCGGAACACCTTCCGCTGTACCGATGGCGGTAGTAGGGTTGTATCCGTTGTAGATTGTGTTTCACGGTTAGCCTGTGTAAAAAAACGAGCGGAATACAAATGGGAAATGTTGCATTATATATGAATTTTACCAAGGGCAACAATGTCTATGTTCATGATTAGCATAAATTTAGATTTCGTTCGTTCAGTAAGACAATAATTTACTCACCTTTCATCCATATTCATAAATTGTGATTTCGTTCAATAAGACAGTAATTTACGCACCTTTCATTCATACTCATAAATTGTTAACGGCTTGGTGGAATTGAAAAGATAAAAAATATGACAAAATTTTTATTTAATCAGCCTACCTAAAACAAAGAGTTATTTGTTAATCTGTTTGTGGAAAATCATCCCTACTTATAGTTCTGTAGGTAATGTATACATTAACCCTTTATATATACATTCACTCTTAAAACAGTAAATATGCGCTTTGTAATGTTTCCTTTCAGCTGTGGTTTTACATGGTCAGTGTAGTTGCTGGTGATTACACTCAAGTTAGTGTTAATTTTTTGTTTAGAACTCGGCTACGTATAAATAAAACTATAAAGTCGAACGCATAATATAAATGATCCATAATTCCCCTCACAACAGGCTGGACTCCACCTGATCCAAGCCAAAACATGAAGCTTTAATATTTAAGGAGAAAATGGAACAACCATGAACAAATCATTGGAATGTATACATGATTAAGAAGCAGATTAGCGAAAACCATGGAGAATCAACATGACACGTTTACACGAACAACTTTACGCTTCACTATTGAAATAATTTATATGCACGCTGTAATGTTTCCGCTCAACTGCCTTTTTAGTTGATCAATATTTTTACAGGTAATTATAGCCAAGCCAATGTTCATCTTTTTTTTTTAACTCGGTAGCGTATGGTGGTTTGGATGTCTGGTGACGGTTCTTCCTTTTCGATATACCGGACGTCATGTATGCATCATTTATTTGTAATGATCAAAGTGTCCTCTAATACCTGGATTGATTCAAGTACATAACCAAATTAACATAACAAAAAACACTCATATAAGCATGAGAAATTAAAAAAGAAAAACACCTCATTTTGACGTTTGAAAGTCCACCTTAATCTTCAAATTCAAATATGAACAAATGTCATACGCGCTATTTTTAAGAAAACATAATTAGCAAACAAAACACTCTAAGGAATACATAGTAGTGTAACATTGCTTTACATACTTCTTATGTAACCTTTTACAATAGTCAAACAATAAATTAATATTCAATTGTATAGCCATACCATAAAAAATATACACGCCGAGTATTTACCTTAAGTACACCGTGAATATATATAATTAAACCTTCTATTAATGTACC
Source organism: Deinandra increscens subsp. villosa (assembly GCA_039602395.1). Classification (NCBI taxonomy): domain Eukaryota; kingdom Viridiplantae; phylum Streptophyta; class Magnoliopsida; order Asterales; family Asteraceae; genus Deinandra; species Deinandra increscens. The sequence continues at coordinate 61,308,162 of JBCNJP010000009.1, read as the reverse complement.
TAACGTCCTAATGTTAGTATATATAAAACCAGACAAGTAAACATGGACAACCAAAATGTTATGTTTACACAACGATCTTTATGTTCCCCACTAAATAGGTAAGGTGTTGCAATAGAGTTTGGAATGACAAACGTTTAAAGAAATGGTTAGTTTGTACCAGGCGTTTCTATTATGTGTAGTGAGTTTTTTTATTTAAAAAGTTTTAAAGGGAAATACCAAAAACACAATAACCATTTTAGTTAAATTTAAACCCAAAAAAGCAACACACACGGGCCAGCCCAATGCGGTGCAAACCCATGCGCCATGATATTTCAGCCTACTCACATACTGGTCTTTGGCCCATTTTGTGTCAATTTGATGGGAAAAAAATGACGGTTTTAGCATATGAAAAGACAAACGTTATGTATCACCCATCACTTCATCCAACACCACCATTTTCTTGCCTTTCTACTTGCACCAGCCACCACTCTCGCCGATCGTCCGTTCACCGTAAAAGAAGGTAAGCATCCGCCCCCCTTATTTAATTTCACGGGTGAAATTAGATCTATGCCTGTAAAATTAGTGTTACGCCTCCAAATTATGGAAGAAGAACTATCCATTTTCATGTTTTGAGGTTATCGTTCCTTCAGCTCTGTTTGCTTACTTTTTTTAACCATGGATTTGGATTAACCGTCCGGCTCTCCGTTTTTACTCTCTACGTAGGGATGCTGAGGTAGCAGCGCGTGACAGTGACGACCTCATGGAGTCCAACTTCCCACCCAATATGTGATTCTTTGTTGTAGTCTTATTCTATTAACTTGGTGCTTGGCAAACCTAAAACTTAAAACTTCTAATATTTAATGAATATGGGTGACTTTATTATTGATTGTTATGCCCAACTATGGTTCTTGATTCTGTTACTTTATTATTGTTTGTCATCTTTGAATATGATTTATTACAATTACCTTGCATGTGAGTTTATACAACAACACACACCTATGCTAATCGATATGTGTTTGCATTCAATAACACTACTTGGATGCTGACTTACTCACACCAAAAAGTGTAACGTGACTACTTGGATGCTGATTTGCTCCTTAGATTAAACAACCGCTTAAATATTAGTAGCCATTGGTTCTGCCCGTGCATCGCACGTGCCTGCCGACTAGTTTAATTTTTATCTTCTACAAGGTTCTAATGACCTATATAAAGCCACGTAAAATTGGCTGTGAACCCCCCTCTCCCGCCCCTTCCTCCGTCGCCTCACCCGTCGGACTTTTGCGTCGTGTAAGTTCATTTTTTTAACGTGCCTATTTTATGCAATTTAAATATTAATATATAGCTATGGTTGGATCCGGTGGGAAGAAAATGTACCACCGGAGTGTAAAGGCCTCTTGGTTGCCTCCGGTGGGAAGAAAATGTACCACCGGAGGGTGTCTCCCTATGATTAGTTCCGGTGGAAAAAATGTACCACCGGATACTCGCAAAATACCAAACTCTTTACATATGATCCGAATATTACACTTTCTATTACATGTTTACCTATTGATTTTCTTCCTTTTCCTACTTCTGCCCAGGTTCTTTTATTAGTTGTTGTTGGCAAATATGGGCTTGATTGTCGTCCGCTACAGGCTTCGACGGGTGCATTGGTATGTGTTCGTTTTTGCCAACGGGTGCCACTGCATGGATCCTCACTATTGCTGTTAGTTTGGTTCGAACTCCTTCTCCGGTGACTAGAATTGTCGCCAGTTTCTTCCCGGCTTCGAATGTAATGCATAGTGCTCGGGCATAATAATGAAGACAAAGAAACAATGAATAAATTGGTTAAGTAAGACACCGGTTATGATTATGACATTTGAATTGAAGCGTTATATTAATATTATGGTATGGTATTGTTTGAATAGATGGAAAAATACTAAACACCTTAATATTAAAATGTTTGGACTGCGAGTTATATTAAATAATACGCGGGTCATGAATGACCCGACCCGCTATCTGTGTTTATGTTATCAGCGGGTTGGGCTATTATGACGTCATAAGAGGTTCTTTCGACATCATGACTTGCTTTATTACCCGGTGTATTTCAGGTAACCCGGTTATTGATTTCCGTTTATCATCCGTTTGGATTAGCCGTGAAATTATGTATATGAATTGATGCTTCAATTTATTTAAAAGCATATAATCGGTTTATCTCACATGTCACAGCCAGAAAATCATAGTATTCGAAACTGCATAGATTGTATGGGCAAAATATATCTCTTGATTAACACAGGATCTTAAAACCAACACACAAAGAACACAACTGCTCATGGAAAGAAACGAATAGAATTTCATTCAAAGAAGGACTCGAATATGGATTGACTCACCCTTTAATTATAAGACGTATCTGAATCATGGATCTGACAACTTCGGCCCTCAAAATGATGGCCATTGGGTCACCGGCGGCGACTGAATCCCTGATTTGGTCTTCCGTTACCACGATCTGACCCCAGACTCTTTTACAGATGCCGTTGACGATGAAGATGGCAGCGAACTAATTACCGAGTCAGAAGCCGGTCCCATGCCGCCGGCGTGGATGCCTAACCAGATGGGACGAAGGGCTTCGTGAGTTGCCGGCTGCGGCGTATAGGTTGGGTCATGGTTGTACTTTGTAGTTAGGGTTACTAGATTGTTGTAGTTAGGGTTAGTAAAATGTGTTCGTAATAGAAAAAATCTCAGGTAAATCTGTTGATAATTTTTACTCATGAATAAAAACAATATTTCGGGTTTTGGGCTATCCGAGATGGGCTAATTTTGCCAAAATCACTATCTGGGCCCGAATCCTAACAACCGGGTATCCATATCTCTTAAAATTTAAAAAATATTTACAACAGATTTACAAAAAACCGGGTATCCATATCACTATCTGGGCTCGAATCCAATAAAAACAATTTTAACAAATGCTCTCCATTTTAAGAGTTATAATTTAAAACATTTGGCATACATATGACCATGTCACAAATAGAAATGTTACAAAACAGACCTGGTAATGTGACATGTAACACCACCATAAGTTTACGAAGTGATTCCAAGTTAAGAAAGGATGTAAATTGGTGACGTTCTCAGAGTTCATAAATATTACATTTAGTTGTAAAAAGAATAAGTACGGTTAGGTTTCAGTTCACGTGTTATTTTTACAAATGTGAGCATCCTGAAGTCAATAGGGTCTTTATTCTGCTAGATTAATATGGTTATTAAAAAATGGAAACCACTAAGGTGTAATGTTCGCGTGATTTCTTTTTTTTGTATCAAAATTACTAAGTTCTGCGTAAATGAAGATGATACGACCCGTGTTGACGATTTCCCTCTGTATCGTCCCATTTACTTTAAACGTTTTTTAGGTAAATGATTTCCTGATTTGACTATTCCATTGTTTTCCTCCCTGATGATAAACTATACCCGATTGTCTATGCCCACTTCATACGCGGTGTTATGAGGTAGTTTACTAATGTTGTCGGGACTGTACCCGTGTCTTTTGTATTGTGTATTAACTCTGCTTTGGTTATGTATATCATATTTAAATAAAAGATTACATGTATATTACATCTTAATTCATTTGGGAAATGAGACTATATGTGTCAATTATTGATCTGAGCCTTACATATTTTGAATTATCGATCGCACACAAAATTAGGCTTGGTTCCCACATAGTTCTTCTGATATTCTTTCAGGTATTATTAGCAATTAGCAATGGGAGGTTATTTTAAGGTTTGCTACTCTTCCTCTTACGGCGTCTTCATAGCGCAACTTGAAGGAGCCGGTGTGTCTTTTAGGGAAATTAATGGGTTTAAAGTTCCCACATTCATTAAGCCTTTTCAATTTCCCTCATTGCATTCGGTGTCGTCCTGTTATTACTCATGTATTAATGGCCGGCGGTTTCTTCAGACAGGAGGTCTCCTTGCTACCTATTAAATGGTCTGGATGACACCTAAAGCTATGCCTTACTTTTATTCATCCGTATAGAAAGGAAGATAAAGGAATATTGGAATGTCGAAGCGACCGATTGGAGAGGTGTTACAGGGCCTTGAAGCATCAGGTTCCTGTTTTGAGGACTTGGATTTAGGCTACTCCGGCCCTCTGTTTGTCATGGTGTGTAGAGGGTGGGATTGCAACAGCGTTACTGGACGGTATATGAGTACGGATTACATCTTATCTGACAACGATGTTAGTGACTTCTTCCATTTTTAGTTTTACTGGCTCATATTTACTTTTATTGTAATAGCGACCAGTAAAGTCATGTCGTATGTAGGGCTATTGTATTCATGCGACTACCAGAAGCAACATTGCGCACTATTTTGTGGATAAGCTGGTTGAAGGGGGAGTGTATATGTTGAAGGATTTTTCAGTTCAGAATAACCGGAGTGAATACCGTATACTGAAGGACAATCGGTTTATGATTGAACTTCAGGGGTTCAACAGTGGTTAGGAAGGTGCCTGGGGTCCACGAAGGTTTTGTGCGCCATCCTTTTTCGTTAGTGGAACTTGAAGATTTACAGGTTACTAGTAACAAGTACTTTGTTGGTATGTTCTGTCTCTATGTCAACCGTTTATATGTAAATTGTTGTCTCATTTCTGCATTGTTCGCGGTATTGTGCCGTTTCGTATGTATGGTTAACCTTCTTAAGAACGTATTTTTTTAACTGCTTTCCTTATCAGATGTTTCTTTAGGTTGAGGTTCTTCTGTTTTTAATGTTGTTGATTGTGACTGCCGTTTTCTAATGTGTGTTCCATTTAACTCAGATGTGATATGCTATGTTTTAAGTGTCGGGTCTGTAATAAAGCAGGCTAGCGGGAGGGAGACGTTAGAATTTCAGCTGCATAATGAACGGTAACATTATCTATCCCTCACAGTTTTATCTGAATTAAGCCATGTTTCATTTTCATACCTTCTTAACAGTGGCCGCTATGTCCCGGTAACACTGTGGGGGAAGCTTGGGGAGGCCTTCCTTCAACAGAAAGAAAAGAAAGCAGACCCCTATGCAGTCATATTGACGTCAGTGAGTGTTAAATATTACCTTGGTATGTGTAACTCTCTTTAGAACCTTATGTGAATTACATGGGTTACGCTGTTAATAGTGGTTCCTTGAAGGTGGCCTAACACTGTCCAGCTCATCTTCTACACTAATCTTGGACTCCAATAGTATACCATTGCTGGGAAAGTTGAATGCATCGTTAAGGTACTGTTAAGTAAAGCTACCCGTGTCAGGTTTTGTTTACCATTTTCTATGTTGCAACACATGTTAAAAAACTTCTCTGTATTAGATGGTCTACTTTTCTTCCTTTTTGGGGTTTCAGCAACTATTAAAGTGGGCAACGTGTACGATTTCGCTTTTAACGTCTAAATAACTGCCTTCATTTAGTTTACAATTCAATACAAATAATATATACTCACCTGATCCACTCTCTGTTTCTATTTGTCAAATGTGAGCCGATGTGATTTTCTTAATAATTGTATACCTAATATCACCGCCTAGGATGACGAAAGCACTACATACATGTTGTGTCTTTTTCTATGCCCTGTTCTTATTGTTACAACACGGTTCTTATTGCTACAACATGTTCGCTCTCTATACGCGCTATCACGACCAACTAATTATGTACCTAGAAAGAAGACTGCATGTCCCCAGCCCTTCAAACAGCATCATCATAAAAGTTTCACGGGAAACGCATAAATGAACCAATTAGCAAACAGTTACAGATTTTAAAGTTTCCGTAGGTGGTTCTATAGTAATAGCATTCGGTTCCTACTGCCTACACTACAGAGTAATCTAAAATTCTACTCTCATTATATTTCTGTATTTCCTTAATATCCTTGCCTTACTTGAATCGGTTTAATTATAAAGTTTCAATTTTTGTAGCGTATCCTATACATTTTACCTGATTCCACTATAACTATATGTCACGAATATGACGTACCTTCTAATTGTCTGCAGATGCCTTATAAACTGGTGGTTCATCTTCATCATGGATGGTGAAGGACCGCGTGGAGTGGTTAGTCTTCTTATAAAAGGTTACCTGCTTACCAGATACTATAGTATACACATACTTATATACTTTTATGTATGTTTTCCCCGCCCCCTTCACTTACCGACTGCCAAGAACCTGCACACAACTTCGCCTGGTTGACTACCTGAAAAATAAATTCACAGTCAATATTAATTACCTTGGTAATAATGTGTGGGAGGTTCAAGACGCCACATGGTTGGCTTTTGTAGATGCACTCATTGACCGTGGTATACACAAGGTTTGTCTCACATGGAAGAAGGTTGACAAGCTTCATGTTGCTGCATTCAACAAAGAGGGTCTTGAAATCAGAAAGAGGCTAAATGGGCACGAGTTTGTTCACTCCTATATCATCTAGGCAGATGACAAATCATACCATACACAGGTTCTATTTCCTCTTCCATGACACATAACACATTAACCGCCGCTATTATCCGCTACTTTTTTAAAACACAAACGTACGTGGTTACTAATATGACGGCTTACCTTTTTGACCACAGCTGCTGCCACACCGATTTGCCAAAAAGTTCCTACCAAACAACCTTCACAGTCACGCTCTAAAGGTGAAGGTTGAGCCTGCTGATGAAACAGAAGAACCAAAGGTCAGCGAACTTTGTTTCCCGTAGAGAGTTTCATTTCTCATACGATTCTTAACATGGTAACTTCTTTCTACTACTATTTGGATGCCATGCATATGACAGGAAGTAGCTACTCTCACATAATAACACAACTACGCAGTTTCGAAAGCATATTAATTGTATATTTACTATTTAAAAAAGAAGGTACAATTACATAATTTACAATTCTAAACTGAGATCAATTTCAATTATATGAAACATAAAACATATATGTATAGATGTAGAAAACTACTAACTTTAATATTTACCCATGATACTTCACACATATCATATGTCATAAAAGAAACAAGACACCACTAACCCAGATGTCTGCATAATATACACCTTCCAATGCCCAATCAGTTGCTCACCACGTTTACACATGGGAAAATTCAAAACACCTGTCGGCTCATCTTGAACAATTCTACCCGTTGAACCTCATCTACCGTTAATCATGGAAGGAAAATAAGATGGCGTATTATGCTAACTACTTACTTCCGCACAGTATCGTCCTTTGTTTACCCCATGAAAAATATATAAAAGAATACAACTTTCCATCCCTATTAAGTTATGCCCCTTTAAGTAGTTTCCTAATACTCAACATTGTTAAAATATAGGTTGTACCCATAGAGTTCCCGCAGTCCAGATCAAAATCAGGTCCGAGTACAGTAAAACTCCAGGCGGCAAAACAGGATGCCGTGGTCAATGTGGTTTTGCAAACCGACCCACAAACACAGCAGCAGCTTCCAGTAGGACTTGGTGGCCGAAACTGGCCCCTCTTTTATATTGAAAACAAGATTGAACCAGGGAAATGGGTGGTTTTTACACACCTTGGAAGTGACCACCACCATAGTCACAACTGTGGGGTTACTGTGTTCCACAGCTGGGGTATGGCACTGTATGAAGATCCCGAGCATTGCTGTCCACTGTCCATGCCCACACACGTTCATAATGATGACGCTCCAAATTACTTCAAGCAGCTGTCAACATATAACGTGGATACCCACCTACTGGTACTTTTACTAAGGAGAAAACTGCTTTGTTGTTTTTTTAAATGCATTACATTGCTTCAACATTCGAATAATAATTTCCTTTTGTAGTCAATCCCAAAAGCACTGTTCCGGCAGCACAACATCCACATGGGCAATGAAGCAATTCTGATGTTTGGACTGGTGAACTTCCCAGTCAAAATTGTCTGGACGGGGCACGATGGCATGCATCCTCGGCTAAGAATGCGAGGAGATTGGGCACTTTTCTTCCAGCTGACGGGTCCCCCACGCCACAAGCTGTTACGGTTTGAGCTTCACGAGGACCATGCCCATAGAGGTGGTGCCACCGTGTTTTATGTCTGTTAAGCTTTCTTATGTCATCAACCCAACCAATTTTGTGAAAGTTAAAACAACTTCTAACTTACTTTTGTGGGCATATCGTTAACTACACTACGTCAAAATTCACCTTTGGCCACGGAAAAAAACCGTGACAAAAGGTGTTTGGTCACGGTTTTTTTTTCGATTCCAACCGACACCATAGGTGCCGTGACCATATGTACCCTACGGCCACGTTACAATATCAGTGGCTGAAGCCACCTATAAGCGTGGCTAAAGGGTACCAATATTTGTTGTTGTAATCAAATAATTCTTCAGAAAAGCGTGGCGAAAGGGTCCCAACGGCCACATGTGTTTTTTTAACGTGGCCTTTGGTATTTTATGGTCACGTATATTCGTGTTTTAGCCACATACATTATAAAAATACATGGCCAAAGGGTTGCTGAAATCATACATTTTGTCACAGTACGCGTGGCCAAAGGGTGGCAACGGCCACGTTAAAATATCAAAAGCGTGGCCTTTGGTATTATATGGTCACGTATATTTGTGTTTTAGCCACATATGTTATAAAAAAACGTGGCCAAATGGGTTGCTGAAATTATAATTTTTGTCCCAATACGCGTGGCCAAAGGGTGGCAACCGCCACGTTAAAATATGAATAGCGTGGCCTTTGGTATTATATGGTCACGTATATTTGTGTTTTAGCCACATATGATATGAAAAAACGTGGCCAAATGGGTTGCTGAAATCATAAATTTTGTCCCAATAAGCGTGGCCAAAGGGTGGCAACGGCCACATTAAAATATAAAAAGCGTGGCCTTTGGTATTATATGGTCACGTATATTTGTGTTTTAGCCACATATATTTGGAAAAAAAAAAGTGGCTAAAGGGTAGTTGAAATCAGATATTTTGTCCCAATACGCGTGGCCAAATGGTGGCAACGCCACGTTAAGATATAAAAAGCGTGACCTTTGGTATTATATGGTCACGTATATTTGTGTTTTAGCCACATATAATTGGAGAAAAAAAAGTGGCTAAAGGGTAGTTGAAATCAGATAATTTGTCCCAATAAGCGTGGCCAAATGGTGGCAACGGCCACGTTAAAATATAAAAAGTGTGGCCTTTGGTATTATATATATGGTCACATATATTTTCTTAATTACAATTAATTATATATTAATTAATTAGTATTGAGAAACCTTAAAAATCATATATTATAATTAAAAATTAATGTACATACACTAATCATGACGCTGTTCAAAAAGATAACATACGACACTAATCTAAGTTTAATTTCTATAATAATTAATTATAATTTCTTGTCCGTGCTGATCAGCTGCTTCTGCTGGTGCCGTGTGATTTTTCTATTTATCGCATTTTGATTCTTCAGCTGGTTTGGTGTTACGTACAGTACTTTCGGCATCTTTTTCCGATCATTATTTACCTGGAAACATGACAAATAAAACCGATCAGATATATATAATATATATATAAAGTTAATTAATTAGCGGATACGATTAATTAATGTAGTAATTACCTGTGGTTGTTCCAATACTTTTTGCACCGTAGAATGATCAACCGGCTGTGATCTATCTGACTTGTTATTAGAATGAAGGATCATTCGGTTCATCGGCCATGCAATAATATATTTATTTTCAACATCCGAAAGCGTTGTTTTATCATCTACTAGGAATGGTAAAAATGTTGCACCCTTTTTGACCTGATAAACTCTAATTCTACGGCAACCAGGAGCTAATGGACTTCCATGAATCTTCTCATCTTTTTCTTTTGGTAATAATTCAGCCATTCCCACGACGTTCAGTGGATCCCCCTCCATGTGCAACGTCGCAGTTTGGCTCCCCTGATCAGAAGTGACATAATAATAATAATAATAATATTAATTATAGCATATATATAAACAATTAATTAATTAAAGTAAAAAATAGAATACAAAAATTGTGGTATATACTAATCTATATACCTCTTGGATTACTGGCTGCAGATCGATAGCAGCTGCAATGGCATCATAATTATTTGGTTTTTTCAACTGATGATCACTCTTCTTAGGAGGTACTTTACGAGCTGCAGGTTTTGCATGTCTCTTATTCTTTTCCTAAATTGACACCATGTAATTAACTGATTAGTAACATATATATTAATTAACGATAACGTCAAAGCGATTTGTCAAATTTCTAAATTAATTTTATATATATATATATATATATATACCACTTCCTGCTCTGATGCCCCAGCAGCACTGGCTGCAGCAGCTGCTGCTTCTGTCATTTTTCTCTTTCTCACCTAAAGACAGCATCAGCATTTAATTAAATGATCATATAGCAATTAGTTATAAGGGAAGTACACAACTGTGTAAATTAAAATAGTTACCCTTTCCTTTTGCGACGCTGTTGTAGATGGAGGAGTGTGTTGTGATAGAGTCGCAGAAGAGACCTACAATTTAATTAATTAATAAAATCATATCGATCATAACCGGCTAAACATTAGTTAACTATCCTGATGAACTTTAACTATCCTGATGAACTTATCATAGCCGGCACAGTTAATTATTAATTATATTCCGGAACAACTCTAACTATCCCGATAAACTTTAACTATCCTGATGAACTTTACCTATACTACTGAACTTTAACTATCCGGATGAACTATAACCAACACGGTGAACTATAACTAGGGACGCATGTTCATCCAGATGAACTAGCTAGAATCTTCCAGATCAACTCAAATTCAGAACTGTTTCAAATCCGTACCTTATCGGCCGACCTTTGAGATGAGTTTGATTGAGTAGATTGTTTCCGCGATGTATTGTGCGCAGAATTGATCATGTCCTACGTACAATTAATTCAATTAGTTAATTAATTAATAAATATATATATATATATATATATATATAGTTTGTCCCTTACAGAATTTACCGCTTTATGAACTTGTTTATCTTGAATCACAGACTCCATAACCGCCATAAGCTTATCAATTCTCTCATCCTGTGATTTAACCATATCAGTGAGGCGCTCAACCTCTTGATCCTTTTTCTCACGCAGCTGTCTTTCATTTTTTAGTTCCGCCTCAAGTTTTTCGATCCGTTCTTTTGATCGCCCTTTTGTAGCACCCTGCCAATATCCACGGGAAGTCACTCCATACCCAATACCTTTTAGGTATCCACCCCTTTCCTTGCCAAGGACCAATGTCAGAGCATCCGTTCCCGGTTCTACGGTCACAGATCCCGCATTTATCTTTGTTTCATTCTCGGCCTGCAGTAATATAATTTAGTTAATTTAATGAGGTGCTGTTAATTTTTAACATGTGAATAATTAGGTATATATATAGCAATTAAACTTACTATATCATATGCTATGCCCTTCACCACAGGTATTTTGTATTCCCCCTCTTTATTTACCCTTCCTTTCCTCCACATAAACGATAGAGAGGGGAATTCATCAGCTGCTATTTCTTTGTTTTGTACCTTGTATTATAATAATAATAATATATATCAGACTTGAAACATACATTGCACGTTCTTAACCATGACTGGGTGTAACACACTTAGCTTATTACCAGTTTTTCTCTCAGAAAGACGTATCCTCCCCGCCCCATTGAATGATCATAAGTATAATTTGCTCGAACCTCTTTTCCAATCTTTGACACAGCCTTTCCAACAGAACAGTAGGATATATAATTATAATCTGATTAATTAACACTTATTAGCTTACTTAATGAAATCTGCAGTTTGAATTGAATAAAAACCTCGAATTCTTCAGATCTTGTATATGCTACAAATTTGTCCCAGTCTTCTTTTTTCACAATAGTGCGATACATCTTTGGAACTTTCTCAAGCACGGTGGGTTTTGCTAGGTTGGGACGAATGTGTTTTTCCAACATATTTCTTCTAAAACTCCTTAGCAACCCACCAAGCCGTACCATTATAGCTCCCCTTCGACAGTCATCAATTTTGAAATATTTCTATAAAAATAACATATGACAGGATATTTTAGTCACATGGAATTCAATAACAAACCTAATATGAGAAAATGTTTAATCTGTTTCATAACCTGAATCGCTGCCCACATTTTGTTCTTGTCCTCTTTTGGCACCTTCCTCCATTCTAGATACCTCAATCCAACCCCTGCCCTTACAATGTCTCCCATAAAACTCGAAAATTTTGCTCTATGGACCCCGCCAACCCTTCCCAGCGCATCAAATGTTAGTGGCCATTTTTCCTCACCATTTTTCTCAAATCTGGCACGCCACTGTACCAACCGCGTCATCCCCCTCTTGTTTGCTTGGGGAGCAGAGGCTTCCACATTCTCATTGTCGACTACTTGGGTATCAACTTGGGCATCATTTTCGACTTGGGCATCAATGTTTTCCATGTCCTCTTCACCCGAATAATCGTAATATTATCCATTTCCTCTTCATTATCCGAATAATCGGCATTGTTATACATTCTATCTTCTTCCGAATAATATTCATTGTCATGTGCTTCACCTTCAATGTCCATTGTTAAATCAGATGAATCCTGTAGATGACAGTGAAATAAATAGAGAATTAATGAAATAAATGCGATGGAATAATTAAGATGAAATAATTGAGATGAAAATGATCTACTGAAGATGACAGTGAAATTAATATATACTGACGGGAATTAGGTAGTGATCTTCTGAAGATGATAGTGTGATGAATCCGGAACTGATCAATCAATTAGGTAGATGAACTTTTAGTGATATGGAAGAAGAGAGTAATGAATCGTTTTGGTGATAAAATTTTGGTTAGAGGGAATTGAATAGGAACTGATCAATGAATTTTGGGAAATTTGAAAAATGGTGGGAAGTAATTTGGGGATTAATAGGATCGATCCGGGTGAAAACATCTCAGCTAATAAGGTCGTGACAGCATTTATCGGATTTAATATAAACTCAATTAATATGATTTGCGTTAATATTTATCTTGAATTTTAAAGAGTTAACATGGACTCAAAAAGTTAAAACCACCAAACCAGAGGGATGCAAATCGTATTTAACTTTATTTTAAACATACCTTTAAAATGATCTTTAAATGTAAAATGGAATACTAAGCAATAAATTTAATGATAATTGTATCCTAAAATGACCCTCATTGCCCCTAAACACACCTTATTGGGCCGTCATTGGTCCTAACCATGCTTATTGGTTACATACACACCTTACTGGGACTCATTGGTCCCAACTGGCCCTCGTTTCCCCTAAACACACCTTATTGGCTCTCATTGGTCCTAAACACAACTTATTTGTTACATACACACCTTATTGGGCCATCATTGGTCCTAAACATGCATATCGGTTACATACACACCTTATTGGGACTAATTGGTCCCAACTGGCCCTCGTTTCCCCTAAACACACCTTATTGGGACTCATTGGTCTTAAACATGCTTATTGGTTACATACACACCTTATTGGGCCATCATTGGTCCTAAACATGCTTATTGGTTACATACACACCTTATTGGGACTAATTGGTCCCAACTGGCCCTCGTTTCCCCTAAACACACCTTATTGGGACTCATTGGTCTTAAACATGCTTATTGGTTACATACACACCTTATTGGGCCATCATTGGTCCTAAACATGCCTATTGGTTACATACACACCTTATTACTCATTGGTCCCAACTGACCCTCATTTCCCCTAAACACACCCTACTGGGACTCATTGGTCCCAACTGGCCCTCGTTTCCCCTAAACACACCTTATTGGGACTCATTGGTCCTAAACATGCTTATTGGCTACATACACACCTTATTGGGCCATCATTGGTCCTAAACATGCCTATTGGTTACATACACACCTTATTACTCATTGGTCCCAACTGACCCTCATTTCCCCTAAACACACCCTACTGGGACTCATTGGTCCCAACTGGACCTCGTTTCCCCTAAACACACCTTATTGGGTCTCATTGGTCCTAAACACAACTTATTTGTTACATACACACCTTATTGGGCCATCATTGGTCCTAAACATGCTTATTGGTTACATACACACCTTACTGGGACTCATTGGTCCCAACTGGCCCTCGTTTCCCCTAAACACACCTTATTGGGTCTCATTGGTCCTAAACACAACTTATTTGTTACATACACACCTTATTGGGCCATCATTAGTCCTAAACATGCCTATTGGTTACATACACACCTTACTGGGACTAATTGGTCCCAACTGGCCCTCGTTTCCCCTAAACACACCTTATTGGGTTTCATTGGTCCTAAACACAACTTATTTGTTACATACACACCTTATTGGGCCATCATTGGTCCTAAACATGCTTATTGGTTACATACACACCTTACTGGGACTCATTGGTCCCAACAGGCCCTCGTTTCCCCTAAACACACCTTATTGGGTCTCATTGGTCATAAACACAACTTATTTGTTACATACACCTTATTGGGCCATCATTGGTCCTAAACATGCTTATTGGTTACATACACACCTTATTGGGACTCATTGGTCCCAACTGACCCTCGTTTCCCCTAAACACACCTTACTGGGGACTCAATATTGGTCCCAAGTGACCCTCGTTTCCCCTAAACACACCTTATTGGGTCTCATTGGTCCTCAACACAACTTATTGGTTACATACACACCTTATTGGGCCATCATTGGTCCTAAACATGCTTATTGGTTACATACACACCTTACTGGGACTCATTGGTCTCAACTGACCCTCGTTTCCCCTAAACACACCTTATTAGGTCTCATTGGTCCTCAACACAACTTATTGGTTACATACACACCTTATTGGGACTCATTGGTCCTAAACACATCAAATTGACCCATTTGACCCCAAATTGACCCATTATTTAATTTTTATCTTAAATCTTTTTATATAATTTATTTAGAATTATAATTCCCCAAAATTTAAGGGGGCGTTTAGTTGTGGAAAACAGGGGGTGTTTTCCATTTCTGTTTTCCAAAAAAACAAGGGAAACAGAAAATAGTGTTTTCTAAATTTTAACTAAAAATGGAAAACACATTTTTTACTGTTTTCTAGGAAAACAGAAAATAGTGTTTTCTAAATTTTAACTAAAAATGGAAAACACCTTTTTTACTGTTTTCTATTTTCTGTTTTCTATTTTCGTTTTCCAAATATATACAAAAGAAAATGGGCGTTTATTTTCTAGGGTTTATACGCACAACCGCTCGACCTCTCCTCCGTTACCTCCGTCGCCGTCTGCTCCAACGCATGTTTTTTGTGTTTAGGGTTTTTGATCGTCTCTGCATCAGTTGTTGATCGGATTGCAATTGTTGATCGTCTCTGTTTTCGAGGATTAGGGTTTTTGTTTAACAGATTGATTTAATAAACAAAAATAGATAAACAAGTATATAACAAAAAGTGGATTTCATACTACTGATTCCAATTCCATACACAAAATTGTTTCCTAATTTACATGTTCATTCCTAAAAAAAAAAACAGAGCAGTTGCATGTTGAGGTTCACGGGAACCTAGATTCCATCTCCTCCATCAACTCCAAATGCCTACTCATTGCTTCTTGCCTCTGTTGAACCAACATTTGAAGCCTGGCATCGGAGACGCGTATCTCTTCTACCAGAAAAGTAGCCATCTGGTATCTTGATGGACTTGGTGGCTCTGTAAGTACCTGGTTGAGCAGGGCCAACCCGTCTAAGATACTCTGTCTCTCTGCCCCGATAATCACCTCGTACCTGTCCAGGGTAGCAACAATCTTTATCTGCAAATAATGTTCAACTAATTCTTTCAAGCTTGCCATTTTTAGAAGGATTTGAGTGTTTTGAGAAAGGGTTTGTTAAGGATTTTGAGAAAATGTTTGATAAGGATTTTGAAAAGGGTTTGATGTTGGAGGTGAGAAGTTTCTCATTACTGATCAAGTGGTATGGTTATATGTGCAAATCACTTGAGTATGCGTCTTATCAGATGTGTAATCACTAGAGTATACCATAGGTCTTATTTAATTAATTTCAAAATTACCCACTGAGTTCATGAGGACTGCACATTATAATTGTCGGACTTTTGGTAATCCTACAAAAATTATTTTCACACGTTCTCCAAGTTAATTAATTAAACTGAAATTCCTACACGATATCAAAAAATCACTAATATTTTAATCACACGATCTGAAATTATCCGAAATTACTGTCACACGATCTCAAAAATCAAACTAACAAGTCAAAATTAAACGAAGAAAGTCAAAATTACCCATTGAGTTCATGAGGATTGAGGGAAGATGAACTAGAGTTCTTTAGGATTATAAAGAGTTATTCAGTAATAGAACCTGATGAACTAGAGTTCCTCAGGATCAAGAGTAATTTTCGTTTTAATTTATTTAAATATGATTCTAACTGGGCCCGCTAAATTTTAAAAGAGGCGGGGTAAATTAGAGCGAACTCAATTGAAAATTTCACATATCAATCGACAGAATTTTCCCTCCGTCCTATTACTTCTCCAATAAACAGGTTCACAGTAAAGATTATTGAAAAGGATTTTTAGTATTGATCGTTTTTAATCATCTTAATTTGTTGTTGTATCTGTTAGCAAAACAAACATGGATAAGTCTTGGATGAAAACCAGTATAACCACGCAATCATATGCCGATGGAGTTAAATCATTCTTATTGTTTGCAGTTACCAATTTGGAGAGTAATGAAATTCCATGTCCCTGTGTTAATTGTCTAAACCATTACTCTTTTAAGGCTGATGATGTAGAATTTCATTTGTTTTCAAAGGGATTCGATCAGACTTATAGAAGATGGGATAAACATGGAGAGATAGACGAGCCCGCAGGAGAGGAGCTTCACACGGAATCATTTTTCGATTCCGGAGTTCCATTGGATGCAGCCGAAACAATAAAAATGGTCAGAGCTACTGAAGAAAATTTCGATGAGGACCATGAGAAGTTTCAAGAACGACTCATGGATGCTGAGAAGCCTCTGTATGAAGGATGCCATACCTTCACAAAGTTATCTGCCTTGGTTCATCTACTGAACTTGAAGACTAAGCATGGAGGATCAGATAAATTTTTTAATGAACTTTTAGTTTTGCTGAAACAGATGCTACCTGAAGGTAATGAGATTGTGGAGAATACATATGAGGCCAAGAAGATTTTGAAGTCAATGGGTGCAGGGTACACCAAGATACATGTGTGTATCAATGATTGTATTCTGTACAGGAAGGAGAACAAGGACCTAACTGTATGTCCAACTTGTGGTGAGTCCAGGTGGAAGGTGGATGAGAGGACTAAGAAACTATACGACAATACTCCTGCAAAGGTAATGTGGTATTTCCCCATCATTCCAAGATTGAAATGACTGTTTCAAGTGAAAACCACAGCGGAGGATCTAAGATGGCATGCCACCAGTTCCAAAACACCCGGTGTGTTACGACACCCATCCGATTCACCGGCATGGAAAGCCATCGATGACAAATATCCCGAAATCGCTGACGATCCTAGAAGTCTTCGTCTTGGCATTTCAACTGATGGGGTCGACATAAATAGAGGTAACAGAAATCACAGTGTGTGGCCGGTTCTATCTGTCATTTACAACCTTCCACCATGGTTGTGTATGAAAAGAAAGTTCATCATGCTTTCGTTATTAATATCGGGAGCGCCTGGAAACGATATTGATGTGTTTTTGGAACCATTAATTGATGACTTAGAGCTGTTATTCGAGGCAGGTGTGGAAACATATGATGTGTATGCGCAAGAACAGTTTACTTTGCGTGCAGTTGTTTTATGGACGATTAATGACTACCCTGCACTTGGTACACTTTGTGGTTGCCCGTACAGTGGATTCCGTGGTTGTGTGGTATGTCGGGAAGAAACTAAATGCATTAGGCTTCCTTTCTCAGCCAAACAGTGTTATGCTGGTCACAGAAGATATCTACCATATACGCATGCCTTCCGAAAGCAAACAGAGGCCTTCAATGGTAAACAAGAGTTGGAAGTTGCTGCTGATCCTATGACCGGAGAACAGATATACAACGAAGTTCAACAGATCAGGAACAAATGGGGAAAGGGATTAAGGTGTACTGATTCAGAAATCCCAGAGACCTCAACCGGAAGAGGGGGAAAGATTGATAAGAGAAAAAGAAAGAACAAAGAGAAGCCACCATATTGGAAGAAATTCAATATATGGTTTCGAAGACTTAGATACTGGAGGCATAATAGTGTCCAACATTGCATTGATTTCATGCATATTGAAAAGAATGTGGCTGAGAGTCTTGTTGGAACTCTGCTCAACTTTCCCGGAAAGACGAAGGATGGACTGAATGCGAGAAAGGATCTGAACTTTTTGGGGTTAAGAACAGAGTTGCAGCCTAAACAGAACAAGAACAACATAGTACTTCCTGCAGCGTCTTACACGTTACAAAAAGATGAAAAGGAAAAGTTTTGTGACACGTTGTATAACTTGAAGGTTCCACAAGGCTATTGTTCTAACTTTTCTAGTTTGGTTAGTCTAAAGGACAAGAAACTTGTGGGGCTCAAGTCACATGACTATCATATGCTGATGCAACAGTTTCTGCCAATTGCAATTCGGTCAGTCATGCCTGAACCGACAAGATATGCTATTATAAGGCTCTGTTTCTTTCTCAAATCAATATGCAGCAAAGAGATCAACGTCGAAGAGCTAGACAAATTGCAAGCAGATCTTTGTGTCACACTATGCCTGCTTGAGAAATATTTCCCGCCATCATTTTTTGATGTTATGCTTCATTTGACGGTGCACCTTACTAGGGAGGTAAAATTATGTGGCCCAATATGCTTTCGATGGATGTATCCATTTGAAAGGTGTATGAAGGTAATTAAGGGCCACGTGAGAAACAAAACTTATCCAGAAGGGTGCATTGCTGAGGAGAACATTGTAGAAGAAACGATTGAGTTTCTCAGCGAATACCAAAAAAACATCACAACTATTGGTGTTCCAACTAAAAAGCATAGCAGTGCGGATGGAAGTCCTGGGTCAGCTGGTAGATCAGTTAAAGTCT
Source organism: Deinandra increscens subsp. villosa (assembly GCA_039602395.1). NCBI lineage: Eukaryota > Viridiplantae > Streptophyta > Magnoliopsida > Asterales > Asteraceae > Deinandra > Deinandra increscens. The sequence continues at coordinate 61,289,185 of JBCNJP010000009.1, read as the reverse complement.
CTCCAGAGCTCCTATCGAAAGCGCATTTATTTGTGTTGCTAAATACGCCTGAAATTGAGCATTATATCGAGTAAGTAATTTAGATTATTAACCTTTTTTTATCTGTTTAATTAATTATAAACTTTTATAGATAACTTCAATTCATGTAATTGCAGAGAACACATGAAATTTTTGGAAAAGGAACATCCTGGTAGTAGACTAAATAACCTGACTAAGAAGCAGAGCACAACATTTGGTAAATGGTTACGCAACAAGGTCAGCTAAATTTGCTTATTGCTTTAATTCCGGATGAACTGTAACTTTCCTGAACAACTGACCTGAGTTGTCCGGAACAACTCTATTTTCTATCCGGATGAACTATAACCTTCCTGGTGAACTGAAACTATTTTCTTATAGTTTTAATTCCGGATGAACTGTAACTTTCCGGAACAACTGACCTGAGTTGTCCGGAATAACTCTATTTTCTATCCGGATGAACTATAACCTTCCTGGTGAACTGAAACTATTTTTCTTATAGTTTTAATTCCGGATGAATTGTAACTTTCCGGAACAACTGACCTGAGTTGTCCGGAATAACTCTATTTTCTATCCGGATGAACTATAACCTTCCTGGTGAACTGAAACTAGTTTTTCTTATAGTTTTAATTCCGGATGAACTGTAACTTTCCGGAACAACTGACCTGAGTTGTCCGGAACAACTTTATTTTATTTTTGGAAGAGCTATAATCTTCCTATTCCTAATGAACTCTCCTGATGAACCTACTATGAATTTCAGGTTGAAAAGGAGATGGCGAACTCCCCAGAAACTATATCAGAGACCGTTAGGTGGATTTCACATGGTCCGCACAGAAGCGTGAGGAAATATGAAGTATATGACATCAATGGCTATTCATTTCGTACAAAATTTCGAGACGGTAGGGTTTACCAGAACAGCGGGGTTGGTGTAGAGGTAAATGACATGCACATCTCTAACGAGGTCTTAACCTATGGAAAAAAACCTTACTATGGGGTTTTAAAAGAGATATGGCTACTAGATTACCATATTAAAACCATCCCTCTATTTATGTGCGACTGGGTTGAGAATACACAGGGGGTCAAAAAAGATAGTCTTGGTTACACTTTGGTCAACCTTAAAAGACTAGGTCACAAGGAGGACCCGTTCATTTTCGCGTCACAAGCACAACAGTTGTTTTACGTCAAAGACCAGCTGGATAAAAAACTGCATATTGTCTTTATGACACCTCCCAGAAATTACAGAGATTATTATGAAGACGATGCCAATGAAGAATTTAGTACGGTAGTTTTTCCTCACAACGATAATGTATTGCCATCCGTAGATGCACGTCACAATGTTTACCATAGAGCTGACTGTACTGGAATGATATTACGAAAAACCACCGATTAATTGATCATCATTGTAATGTTTTTGAATCTTAGCAAACTACAGTATCAACAATATTTGTTTTTTTTCTTATGTATTCTGGAATATATATTATGGATCTTAATTTTGAGTCAAGTGTTTCCTTTTTTTGATTGTGCCTGCAGGTCTCCTCTCTTTGACCAAACCAGAGTCAATAAAAGTCAAAAATAAACAAACAAAATCAACTGCTGCTTTAACAAACACAATTACATACATAATCCAAAGGTTATTTTTCCATTAATACATTGATCTATAAAATTACAACTGAAAAACTACTAACTTAAAATGGAGAAGAAGCGGCTAAAGAAAAATCCCTCTTTGCTTTCTCACATGCACTTGCTTCTGATCAAGTGAAAAGAGAGAACAAGTCCCTCTTTGCTTTCTCACATGCACTTGCTTCTGATCAACTGAAAATGGTGAAGAAGTGGCGAAGAGAAATCGGGTTCATGGGGCCAAAAGGGAGAGAAGCACCTGAAGAATACATGTGCCCTTACTGCTGATTGTTATAAAATTACACAATAACTTAAAATCTGCTCGCAGTAAAGCATTTGTATGAACCATTAGAGACTCCTCGTCTCCATGGTTTCCACAATAACTTAAAATCTGCTCGCAGGAGATACAGAGTGCAATCTTTTACTGCACAAGATAAAATTACCAAATCTGAGACGAAAATTTCAATCGAATTGGACGAAAATTTCCCTGCACATGATAACTTACCGTTTTCCACATACGGATGATGCCAATTCCACATTTTTTGCCGTCGATGATGGACGAAAAACAGAGAGAGAAAGACTGGGAGAAAAGGGTCATGGTGGAGATGATGATGAAAACTGATACAGAGATAGTATATATCGATACTCTAGGGGCGTGGTAGATGGAGATTTGAAAGATAAAGTAAATGAAAAAGTAAATGAAATAATCATGATTACAAGCGCCGTTGACTGTTGGTATTCTTTTAGCCACCTAAAATTAATATACCGTGACCATTTGTCATAATTTGTCACGCAACCAATGTTTTAATATGAGTGGCCATATCACAAGATAATCAAACATGATAAACATATATTATAACCATCATATATATATTATAACTACTAATATCATAACTAAATAAACATATAAACTATTGTTCTTAATTTGTTCATAATTAAACATAAACATCCATTAATTAATAATCCGGATCACTGCAATCTTCGGATATGTATAATCCTGATGAACTTGCATCGTCATCATCATGATCATCATCATCATCATCATCTTCTTCTTCTTCATCTTCTTCATCTGCTTCATCTGCTTCTTCATGATCTTCTTCATCATCTTCTTCATCTTCATCTTCTTCATCTTCTTCTTCATCTTCTTCTTCGGGTTCATTGAATTTTGTATCAAGGACACGAAATAATTTCGCTGTCTCAACATGGTAGGCAAAACAATCAGGAATCTTTTGCGCATATAGTTGCTTCAGGATGTTCTCATCGTTGTGTTTAATCACAGATTTGTGGGACTTGAAGGATCTTCTTCTCCTGTTACTGTAAACCAAAAAAATACGGTTATGCTTCACATACCAGTAATTAAGGGAGCGTTGATTATCGGCCATTTGATACAAGAATTGGTGTAAACGAATTGGTGTAGAGAATTTGAGAGAATTGGTGTAGAGAATTTGAGATCAAGAAAGGGATGGCGGTAAAAAGGAAAATAACAACGATGATGATATATAGGGTAGCAGATTTTAACCCGCTCGAATTAATGGTACAATTGAAAAAAGCGCGTTGTTTTAGAGGGAAACAAATCTTCTATTTTTCGCCACGCGTTTAATATTTTACCGTGACCATAAAATAAATTTTTGTCACTCACAACCTACCATTTAGTCACGGTTAATATATGTGGCCATAGGTAATAGATTTTTGTCACTCACAACCTACCGTGACCATTAGTCATCTAATATTTAGTCACACAACCTAATAACAGTGGCCATATGTACTAGCTTTTAGCCACATAACTAAGTAAAAAGCGTGGCCATTGCTCACATTTAGCCACGCATAAATAGTTTTGTTTTCTTTTAATTTACTAAGTAATAAAATCTACTCTTCCGTCACACAACATTATTTAAGCGTGGCCATACATTTCTTTTTGGTCACACGAATAAAAAATCATTAAAATTCCGTGGCCGTTTGGTGCATTTCGCCACTCTTTTTTAAGTGTGACAAATAAGTGCCACATGTTTTTGTAAAACAGTGGCTAAAGCCACTGCACCTGATTGTTGTTGTCACATAAACAAAAAAATACGTGGCTAAAAGGGTCCAAAGGCTATATATTTGGCCACGGGTACAAAATATGTGTGGCTAAAACGAGAATTTCTTACCTTTGGCCACGCTTTTTTCAAAACAGTGGCTATGCGTTATCAAAAAAACCGTGGCCAAAGCCACTTTTTGACGTAGTGCTATGAATGCTATAGTGATGATGGTTCTAAATCGATAACTATTTTACATACAATCTAATTCTCACTTTAAACCATTCAGGTTCATACTAATACCATGTATATGGTATGTTGATAAATTTGGCCGATGGCCCGTACTGGAAATCAACTACTAATTTATGTTTGTCACATGTTGTTCTGTATAAAATTAAAATATAGGACCTTCACATCTAATGTTATAGATTTAGACAAAACAAAAGGAACATCAATGTTTAACCATAACCATGTACCTAAAGAAATTACATATTCTAGCACAATGAAGACCTGCTTAGAATTAGCATTGTACAACAACCACCACGGTCTTTCGACTAATTCACTTGCCAACAAACTTATGACAAGCATTTATCATAAGTTCATGACTAAATACGCACGAATAAACTCACGTATACATGCAGGCTCTATATGTAGAAAGAAACTTGCAGCAACAATCATATAACAACACAGCAGCATTAATCCTTTCAAGTAATTAGATGTTCCCTCCTGAAATTTTATTATTGTTGGTCAAGATTTAGTGAATATGCTGGAATATAAGGCCCAATTTTAAATATTGTGTTTATCGCATAAGAAAAGTTCACCTAAGCAGGTCAAACTAATGGGATGGCAGAATATGTTTAACAATGAAACATATGGGAATAAAGGGTTGGCAGGAGCCGCGGTCTCAAAAGGTTCAAAATCAACATCCATAGGGCATCCGGTTATCCCCAATTTTATTTCAATGAAAAAAATAGGTGTTAGAAAGTAACTTATGTTAATCGTTTATTTAATATAAGAACAATATATATGATCTTAGATATATACTTTCTTTCTATCACAAAGTGTTAAATCATTTATAAACAAATTAGGTTGTAAACGAGTGCCCAACTGGCCCTCTGATGATCTTCTAAAACGCCAGGCCCAGGCCCAGACCCTATAATTTTGAACACCCTTCTTAACCCAATACAGACATTGGGTTTTCATCCCATTCGTTAAAAACAGTCCCGGCAGACAAACGGTACTACGGGAACTGAAAGAACCATTGTCTTAAAAACACCTTTTCAGTCTCCGCCTATAACTCCCCTCTACACAACCGTCAGGAATCCACAACATTCCTCTCACCGGAAAAACGTAAGGCATACGTTATTCGTTCATCGTCTTCATGCAATAACTTCTTACAAAGAAAATAACAATCTGGTTTTCATCATTGCAGGCACATCTTACTGCATACAGGCGGTCCAACGGCAAGTAATACAAACCATTCCAACAGAAAAAGGTAACAGATTACAGACTTATGTCGACGATGATAATATTCACTTTCGTCCCAGCAATTTCTCTACGTCATACAGTCACTACGTTTATGAAAGTAGTAATCTTTCCTTCATCTGTGAACGTAATTTAACTTTATATATTATTTCTCTTTGCATGTACCGTTTAATTCTATGCCTATGTACCAACTATCTTTTCATATGTGATCTCAGCCTACATTTAACATGTTATATCAAATGCAAAACAATATTTAATCGTACTTTCTTGGAAACAACTTAGTGTTATAAAAACTCTATCCAATCCATAAACATATGTCTCACGGGAAAATAATTTTTGCTTCATTATTTTACTTTTAAAAGAACAACCAAAATTGGCCAATGATTTCCTGCATACTGGACGTTCGGTCATACAAACAAACTCTCCATTCATAAGCTTTAGTAAATCAAAGATATTACTATGTCTACTGCTTAATCTGTTAAGAAAAGGAATTGTTTCTTTCATTACTTGGAAATTGATGAGAAGACAATTACACAACACACATCTCTATCATTATGCATAATGCTAATTGCTACTCATATCTCTTCTTAGGTAATGGAGGATTATGTGAAGAATTTTTTCATTGCAAGCCACAATGACATCATAAGTGAACTATCCGCCGTCATACAAGTGCTTGAACAACGCATAGCAGAGAACAACCAAGTTTTGGACGCTGTGCTTCGGCTGGATGCCTCTCCCTTCCGTTATGCTGCTGCATCCATGCTTACTGATGCCCTTCGTACGAAACAAGCACAACTGCGAAGGCTTCAATCTTTACGCAGGGATGCGGAGGCATTAGCGCAAGAAATCGACAACCGCATGGAGTCCAACTTTCCACCCAATATGTGACCCTTTATCATAGTCTTATTCTATTAACTTACTGCTTGGCAAACAAAATTGTTAAAACTTCTAATACTTAATTAATGAATATGGGATGCTTAAGTATTCATTGTCTCTAGAATTATATTATTTTAGGAACAATCCTTCAAAATGACTAACCTATTCGGTCTATGGTATGTTTTCCTAATGAACATGTCTTTGATTTACAGTTCTATATTACCAAGCAAACACTTAAAGAGAGTAATACAATCTGAGTTCCTTCAAAATGACTAAGCTATTCGGTCTATGGTATGTTTTCCTGATGAACATGTATTTCATTTACAGTTCTATATAACCAAACAAATAGTTAAAGAAATTACAGGCCATGATGAGCACACAATTCGGCAAAAGAGTGATAACATTTTCCCAAATCCGAAGAAGCACGTGCATCGCAATCAGTTATATAATAGCAACCATTGGTTCCACCCGTGCATCGCACGGGCCTGCCGACTAGTTTTTAATAATACCCCACCAAATAGTTGTAATCCATATTCGTCTAGAAGGCAGCTCTTGAACCATAATCCTTTAATAAGTTTAGATTCAAATGAAAGCAAACAAAGAGACATGTAGCAAAGATAAGAAATCATGTTAAGAAGAACAAACCTTGAATCCAACTTGCTCCACTTAAGACATGGCGTTCCTGCGAGCAAATACTCATCACAAATTCAAGCTGTAGATACCCAAAAAACATTGGAAAATCGATTAATAAATAAAACATAGATATAACAAAATGCATATTCAGAAGTTTTACAATTACTTCTATGATTTTGTAATTACCTTCATCGGGCGATTACCTTCATAAAAGAAAAATTAATGTTAACCAAATGGTGAATTATCCTAAAAAACGATGAAGTGAAACCTGATTTCATGGTTACGTTTTATAATTATCCGGATGAAGGTAAGCCCCGCGCGTGGAGGCAGGACATCTCATGTCTGCGTTACTATAATCGCATAGCCCTAAAATCCAATAGGTTATAAAGGCTCATCACCCAAACGTGTGGAGCTCAGTCCTAGCTGGCATGTTTAGCTCTAGGCTCAGTTGTACGTATACGGGTCTCTGTAGAGATGCATGACACTCCCCAATCGGTGTACATCCACAACCATCAGCTCTAGTCAAAGCACAAATACACACTGTTAATTATAAATGTTTGTCAAAATACTACATATCCAAATTTCACTGATAAAAAGTAGAGAAAAATTACGATGACAAACAAATATGCCATAGATGGCACACAAACAACGTAAATATGAAAAGACAGTTTTGTATTCAAATTAACTGCTAAAAGAATCAACATTTAGAATAGCATATGCATATAACGATGGATTCAATAACATGAATAAGCCATACCTCATATAGGAGCCCCTTTTGTCCCTGTGGAACCCTAATTATAAAGAGAGACTAGGAGAACTGTTCAAAGACATTTGGACGCAGAATGTGAAAATAATAAACACCGTCATCAAAAGAATCGATTATTATCATTAAGGACATGGCATGTTTACCTTTAATAGACTTGGAAGATCTATTAATGGATACAAACCCTAAAAGATTTTGTGGGTAAGATGTTAGAAGAAATACCTTGATTATCCTCGTCGCTACTTGGTAACAACTGAAACCAAGAATGCTGAATCTAGTAAGATCATAGTCCAAACGTAACTGTAAACTCAAGTAGAGTAAAAATAGGTTTAACGAAACAAAGAATTGTACCAGGCGGTCAGGACTGATTATGGAAACTAAAACTCCTTCCGAGAGCAATGGAAACAGGGAGATTGATTCTAACAACTGAAATAATGTAGAGAGAGAGACAGAGATTGAAGGTGTGATGTTAAGAACGAAGTGGGTGTAGGACACTGGTGAAATTTTCAACAAACATCCCGTCTTCGCTGTTGGATTCAGTTTCCTAATTTCTCCTTTTATTTCTTAAAACCCTATCAGGAAGAACATCGATGAAGACGATCAGTGAATCTGATAAAGGCAGAGCAGAGGAACGATGATTGTGCGTGAGTGATTTCGGGGAATTTCACCATGATAGCCTTGGACCACAATCAAATCACCAAAGCCAGCATTTGAATTTCTCATTTTCCAAGTTAGCTCACCCAAAGCCAATGAGAGTTTAACACCTCATTTATTCATTTATGTCGCGTCAGGTCCTCCCTCCAATTATGGAGATTTCACGCTCAAAATGAAAATTTCATGCCAAAGGAAAAAAAATATTTCTTGCCAAGAACACGCTCCCATTATGGGTATTTCTCACCAGTTAAAAAAATAAAATAAAATAAAATAACAATAAATAAAGTCGTTTTTTAAAGTTTTAAATTTGATATTATTGTTAAAACTTTAATTTTATTATAGTATTAAAATTTTTATATTCTTCTTTTATCTTAATGGCTTGAACTTTTTTAAAATTTTATTTTTTTAAAAAATGTTTTATTTTTTTAATGTTTAAGTTTTAAAATTTTTATATATAATTGTTTTAAATTTTTAGATTATTTATTTTAACTTTTTATATTCTTTTTTTTAACTTATGGCTTGAACACTGTAAAAAATTAAAAAAAAACCTTTTATTTTTTTTAATGCTTTTAGTTTTTAATTTTTTGATTTATTATTGTTTTAAATTTCTAGATCGTTGTTTGAAGTTTTAAACGTTTTAAATATTATATTATCGTTAAAACTTAAAATTTTAAATTGTTTTAATATTTTTTTTATCTTAATGTCTTGAACACTCTCAAAAAAATTAATTATTTTAAAAAGAACGTTTTATTGTTTTAATGGTTTAGTTTAATTTTTTTATATATTATTGTTTTAAATTTCTTGATTGTTGTTTGAACGTTTTAAATTTTATATTATCATTAAAACTTAAAATTTTTAATTGTTTCAACTTTTTATATTCTTTTTTTTTTAACTTAATGTCTTGAATACTCTAAAAAATTAAATTATTTATAAAAAAACGTTTTATTCTTTTAAGGCTTTTAGTTTTAATTTATTTTACATATTATTTTTTAATTTTCTAGATATATTTGTTTGAATGTTTTAAATTTTATATTATCGTTAAAACTAAAATTTTTATTGTTTTAACTTTTTATATTCCTTTTTTAACTTAATAGCTTGAACACTCTAAAAATTAAATTATTTAAAAAAAAGCGTTTTGTTTTCTATCGAACATGGCTTGATCTTTAAAAAAAACGTTTTAAAATTTTAGATTACTGTTTTAACTATTAAAAAATTTTATTATCTTTAAAACTAAATTTTTTTATTGTTTTTATTAACCGTTAATTTCTTTTTTTTAAATGTATAACTTTTTAGTTTTAACCTTTAAAAAAGTTACAAGTTTTAACGTTTAATTTTTTATTATTTTTAGTTAACCTTTTTCTCCATACAGTATTAATCTATAAATTGAGTGTCACGAAGGTTAGAAAATTAGAAAAAAGCTTAACTTTCTTTTAAACATAATATATTCGGATGTTATATATTGTTTTCTTCCAGTAAACGTCATATTTTTGTTTTATGACGATCAAAAGTCGGTTACAAGACTTAAATATTTTTTTTTTCTAAAAATAACTCCGTTTTTTAGAGAACTTAGGTCAAAATGTTTAGAAAAAATTTTATAAAAGACTATGTATTTAGTTTTTTTTAAAAGATCACTAAATATAAGTTATTAACAAAAAACACATTGAGGTGCTTAATTAATTAAAAGAAATATAAGTTAAAAATATAAAATAAAAAGGAAAGTACGTTTTTCTCGCGTCGAACTTCATTTCACCGTCCACCTTTCACGGTGTTTTACGAGTCAAAGGCTATTTTATAAAAATGATGGGTCAAAGGCTATTTTAGAATTTGATGGAGAGTCAATGGCTAGATAGGTGATTTTCCCATGATTAGGTATGGAAGAAACGCCTGGTTATGGTAGGTATGGATTGTTGATTACTTGATTGAGAGTAGGTAGAAGACAGGTAGGGGAAGATGTGTTCCATACGCATAGAAAGACTCTGCTCTGCATCCATGGGTTGTAAAGAACGCTTCCAGCTTTGTTTTGATTGACCAGGCATAATATTCTTGTACCAAAGGCTTGAAAATTTGTAAATTTATCCTTTTACTATTCATCAAGTTGAAAAATGTTATATAGGGTAATATATATATAGGGGAAAGTTATTGTACAAAGGGGCTTTTGCGTGCAAAGTGTGCGAAGGGATCTCAGCCACGTGTTCGATAGATCTGACGGATAGGAATAAACAAACGCCATGATAATAAAAGCATCCGCGTGTTTTTTCTCTAAAATGGTATATTTGTCTTTTTTCTAAATAAGGAATAACAACTAGCGTGTTAACATAAAAATAACGCATCAAACAATTACGATGAAAATATTCTCCTATATCACGCAACAAGTGTAACAAAAAACGCAAACGACAAAAATGTCACGCAACTCTCTAAAAGAGGTAACCAAATCACGCAAGCACAGAATAAAAACGCAACAATTTTAAAGCAGTAAAAAAATAACACACACACGACAAAGAATAACGCAACTATCTAAAAATCAAAAGGCAAAACTAAAACTAGTACCCAAAACACGCACACACAATAAAAGTCACGCACCTATCTAAAAAATCAACGGAAACACTAAACTAGTACCCAAAATCATACACACACAACAAAAACACGCAACTATCTAAAAGCAAAGAAAAAACTAAACCCAGTACCCAAATCACGCTCACACAACAAAAATCATGAAACTATCTAAAAAAATCAAGGCAAAACTAAAACCCAGTACCAAAATCACGCACACACAATAAAAATCACGCAAACTATCTAAAAGTCAAAGCAAAAACCAAAACCAGTATCAAAAATCATGCACACACACACAAAAATCAAGCAACTATCTAATAAAATACTTCTCTAAAGGCTTCTTCTTTACAACTCTAGACACTAACCAGGGCATAGTTGTGAAACAAATAACGCAACAAGAATTCTAGTTACGCATGATGTTTCTAAAATTACGCATTACAAAAAATAAAAGAACAACAACTTTAAAATTTTTTCATTTCAATCTATTAAAAACACAAAACTTTAATTCATTTCAAGCTACATAAAAAAACATATTAATAAAAGACAAAAGAGAAGAGATGCCTAAAACATCTTCATATCTCTCAAAGAATTCTTTTGATCTTTCATTTTCTTCCTTGTGCTATCCATCAACCTACGAAGCATTTCGTGGATCTCCTTCTTCAACTGCAGTTGATCCATAATGAACTCCGTAACAACACTGTGTATCTCACTGGGAGGATGATTAACAAACTCCTCAAGCATCCAAGTATAAGTTTCGATGCTATTGGAGGTGAGACCGACCATCATTCCAAACGAATTATGCATGATATCGCCTTTCGTTTCTTCTCTGTTGCAGAGTTCCTCCAGCGCCCTTATCGCCTCAGGGGATTTTGTGAAATTGTAGTTCGATGAAGATGAAGCCATTGAAGATGTGTAAGGGGAAACGAAGATAGTGAATTGCTGAAAAAAATGTGTCTAAATAGTAAAACTATAAACTACAAATAAGGGGAGGGAAATCGAACCGACAGAAAGAAAAAATAATAAATTAAAAAAACGTATTCAGTTTCTTTATTACGCATAAAATATAATTAAAAATACCTAACTATCCATATAAAAACGTATTCACTTGATTCGCTTCATAAAAATAACGCAACCCTCTGCAACTGCTCAAAAGAAAACACATCATTTTCAAAAACCGTAAAAAAACCATACAAATGGATTCCTCGTCTTCACCATCATTTATCTCCTCTGTTAAAGATTTATTCATGAAAAGGAAGTTGAAGATGGATATACTGATCGAATATCAGAAGGAAAAACACATGGTAGATGTTCTCAACAAAACCTTCGACACTCTACGATAGACGATCGAAGAAAGAAATGAAGGAAAAAAATATATTCATCTTGCAGAATAGTGCCGTCCGGGATTTGGTAATTTTGTTCATGTCATACAAGAGCAAAACTGACATAGAACAGATGCAAACGATTACCACCCTAGTCGGAGCCCTTCAAGCGTATGCCGATTTGAAGAAGTCTTTTCTGTCAAAATATAAGTAGTTTAATTTATGCTTTGTATGTTCTTTGTAATTTGAAGTTTGATATTTTCTATCTATATAGAAATTTGTAGTTATTCGTCTATTACAGTGCACAAATAACGTATGCAAAAAATAACGCAGAAGAGGTAAGTTATAACTTAGGAAAGTAATAACGCAAATAAAAATAGATATCTCTCTGTAATCACGCAATAATTAATATAAAATTACGTGTTCATTAAGAAAAAAATAAACCCTAAAATAACACAAAAGAAAACATGAAAATAAAAAAAATCACGCTTGTAAAAATCACGCAATTAGAAAAAAAACAATGCTACATTTGTATTATAAAAAAAATAACGCAAAAAGAATGCGTGAAATAAAAAATGCACTAAAAAAACACGTTGTACTCGGGGTTTGTGTGAAAAAGACATAAATGCCCCGCCGTTTAAAATAAACCCACCACGTGTCGTTCTCTCCCCCATTCGCATGCTTCGCACGAAAAAAAGCCTTTGTATTTGAACTTTCACCAATATATATATATATATATATATATATATATATATATATATATATCACTTTTATTTGTGTACTTTTTAATAGTTGTGCGAAATATTACCAATACCTTTCGCAGCCCAGCCGGTTTATTTTCGAAAATATGAGGTAGAGGTCGCTGGTTCAACCCTGTAACACCTGTATTCAATTTGATGCCAAAATATACCCATTACTTTATAAAATTCGGTCCCAGAAATTTTTTTTGTTCCAAACATAATGTTTGACAATTTCAAATACCATCATTGTGGTTTACATTTATAAAATATACTAATACTGATTTTGACATCCAAAGATGGTTCATCTCTTTTGCATAAGCTCATGAAACCAAAATGCAAAACGGTTTGTTCATCCTTCACGTGATCGGCTCATTCTGCACTTGATGAGCATCCCTTCAAGCTTTCGCCTTTTCTGCAACATACTCACTTTCAATAGTGAGTTTCTATTGCATAACAATGTATAAACAACATTAAACAAACAAGAAAAACAAGTAAATCCATTTATGGACTTTTACGCATATCGTCTGCAGAGACTTAGGCTCCAAGCGATACGCTTGGAGCCGATTTTCCAGGAATTTGGCTAAACTCGGCCAGTTTCATACTTAGCCAAATTTTTAGCTATTTCATCCTATTTTCTACCAGATTTTACCAATTGGTTTTCCACCCCTTTTCAAGTGTTTCAAGCCTTACAAAACACTTCTAAAACATATTTTTATGCACATTAACATACCTTATCCGAATCAAATTCATAATTTGCATTAATGGGTTCAACCTACCCGTTTGACCCGTTAGGATTCTCATTGCGTTTGAGTTAATGGTCTGTCCTTATTGCAAACAATCTTACCATAACCCATTGGAAAGTATGTGCGATGAGTCAATTCCATATGCTAATTACCTCTTTTGAACCTGCATGGGTTCTATGCACTTCATGTGCTTGTTACTATTGGAAATAACACAGTTTTAAGGGATTATGATCCTAAACTTATGTGACAACCTATTTATGCATCAAACAGCTTTTAGGGAGTTACTACTTATTCTTTCAACCATTTTTGGGTTATTGTACCCGTTTGACCCGTTAAGACGGATCCATGCCTTTGGTGTCTCCCAGTTCCTTATTTAACCAAAATTTTAGCATTGAGGATCTATGGTTCTATAAACCATTTATGATTCTCCATTACTTGTTACATGGCATGGGTTCTAAACCCCATTTTCGCCCATTGTAACTTGTCATTCGTTATATGATTCCTTCGAATCTCGCTTATGGTCAAATTTAGTCATCAGAGAACCTTTTGGCAACTAGGCTTCATGGTTCCTAGAACCATTCATCACCTATTTAGAATATCTCATGGTTCATTCCATTTGTATGAAATTACACGTTTTACATAATCTACTACTTGTAACATAAACAATGTAACCTCATTAACTCGAGCTTCCGCTTCCACCAACTCCTTGGTTGTTACCTTGGTCAACTTGATCACCTAATGGGTCACTAACAATATTAGGACCTTTATCACCATAGCATTTATACCACATTTTCATTAACATGATTTCCATGCTACTTAACACAATTACTCATAGATGGCAATCAAGCATATTCATCAAGTTTATATCTAGCTACATGATTCCATCGACATCACAATATCAAATAACGCATTCATTAACTAAGATAGCCATAGATCATAATTTCATCAATGATGGGTCAAACTTGTGAGCATATTGTCCTCTATGATCATTTAAGCTCAAAGTCTAACAATTTAGTTGTTTTACCAATATTTTGGTTCTTTTAGGCATTTTATCGAACACCTTGTGTGCATTCATGTATGCACACATATAACCCACTCACTTGAACCTCCCACTTGGCCATTTAACATGGTTTAGGTGAAAATCACCTCCAACCCATCATCAATTCATCACATAATATCATATTCATGCTAGAAATTAATTAATAGAACCAATTTCACAACTTTCTTAAATAGTTATCTAGCATGAAGATTCAACATGAAAGGCTTGGTGACTACTTCACCAATTAACCATAAAACTAGAATTTTATGCAACATTAGGCATTCCTATCATAAATAGATTCATAGGACAATAGCAATTTGTAGATTTAAGGCCCTATAGTTCGTGACCTACACATGCAAAAACTTAGGGTTTGACTTACTTGACACCAAATTAAGCTTGGATGAAGGATTACACTCCCAATTTCAAGATTGGTGCAAAAATCACAGCTTTTACGCACCTTGATTGCAGATTTGGAGCAAGGAAGAAGAAGCAAGGGGTGGGGGTCGAAGTCCAGGTCGTTCATATGACCTCCCCCTCTTTCTTTTCCCTTTTTGTTTATTCATCTATTCATAAATTACAATTCTGGCCCCGTTAAATTCAGCATTTGTTTTAATTTTAATCATAATATCATGTAACACAATGTACCCCTATAGTTTCACATAAAAGAAATTTCTACTAATATTTGGGGCTATTTAAGATACTAGATTATATTTACTATACGTTAACGGGAATTCACTTATTAAAAATTTGGGATGTTACAAACCCCCACAAACTTCCTTTTTTATTAAAGGTCGCTGGTTTTATCATCTTTTAAAGGCGAGGGACTAATTTTGTATACTCTCAAAACTTTTTGTATTTTTTTTGTTTAAACCCAAATGAGAAGTCGAGAATTCCAGAAAAACCTAAATAGCAGGCGACCTCCCCAAATCTCCAAGACTCCAGGCATGCTCAATCACTCATCCTCTCCGGCTACCGCTTTCATCCTGTACAACCAGGCGCTGAGGCACCGCCGCCCATCGACCCCGAGTATTGTGAGTATGCACTGTTCAACAAACCTAAGGAGGTCATATCTCTTATTCCTTTTGAAGTTTTGATTTAGGGCTTAATTTTTTAAGGTGAAATTCGTTTGTTTTGTGATTCAATTGTTAAAAGGTTTAATGTGTTGCAAGAAGTTAGGGTCTGTGATGAATTTGTTTCAAAACGAATTAATCTGTTGATCAATTTTGCGTTTCTGCTGATCGAAGAGGTGGAAAAATGGAGACGTCTGTTCATTGCAGAGGCAAATGATTTAGGTTTTCTACTTTACATTAACTTTCCCTGTCAGATCTTCTGTTCACTTGTTTTCTGTTCATTTAAATTAGTGCAATTTGTTGAAGTTTTGGGTCAGAGATTCATTGATTGTCACGTCTTCATGTTGTTATTGTTGTATGGTAATTGTATTCATAGTTAATTACAAGCTTCTTTATCCGAGATCATTGTTAAGAACCATTAATTTGAACAAACAAATTTAATTTTTCTAGGGAATGATGAAACCCCAAGATGTAGACCTATTCAATTGTTTTGCCTTGATAATCTATAACCGAGCAAAGTTTGGTCTGTGACATTTGCGTTTTACCCGATTGAGAAATCCGATCCGTTTAGAAATATCGTGATTTACCGATTTTGCAAATTATTAAGAATCGAAAGAATTTTCGGGTATTCATACCCCAATTTTTGGGTCTAAATGATTTATAATAATTTTTCAAAATCACATACTTAATTACAATCAATTGGAATCAAATTGGATGTCTCGAATTGAAAATTAAGCAATTTCGGGGGGTTTTTTTGCGATTTCGGTATGTGATTCTTTGTTTACCGGGAAGCTCGTGTTTGATCATCGTATGTCAAATACAACATATTTATGAGTCTAACAGTCAAATATCATGTCATGAGTCATCACGCACAAGTTGAGTCTCGAAACATTGGTGATTGACCTAATGGTGATACGTACGCAAATTGACCCGAGATTGTGTTTTGTTGCTTATACTTCTATGTTTGATATGCTATATTCAATTTTATGTGCTTGGATGTGTTTCACATGATTGGAAATGTAAAATGATGAAAAACGGTGAAAATTCGACTCGAATCCGATTAAAAACGAAGGAGTTATGGCGAAAACGGTGAAACCGACCATAAAACGTATTAATTTAATTTAATTATCAATTGAAAATGTTTATATATCACATTGGTACTTTTTTTAGTGAAAAGGATGAAATGAATCGAACAGTGGTAAAATCAGGACCAAAAACCTTCGT
The DNA here is from genome assembly GCA_039602395.1 of Deinandra increscens subsp. villosa. Taxonomy (NCBI): domain Eukaryota; kingdom Viridiplantae; phylum Streptophyta; class Magnoliopsida; order Asterales; family Asteraceae; genus Deinandra; species Deinandra increscens. The sequence goes on along the minus strand of JBCNJP010000009.1, from coordinate 61,272,442 downwards.
TTCGGTGGTCAAAACGGTGAGACGCGTCGTGGTACGCGAGCCGGGCTAGGCTTGCTTTCGCGATACGCTGCTAGCCCAGCCGCCGATCTGGTTGTTTTTGCTCCGATTTAAATGCGTTTTTCACCTCAAACTCATTTTTCTGAAACCCTAAACACCCTAGAAAGCTCTTGACGGCTGCCCCAAGTCTATACCTCCATTTTTGAAGATCTAAGCCCCATTCTGGGTGAAATCAAGCATAATAAAGGGTCGGTTGTCATCACTTGTGATGTGTTCCTTCTCATCTAGTGTTCACCTCCCATGTCTTAGCTATCTCATGATAAAAATCTGATTTTTATGTCTAGATCTTGTTTATGCATGATAATAGATGATAGATCTTGTGATTAATTGATTAAAGATTGGATTTTTCATTACCTTTTACTAGTTTTTATTGATTTCCATGATTTATTATTAATGAATCATGATGGAGCTTGAGTGATCTTGTTTAACCTTTCTAAAGCTTATATTTTTATATATGATTCTCCATGAAGACGTGATGTTATGGGTAGATTTAGGGTCTTGTTGGTGAGAAACATCATCTTGGTGAATTTTTATGAAGAATAAACATGTATATTGCTCATCCATGCTTTGGCCCATATAAAAATGGCGACTTGAAGATGATAGATTTTAGACCTAGAGTATTCGATCATGATTAGCTATAAATAAATAGGCTTGGATGTTTTCGTGCAAAAAAAAAAAAGGATTTTGAATGGCTCTATTGTTAGAATTTATTTAAATAGGGTTTATGTTGAAAATAATTAATTTTTGCAAATATAAATATGAAATTTGTTTGATTCATGACTTGAGATTAAATATGTAGCATGTTAATGTTTAGATTAGCCTAGAATTCATTTTTGAATGATAATTATGGCTTATGTGATTTTAATAGAAAATAAATAATATTTGTGACGTCGTAAACTAAATAGTTGATTAAATATTTATTTTCCGTTGTTTGGCTTAATTTTAAGATTTGACCTATCTCATGACCTCGAACGTACGTTATCACTGCAATTAAATCACCAACGAGTCTTCGAGTCATTTGTGTCGTGAAGTTTTTATTAATTATTAATTATTAATTTATTTAATTAATCACTTATGTATTTAATTCCTTCATCTCGTTTAGTCATCAAGTTTTGTTTTCGGGTCTAACCGTTTCGTGGCGTGATTCTTTCAAATTGTGTCTCCATATCAGGAGAGTACTCATAGCCCCTCTTTCTTTTGAACGTTTTGGGGTGCAACATGTACTGGTGTGCTGTGGTGTATATAAAAAATATGATGTTATTTTATGACACCTTTTTAGCATTTGAAGCTTTTAAATTTATTAAACCTGATTTAGTGACACCTACTATTTCACCACATCACGGGTAAGTGCACCCATCATGGAGCAGTATAGTAGTGGTAAGTTGAATCGGGGTCGATCAAGAACACAATGGAAAGTGAGGATTTTTAATACTTCATCTCTATTAATGTCTAACCAATTCTATTTAGTAAAAAGAGTTGGCTAAACTAAAATAAAAATAAGAAAAGAAAATAAAGATAAAATAAGATGGTGTTTTTAGTTTTGTAAATCGAAGTTAGTATTACGTTGGAGAACTTACCAGTGGTTGAGGAAGGTTGAACAGACACTTATAATCTTGCTTAAGATTGTTCACTGGCAGAAAGTCAACCACCTTTCGGCACATTTTAGTTGACCACCATCCAACTGCTAATTGTCTGCGAGGACTACGAATGCCGAGGGAAGGTGTAGCCAGTGACCAAACGAAGTGGTGTAATGCCACTTAGTTGTAGGGCTCCTTGGTCGGGTCACCGTTACACTCGACATACCGTCATGAATCAGCAGGGGACAACCCTGCGTGCCGGATTATTGTATTATGAAAACGATCTTTTAAAGGGACTATGGCCCGTTTCTTCTGCGCACCACTCTCGCGCATGCACGTTCGGTGTGACCAGAGCCAAGTTCACAAACACATACCTTTCGACTTTCGTGAAGTGACAAAATATTGCCAACCCTTGTTCCCAACCAAATACTTTCAGCCCACACTTGCGTGGTTAATCGAGTTTTCTTACATAGACATAAGGACCTCGAACGTATCATGTAGCATGGGGCGCGAGTCACCTTTCGGATCATGCATCGTCCCATGACCGGGTGTCACAAGTCCGGCCTTTGGGATTTCGACTCCCCAAATGGTCTATGATACGTGAAGCACGCTTGGTTCAGAAAATCAATAATTCACTTTCAATAAAAAGGGTTTTCATAAAGTCATTAAACGCACCTTAAACAAGCTTATAAAGCCATTAACCAACCCACCAAAGTTTTGTTACTTCCCAAGTAAGTATAAGAGTTTAGCCATACATGGCTTTAAAGATTTTCTTAAGAGAAGAAGAAAGATTGATAGACAAATACTTTACAAAAACTACTTAAGTTATATTTCTTATAAACTTGTCTTACAAAAACATAAAAACGCCAAGTGGCTCAAGAGAAAAAAACAAGGACTACACTAGAGAAAGGGGGGGGGGGGGGGGGGGAGAGGGAAAATGAGCAAGTTGGAAGTGAAGAGGGATCCTCTATTTATAGACCAGCCGAGGTGGGCACTACCCGTGCCTGGTTAGGCATAGGGCGTGTGTGTCAGAGTGGCGCACAGGGCATGTTCCTTGGAGCACGGGGTTGTCATGTTAGATCCGTTAGTCATCTGGCAAGCTTGTCAGGGGCAAGGGCCGTGCTTCGCCAGACACAGGGCATGTCATGTCAGAGTCTTCTACCCACGGTGTCAGTGGCACGGGGCGTGCTTGAAGGAGCACGAGCCGTGCTATGTTAGAGACTTCTGCCAAGGTGGTCAGGGGCACGGGGTGTGCTGAGTGGGGCATGGGGTGTGCCTAAAAAAGTCAATTTTTTGGTTTAACACGGGGCGTGTTGACCTAGAATTATCTTCCTCTCACCGAGATACTCAGAACTCACTACTCATGGGTCCCATAACTCATTTTCTAGCCTAAGATATGCTTCTGCGAAGTTTAGGTCATATCTTGACCGCACCGGTGTCTTTCAGCAGTTGCGCTTCGAGATGTGGTTGAGTCTTGGGGATACAACTATGTTTTGACTCGAGAGAAGGCTGTATGAGGGCATCAAGTCCATTTTGAAAGGTTAGAGCTCGGTTCTTGGCATAAAATCATGAAGTATTCATATATTCTTCATTTTTGAGCGTTTATATCTTCTTTTGTGATTTTCACCTGGATCATAGTGAAAAACTAAAAACAAACAATATCATACTATTTTGATAATAGTTAGTCAGATATAACCCGAAATGCGAGGAACATTTGATATAAAAATATGTATAATTAAGCGCATATCATGTACCGTATTGGCGTATTCAAACTCATGCTCGATATACTTTTATCAAAAACTACATACGAACTCTATGTGATATGTGTGTTCTTGTATGTTAAATCTCTGTGGATTATTGCTGTGAACGATTGAACGATATGAACGATGGAACGATTGAACAACCTCGAGTGACATTAACTGTAAAGGGTCGGGGTTACGATAATAGATATATTGGCTTGACAACCCACTTGGCCTTCCTCGTGTGTGGCGCCTTGTGTCAGAAAGCCTTATTGTCAGGATTGGATCATACACTCTTATTTTCTCTATTTCATATCAAGTTTATTATGCTCGATTACACTTAACTCATAGATTGCATGATTTACAATTAGTATGTACGCTAAACCTATGTTTACTCACTAACTATTCAGTACAGTTGATCTTTATTTTGTACATGTTGCAGGCTTTCTATTGATATTGTTGATCGCTTTGATGACACTTTAGGATGCATATGGACTTAGTGAGACCTAAAATTAACCAAGTTAATTTGTGATTATCATTTGATTGTATCGAATTATCATGTATTATTCTATTTGTTATGAAATAGGTTGATTAAGAATACCGCAAAATTTAATTAGTGTTGTGTGCATCTGGACAATCATCGCACCCCGACGTATTCTGCCGTTGGCTAAGGTGTGACAGATTGGTACTAGATGTAACATTTGCAAAATACCCGATTGAGAAATCTGACCCGTTTTGAACTTTCGCGATTTACCGATTTGTAAGTTATTAAGAACCAGGAGAATTTCTGGGTGTTTATACCCTAATTAATGGATTTAAATGATTGATAATCAATTTACAAAACCAAATGCTTAACTACAATCAATTGGAATCAAATTGGATGTCTTGATTTGACATTAAAGCAATTTTGGGTTTTTACGCGATTTCGATACGCGATCCGTCGTTTACCAGGAACCTCGTATTTGGTCACTGTATATTAAAATCAACATTTTTATGAGTCTAATAATCAATTATCATGTCACAAGTCATCACACACTTGATTGAGTTCCGAAACGTTGCTGAATAACCTAATGGTGATACTCACGTAAAATGACCTGAAAACAGGTTTTTGTTGCCCATAATTTCATGTTTGATATTCTATATTTCATTTTATATGCTTGAATGTGTTTCATATGCTTGGGAATGTAAAATGATGAAAAAGTGTGAAAATGGGACTCGAAAAAGATAAAGAACGAAGAAGTTATAGCGAAAACGGTGAAACCGACCCAAAACTGACCCAAAACCGACCACAAAATGCATTTATTTAATTTAATTATCACTTGGAGATGTTTATATATCATGTTTGTACTTGGTTTTAATGGCCAAATTAATTGAATGATGATGAAATCGGGACCTAAAACCCTAATTTTCATGGCTAAAATCCTGATTTTTACCTAAAGTCAACATAAGTCAAAGCAGTCAAACTTTTCTGGTCAACCCACACCACTCACGGACCGCGACCCAGGAACCTAGTGACTCTAGCGGTATGCGACCCCCCCCCCAGAATCGAGGAAACCTTTTTAAAATTGTTTCCAGCCGCATTTGTCACAATTTTAACCACCTTTTATCAAACCCTAATGACCATTGACGGATGCTCTCGAACCACCATCACCTAGATCATCATTTTCAAGGATTCAAGGCCCATTTTGGGTGGTTTCAAGCATAGAAATTATCGGTTTTCATCATTTTTGGTACGCTTTCTTCGATTCTTGATCTCGTCTTCTCATGTTCTTGCTTCTACTTGATAAAAATTCAATCTTTATGTGTTAGCAAGCATAGATCTTGGCAAATCATGTTAATGGAAGTTAAATCTAGTGATTTAGATGATTAAAGTTGAGTTGTTATTAGTTCTTATTGATTTTTATGGTGAAACCTTGTTGAATCCTGTTGGATTTTGATAGATTTTGGTCAAGCTTGTTAAAGATTATACTTTTAAGCTTAGTTCATCATAAGGATGTGATATTCTTGATAGATCTTGAGTTCGTTGGTGAAAAATGTCAAATTAATGGATTTTTCTTTGAAAAATAAATGAATATATTGTGTATGTATGTCTAAATCCATAACAAAATGATGTCTTGATAATGAAAGATGATATATCTAGGTTTTTGATGCATGACTTGTCATAAATAAAGTTTGTGGGACGATTTGCAAGTTATGGTTTGAATCTTGTTGATTAAAGATTAAAAAAATTATGGTTTATGTTATAAATAATTATTTTATTATCATTTTTTTAAATATATATTGAATGATTCATGCTAGATCATGTATACATGATATGATTATGACTAGATTAGTGCTAGGTTAATATTTAGCATGATATTTGTGGATCATGTGACTCCGTAGAAAATAAAGATATCTAGGCGTCGTAAAATAATTAGTTAATCAATTGTTCTTGTCGTCGCATGCTGGAATTAGGAATGACTTTATCCATGATTGCTATCGTTCGTTATTACCATAATTGCACCACCAACGAATCGTCGAGTCGTTTATGTTGTGAGAATTAAATGTTTATTTATTTATTTATTTAATTGAACAGTTATTTATTTATTCATTTATTCCTCCATCCAGTTTAGCTCTCGAGTTCGTCCGTGGGTTTATTCGCCTTGAGTCGTGGTGTCTTTCCCTTCTTTGTGTCACCTCATCAAGTGAGTATTCATAGCCCCTCTTTCATTTCAATGTTTTGGGGTGCAACATGTATCAATATTCAAAACTCTAAACTCTTAATTATGCAAAATTCTATGCGATTCTATGTGCTCTATGTGTGAAATTCTATTGTGTGATACTTGTTGGATTCTATGTGTGGATATTCGCTAATCGCTAATCGCTAATCACATGTGTACCATTAACCATTGAGCGGTGGCAACAATGATAGATCTATTGGCTGACGACCCACCTGGCCTGCCTTGGCTTGGGCGCCGGGTGATTGCTCCTTACCGTCTAGGCTTGGTGCACATCACTTATATGACTTGTTGATCATGATTTGGATTGAACACTTGACTCATTGAATCATAATACTTTAATCTATGTAGTATGATAAACCTATGTTTGCTCACCAACTATTCGTTGTTGACCTTTAGTTTATACATGTTACAGGTTATGTAGATTGATGATGTTTTGCCATGATTGATGACACCATAGGATCGCATGTGGACTTAGTGTCACCTAATTAAATAAGTTAATTGTTTCATTGCTGTTAAATCATATCATGCTTTGTATTGATTACTTATATTATATGAAATGAGTTGATTAAGAATATCACAACATTAATTAGTGTTGTGTGCATCTGGACAATCATCATGCCCCGACGTATTCCGTCGCCGATCGGGGTGTGACATCAGAGCCACAACTATAGGGATCTAGGTTATTAGAACCAGCTTGACCTTGACTTATGCCTTAGGTGTCCTGCATGAGTGCCTTATGCATAGCATGCCTATAATTTATATGTCTCATAATTGCTTCTTGATCATGCCTGTTTTAATTGTTGCCTTGTCGCTTGCACACACTTGAACACAAATCACATGAGGCTTCCTAGCCTCCTTCCTTAGTAATGTGCCTTACGTACCATCTAGGAATTTGATTTTCGATTTTATGATCTCATCAGGAACGGGCCTTAGTGAGTGACATGTAGTAACTGGAAGGGTGGAAGCACCGGTAGTCGGGGTCTCTGACTAAGAAAAGCTTTGTGCACAAATTCGAATTGACAGACCCGGACGCTCAACTGGGACGCCTCGATGAGAGTGTTGAAACCTATTAGGCCAAAGCATGTCAATCACTAGGATCTTACCCTGATCAGTCATGGTTGTAGTTTCCCACTCGGGAAATGAGGTCCATTCCATATGTTCTTTTTTTCAAAAATCATTCGGTTTTGTGGTTTATGTGTTAATGTGGAAATTTTCAATAATCTATGATCATCTCAGTCACACCACTTCATGGTCACACGAGTTCCATACTTACTCATCTGTGCTTTAAATGGATTTTTATTCAAATTTCTTGATTTATGTATCAATAATTTTGCTATTTTCTCTTGTGATTCTCGATATTCTATGATTTTACATTTTTGGTCGTGTTGATTCGATTGTCCTATATGATGTCTCTCACTCTCGTGATTGCGGACTGAACATTCACCCGGTCGTACCTTTTGTTTCATGATCGTTTCTCTCATACTTTCTCAGCTTAGGTCGCGGCAATCGTCACCACAACCGTCAGGTGGGCCAGGAGATTGTTTGGCAAGTGGAAGCTGCTCTCTCCAGCCTAATCCAGCGAGCCCTCAAAGCTAACACCATTATCAATATCACCGTTACTAAACCCGCTCGCTATTTCAAACTTCATAAGGCGTGCAATCTTTCCTTGTGCAAAGACTCTGGGAATCCTACCAACCTTCCATGTTAACACTACACGAATTGTAACCTCCTCAGCCATCGCGTGGGTATCTGCTATCGACCCGACCCTCCCTTGAGCACCTGTTACCAGCCGGATTGAATTCAGTTTCAAATGTTTCAATCTATGGTGACAATGCCAGCTCGAGTCTTTGTTGATCATCGAATCACTTTTTTCACTACCATTGTTGGGTATCATCATGCTGCCGTCTGATTGCATTCCTCTGGCGTTCCACTGCTAGCCACCGTTAACGCTCCCGTCAACGGTAATACTGACCATTAAACCTATGCTGGATCTTTAAACTCGGATGTCGTTCGATGAATCTGATGTTTATCCTTCGTAGTCGTTTAAAATCTTTGACATTCGATGTATCCATTTCACTTATTTATGATGATGTTTGAAACCGTACCATTCTATACCATTTATGCATCTATGTACCCTGATAAGCGTTGCCCCTTGAGGGATTCTGAATCATTTGCTCTTTATATCATTTTATTCGTTGGGTGAAATCTTGTTGGTGGGTTCACAAGTTTACAGGTTGCGTGGTTACGGGATTACATGCATACCTACAAACAAGTGGACAGATTTATGGTTTACGAACCTATGTACATGTGACCCTCCTGTTTGGTTAAAATTTCAAGATAACTATTTTAAATGTATCCGTTTGATTTTTATCGCGCACCCTTAAGGTATGTGTGTCGGGGAGTCTACCCGTTTGGAAATTTATGAATTCAGAAGTTCATATGTTTACGGGATTACATGTGTATGAGTTTACGAGTTTATCACCTATCAAGTAGATAACCTTATACACGTACCAATATCAGAATCTATCCGTTCGAAGTTAGAGCGTCATAATCATTGAGTTATCTCTGCCTTGCGACCTAACTCTAAACTTATCGTGCTTCGGCTTTGTTCGCTGTTAGCACCTTCAGACCCTTTTTCCTCTCACCTCTGTGTACCCTCGGAGTTTTATTCAGTTATCATTAAAAATCTGTGTGTTTAAAAGAAATCATTCGTATCTCGCCAGCCACTCAGGTCCCGACAATCCTCAACGATAAACCAGTATGTGGACTTAGGAAAATAATTACTTGTGTATGGAGTGCATGCATCTGGGACCCAAAATTGTGGAAGTTCATCATAATGAAAGGGGAAACGGAGATATCCGAAGACACGTCGGGTCTTCCTCTCATTCACCAAAATGACTTTCACATCGTCTTTATGCTTGTACGACTACAGTTTCCAGTCACCTTATCGTCTCTAACCCTTGGTAATCGTTCGCCTCTGTGCGATCGTATCTCTCTCGTGGGTTATAACTCATTCGTTGTGTTAATCCTTTTTAAAATGTGTCTCAGTTTTCATTCGTGTGAAGATCATTCTTTCATACATGGTAGTGTGTGGACCTAAATTCATATTTTGTCTGGCACTTCGCTATTCTTTTCTAAATTCGTGATCGCCCTCATTGCGATGAACGAATTTGCTCATTTCTCATTCTTGTTTCCTATTATTGGGAAACTCATTTGCGTTCAGCCATTGGACTCGGGGATCCTTCGACTAGTTGGACTCATGAAATTGACCCTTGATTAACTCAACTATTAGTTTTATGGAATCGATTCTTGTCGTCTCATTCCTAGATTTTCTCGGATGTGCGCTATCATTGATTGAGGATTCCTATTTTAGACTTGATATCTATCATTTTATGGATTCGACTCCAAGTTGTTGCCTATCCTGGATGTTGTTCCAATTGCGGATCGGTCGTTCCTCATCATAAACTGGTTTGGTTGCTTGTTGATTCGGTAATCTATTGCTTTGCGTATTGTCATTCGAATTCTCAATCTATGGTCGTGTTTGAAGGGTACTATGGGTGGAAGTGATCGGTAATCACTATTGTTCAAGTTATTCTTAATCTCATCTCATCTATTTTAACAGGTTCACATATTTCAAGTATGATGATTGATTTGTGTAATCGGGTTCGCGTATTTCAAGTTATGATGTTCGATTTATGCTATTGGGTTCACGTTTTTCAAGTTATGATGTTTGATTTGTGTTATCAGGATTCTTGCATTTTAAAGTATGTTATTCGATCCATGTCATTGGGTTCATGTATTTCGAGTCATGTTATTTTATTCATGCTATCGGACTCGTTTGTTTCAAGTCATGCTATTCAATTAATGTTAATTGGACTAGTGTTTTTCGATTCATGATATTCGGTTCATGTTATCGGACTCACGTATTTCGAATCATGTTATTAGACTCATGTATCTCGAGTCATGCTATTTAGTTCATAGCAGCGAATACATGGGCTACGGGCCATGCTGTTCGGTTCATGTTATCGATACACGTATTTCGAAGAGGTGATGTTTTGTTCATATTATCGGTACATGTACTATGATAAATGTTGTTCGGCTCATGTTATCAATACATGTATTTCAAGACACTCAGTTCGACTCATGTTATCGGATTCATGAATTTCGGGTTGTGTTATCCAAATTCATGTCATCGGGTGCGCACGCCATAAACACGCGGTTCATTCCAGGGAAGCGGAGTTATGATGTTCTAAAACGTACCGTTCGGTTCGCTCTAGTCGTGACGCCCGAATGGGTACTATTGGCACATGGCATCCAATGCGTGGTTTTCCGCATAAGTCATGGTACTCGATTTATGTTGGTATCAATTTTTTTAAGCCTTTGTGTTCATCACTTGAAATTCTTGGTTATATACCATTAATCCGAGTATTTATCATTACCCTACTTTTGCTAACCAGGGACTCGTACCTGCTACTACCAGCGATTGTGTGTGATGCTAGCTTAGCATACGGTCGTTATTGGTCGTGGGTATGGATCTTGGGTTGTAGTAAGGGCTGATTCGGAATCTATCCAGGTATTGTCACACCTTAACCGACGGCGGAATACGTCGGGGCGCGATGATTGTCTAGATGCACACAACACTATTAAATGTTGCAATATTCTTAATTAACCCATTTCATATAATTCAATTAATATATAATGATCCAAATGAGATAAATCCACAATAACAATTAATTTTTATTAAGTTCAGGTCATAACTATGTCCGCATGCATCCTAATGTGTCATCAACAAGAAATCATCACCTAACAGCAGAACCTGCAACATGTATAAAATAAAGGTCAACTACGAATAGTTTGTGAGTAAACATGGGTTTAATGTACTACATAGATTAAAACATGCGAGCTAATGCGATAAGTGCGATCGAGTATGATAACCACAATGATAGAGAGAAAATAAAATGTATGAGCCAATCTTGACCTCAAGGTTTCCAATCACAAGGCGCCACACGCGAGGCAGGCCAAGTGGGCTTGCCACGCCAATAGATCTATAATCGTAACCCCGAATTTTTACAACTGATGTCATGTGAGTAATGATATCGAGTTTGATCACAACCAGTCATGAGTAAACACACAAGTACACATAAAACAATGCACATAGCATCACATAATTCGCATGTAGTTTTTTTGAGCAAAGAATATCGAGTAAGGGTTTGAATACGATACATGTTGCACCCCAAAACATTTAAATGAAAGAGGGGCTATGAATACTAACCTGATGCGAAGACATAATTTGAAAGGATGACACCAGGAAATGAGGAAAGGTCGACCTGATGCTAACCTTGATGACTGATTGAGATCGAGCCAAAAAATATATATAAATAAGTAAAGTGATAATCGTGACTTTACACGACACGACACGACATAACTTACTCACGACTCGTTGGTGTTCCTCAAGTGATAATGTACGGGTTTAGTTTAGGTTCAAGTCTATGCTAAGGATAAGGTAGAATGGTCCAAATCAAGCTAAAAGCATGGATGGTCAAACAAGGTCAACAAAAGTCAATTTTCATGGTAATTAATCAAGGAAATTCCAATTTTATTATATAAGATCAGATCAAACATACTTTACCATGAATTTTATAGATCTACTTGAATCTAGCATGGACCAAGTCAAACCTAGCGTAAATATATTCAAATATAGCATGATAGTCATCTTTTGGGCATAATCCAAACCCTAGTTAGCATGCATGGGTGGGTCTAATCACTTTAACACATAAGAGACCATGAGTGAAGGTCACAACATATAGATCTATCTTTACATGGCATGAATATTATAGATCTAAACATTTTAGGGTGTAAAAATGGCATCTTCATGATCACGACACACAAATCTAACCCTATATGACACACATATTGAGATCTAGTCATTTTAACACATAAAACCCAACCTTGATGATCATGACATATGGATCTGGTCCTAAACAACATTCATGAAGTAAATCAAGTCCATTTGAAACATTATAATGAAATCTTGGTGAGAAAATCCCTAGATCTAACCCTAGATGACATATTTTGACACATAAAAATTCAATCTTTATCAAATAATTCCTAGATCTATAACATATCAATGATTCATCATGTTCTAATCTCATATCCATAATAAAAATCACAACTTTCATGAAGAACCATACATCAAATTGCATGAAAAACCTAAATCTTTAGAGATATCATCATGAATTCAAGTGAGATGGCAAAATCATACAAAAATGTGAAACCTTTAACCTTAGAAACCCTAGATCTATCAAATACAACATAAATCTAAGCCAAACATCACAAAAAGTTCAGATCTTGATGGGGTAGAAGAGAAGATTTAAGGTGATAACTTCATGGTTTCAAGATTACATACTGAAAGGGATGATTTTAGGATGATTCTAAGCAAGAAAGCAAGGAACTTGAGCCTTGAATCTTCAAAGATCAACTTGAATGTTTACAGCCATATTAGGGTTTTAGAGAGTGATTTGGGGCTGAATGGGGAGAGCATGGTGGCTAATGATGCTTAAATAGTAAGTTTTTAGGGTTTGGATAAACACTTCTAAGCATATTGCCTAGAACACCTAGGAGTTCCAGGCGATACTCCTACAACTAACCCGAACCAGAATTTTGCTGTTTCATCGTTTCTTGTGCTCGGTTTGTTTTTTTGGTGCTTTTGGGTCCCGTTTCTTCCCAAATCACTCAATTAATGGTCCCATCATATTTAAATCCAATCAAAATGATAACAAATATGTCATATAACTCAAACGTATGGACAAATTAGGTCAAATTAGGCAATTTTGGTTGGTTTGGTGTACGTATCGATTTTGGGCAATTCACCAATGATTCGTGTCACAATCAAGTGTGTGATGACTCGTGACATGATAATTGATTATTAGACTCATAAAAATTTGAATTTGACATAGGATGGTCAAACACGAGATACCTGGTAAACGACGAATCAAGTACCGAAATTGCGTAAAAACCAAAAATTGTTTTATTTTCAATTCGAGACATCCAATTTGATTCCAATTGATTGTAACTAAGTATTTGGTTTCGAAAATAGATTATAAATCATTTAGATCCATTAATTGGGGTATAAAAACCTGAAAATTCTTCCAGTTCGCAATAACTTACAAACCGGTAAATCATGAAAGTTCAAAACGGGTCGGATTTCTCAATCAGGTATTTTGCAAATGTTACAGGTATCGTGTCTCGTAAGGTAAACCGGATGTGGGTCGCTACCCATCTAGTTCACCAGAACTTGACGCTTTATTCGGAGAAGAAGTCGGAAACTCTAAATCTTTGTTTATCATTATTATCAGTGTAGAATTTGGTTTATTCTATGTGATTGATGTGAATCTATGTGACTGATGTGAACCTATGTGATCGATGTGAACCTATGTGAACGATGTGAAACTATGTGATCGATGTGAACCTATGTGACCAATGTGAATCTATGTGAATCTATGATGAGTTATGAACTGGAATACTTTGAAGAAATCTACGTTGCACCCATTACTCACCTGAGTAACCTTATTTTCCAGTCTCGCTCCTAAAGTAAGGGAGACTGCGGTCCAATATCTTTGGGCTAGTCTTTTGGTTAACTATGAGTTGGTCGTAATGTGTTCCTCTGATCTATTGCTCGGTTCTGTTGATAGCCTCGTTGTATATCAAGCTCGAATATCTATTGTTTGTTGTGTAGAATAGGTAGTTTTCCGAAGGCATACAATACTCACTAAAGGTATTAAAGATGTGGTAGGTTAGCTGTGGTACACCCTATATATATATACATCGGTAATGTCTTTAGGGTGCACCGGGAGCCGGACTGAGAATGGTGTGTGTGGGCATGTCCCTGATGGTTGGGTCGGCCACAATTCATTTTCCTTATCACCGTTCCTAACCTAACCCTTGGGATCGAGTAAGGGTTTGGTGCCGATATAATGGGTTCAGTAATCGAGAATATATTCCTATCCTCGGTGAAATCTCTTATGTCGTCTCTAAGTTGGTTTCAAATGTCAAACGTGTTGGTTATCGGTAAAACTTTTTATCTACCACTGTTTATTTAAATCTTTAAGTGTCTTCTAATTTCGAGACGAAATTCCCAAAGTATGGAGGACTGTAACATTTGCATTTTACCCGATTGAGAAATCCGACCCGTTTTGAAATATCACGATTTACCGATTTTGCAAATTATTGTGAACCGGAAGAATTTTTGGGTATTTATACCCGAATTATTGGGTCTAAATGATTTATAATCAATTTTCAAAATAAAATACTTAATTACAATCAATTGGAATCAAATTGGATGTCTCGAATTGAAAATAAAGCAATTTCCAATTTTTTTCACCATGTCGATACGTATTTCGTCGTTTACAAGGCATCTAGTTTTTGATCGTCGTGTGTTAAATTCAACATTTTTATGAGTCTAATAATCAATTATCATGCCATGAGTCATCACGCACAAGTTGAGTCTTGAAAGGTTAGTGATTGACTTAATGGTGATACGTACGCAAATTGACCCGAGATCGTGTTTTGTTGCTCATACTTCTATATTTGATATGCTATATTAAATTTTATGTGCTTGGATGTGTTTCACATGATTGGAAATGTAAAATGATGTAAAACGGTTAAAAGAGGACTCGAATCCGATTAAAAACAAACGAGTTATGGCGAAAACGGTGAAACCGACCAAAACCAACCATAAAACGTATTTATTTAATTTAATCATCAATTGAAAATGTTTATATATCATATTGGTACTTGTTTTTAGTGAAAACGATGAAATGAATCGAATGGTGGTAAAATCAGGACCAAAAACCTTCGTTTCGGTGGTCGAAACGTCCATTTCCAGTGCTGGTCAACAAAAGTCAATGCACTCAGTCGCCAGAGACGTGCCGCGGTACGCAAGCCGGGCTAGGCTTGCTGTCGCGATATGGTAGTTTTTTCTCCAATTTAAACACGTTTTTCACCTCCAAACTCATTTTTGTGAAACCCTAAAGACCCTAGAAACCTCTACGGCTGCCCCAAGTCTATACCTCCATTTCTGAAGATCTAAGCCCCATTCTGGGTTAAATCAAGCATAATAAAGGGCCGGTTTTCATCATTTGTGGTGCGTTCCTTCTCATCTAGCGTTTACCTTCCCATGTCTTAGCTATCTCATGATAAAAATCTGATTTTTATGTCTAGATCTTGTTTATGCATCATATTAGATGATTGTAGGTCCGAAAAGTACCCGAACACACGATATCAAGATCTAACACGAGTGCGGAATCCTCGTGAGAGATTGAATCAAGAGAAATAGTAGATGAATAGGCTAAATCTTGTATAAAGATGAAACCTTGAGTGAAAACCGTCTACTAGAAGCCTAACAATCTGATCGTGAACACTTGAGAGCAACAAGAAATCGTAAATGGTATATTGAAAGCTTGAATCATAAACACATACATGAGAGGCTTATATAGCCTTACAAAATCGCAAACCTAGTTAGAAGCCCACATGGCCCAATCATAATCACTAACTAGCCCTATATCTAATAAGCCCAAACACAAAAGCCCACTAATGTTCATGCCTTAATAATAATAGCCCTACAATCTTCCCCTAGGCATGAACCATTAGACCACTTCACGGCAGCAGCAAGTCAAATCTGAATGAGGTTTGAACGTTGTTAAACCACCATCCCTTCTCTACAATCTTCTTAGCTGCTCCATCGAAGATGCCAACCCTTACAGCATTTACCATATCAGTCTCGTCTGCAAGAATGGGTTGGGTGGCCAGAAGCTTTATATCTCTTTCACCAAATCGAAGAAGATCCACCGGGTCATAAAATCGGAATTGACGCATCGGCTTACAGAGAACCACCACCTCATGTGTTGTTGGATCGTAGTACCAGCAGTCAAAGTTTCGTACCAGTGTTCCATCCTCGATCTCATCCAACATGTTGATGACCCTTGTGCGCTTGGTCGGTGGCCTCCGTACTTCTCCAATTGACTCCCCTGTCACAGGGTCAGTTCCTGTCTCTCTCCATCTCACTTCTTTCAGCTCAAAATCCCTGAAATCATTCTGCATGTGACCCAGCAGGTTATCTCTGATCTGATTTCCCTCTGGTCCATTCCATCTGTTGATAAATGGAGCTCTCAGAAGTTTCCTTATCTCAGGCTCAGTCCAGGAGTGGAATTGAGCACGTGATTGATAGTACTCCACTGGACTGTAGCCGTCACGGATAACAGCAAAGATCTTCTTCTCCATGTCGTAGTGCCAACATAGGATTTCCTCACAACTCCCATGCTTATCAATTGAGCTTTTCCCAACGTCGATGGTGTAAAGAATGGGAGCTGGTCCTTGGAAGAACTCTCTGAACCAGTTCTCGTGTCCTTCAGGGGCTTTGGAGATAACTCTGCCACTTCGGGCGTAATCTGGCATCTCCATATTCTCATCACCATCATCTGCCTCCATAGCTCCTGCAGCTTGAGATGAACTCTGACCTGAGGCACCTGTGTTGCCAGGCCCTGCACCACCTGTCAGTTCATTAATCTTCTTTCTCAGCCCCTTTATCATATTGTAGAGATATTCCATCCTTTCCTTGTCAGCTACCTCATATCCTTTCATATATTTGCTGTTTGCCTCCTCCTTCTCTCTCAAACGCTGATTTTCTTCCATGAGAGCCTTGATCTCATTTTGTCTCATCCTATTCTGAGAGATTAGGAAGTTAATCTGAGGATCAGCACTAATCCTCAGATCAACTGGAAGCTCAGCAGCCATCAAAGGGCGAAAACCTGGAGCTGCGAGAGGTTGGCTTGTCGCGGTAGAGAGGCTTATTCTGACCGGACTTGGAACAACGAAGGTGCTATCAACCTCCAGAAAATGCCTATCTTCACGTACATGGCTTTGCACGTTCAGAATCGGACTATCGTGCTGCACAGGGGCAGGTTGATCATCGCCACCTTCAGTCTGTGTCAGAGACGGTTGTTCTTGATGGGCTTCACTAACAGATTCTTCTTGACCACTGGCACCCGCAGAACTGGGTCCAGCTGGTTGAACAACCAAAAGACTTGAGCTAGTCTTGGTGAACTTGAACCGTATGCTCCTAGGATCAGTTTTCTTTCTTGGAGATGGTTCACGAGCAGGGACGGGTTCTTCCATGAAAGCTTCATCAGTGTTTAACTCCAGCTCAGGAGGTGTATCATCACTGCCAGATGACCCAACCATATCTTCTCTTGATCTTTTATGGGTTAGTGGCTCCAAGTCCCCATAAATATCATCTTCAGCTAAGTCCTGGCCAGTGAGGATGTCATCCATTATATTTTCTTCATCGGATGGAATGACATCATCTTCTTGAACATTGACAGCTGGAGTTACTGTCAAGTCTTGGTCTTCAGCCACCATGGCATTCACAGCTGGCTCATCAGCCACTGGCTCATCTTCCTCCATCACTTGTTCACGGGCTACCTCTGGAAAGGCACCTCTCTTAACCCATTCCAGCCTACCTTCATACATGAATTTGCCACTTCTATCCTGAGTCTGAAGACCAAAAACACCAGCATCCATCACCTTTACATCCAGTTTCTGTATCCTTTCCTCAATCATTGGATATTTCAGCATGACCACCATCTGCACAAATCTTGGTGTCATCAGAAACTGCTCACGAGCACCCAAGTTAGCATTGCCGATCCAATCCAGCAGCATCATCTTTGAGAAATTGTAGTTCCAGTCAAGGGCCAACGCGACGAAGGCAGTCCCGTGGAACTTGTTCAGCTGGTCAAAGCTCGTTCTCTTGCCCAGAAATGATTTCTGCATGAAATGGGCAAGGCACCTCCAGTAGTGCGGCAGCTGCTTCTTCATGATAGGCGGGAATCTGCCTTCATATCCCAGTAATTGGGCACCTGCCAGAACGGCTTCCTTGGGGTAATCAACCGGATCGGTAGCACGATCGTTGATATTCAGGCCTCTTCTAATGTCATCTTCCAGTATGACAACCTGACGATTCTGGATTGTAGCAGTGATTCTCGTCTTGTCAGCACTCGCTCGTGCAGTACCCCAGAATTCTCTTACCAGCATCTCATCTATCAACACGCTTGTCCTCAAAGCATGGTTGATCTTGCAGACGTTCATTCCCGCCACCAGAGAGTAAAATAGATCCATGTGATGCTCTGGTGGGTCTTCCAGGAAAGCTGGTATACAGTGATCATGATCAAATTTGATTGGTTCGTCAATAACATTTCCTGCCATCTGAGACAAACAAGACATATGCATCAGATTTGATCATGAGTAAGCAATTATGATTATCAACCCTAAACGTGTTCAATTGACGATAACTTTTTACTTTTTAACTTCACAAAAATTTCAATTTAAACATTTTAGGGAAAATAATTGAATTTAAAACCTGCTTACAAACACCGTCAAATTTTATCAAAATCGTTCACTTTTAATGAGATCATAAAGATTATTAAGTAATTAACATTTAAATTCTTATTTAATTTGGGTTTACGATTCATAAACCTTGTTTACGATAGGCTAACCGGGTTCACGATTGGTAGTTTTTGGCCCAATCGTAATCAGAAAACCTCAATCGTAAACGCCATTAAGAGCCCAAACTGATCCTGGCCCGATCGTAAACACCCAAACATATTCGATTACGATCATAATCCCCGTTTGTCGTTTTCCTGGATCGTAAACGGCGAATCGTTGACCCGGGTCGTAAACCCGAGTCGTATACCCGGGTTGTAAACCCGAGTCGTAAACTCGAAGCGTCGTCTTCTTCACTGTGACGATCGTAAACGCCAATGAACCACCATTTTTGTACCTGCAAAATCTCGTAAACACGTTAACATGCAACAAACACTCAAACAAACCATCAACAACTACCTTTTAACAGTTCTAGACACAAAAACGGCTTCAAAACTTGTAACAAAACACTTGAAATCAGTCAATATCTCGAGTTAGGGTTTCGAGAGGAGAAGTTGTGAATGAGAGCTGAAAACTTGTGAGAACAGTCGATTGTGATGGGGTTTATGGTTGGAAAACGATGACGAAGAAGACGATGTGCTTGATATTGACGGAGGAGGGTCGGAAATGATCTGGATCAAATTTCCGGCGAGCTCTGCGGCGGTTAGGGTTTCCTCCGGTGATATCGTAATCGGAAAGAGATAGTGAAAGTGTGGAATCGTGAACCGTAAATGGGTTTTTATACCCACTTTTGAAATTTTCAATTAGACCCCCTTGAGTTTCAAAACAATTTAAAACTCCTCCCAAACTTTTAATTCTCTTAAAAAATAACTTTGAGATAAAACTGTGAATTTTAAAGAAGCTTCCCCTCAAACTTAGATAATTCTCATAAACATTTGAAAATTTTGACAGTTGAGAATTTTACAAAACTTCCCCTTAGACTCATACCCCGAGTATCTGATCCCGATCATAAAATTTAAAAATTAAACAAAAACAGATAAAATGCCTCAAAATAAAATATTTACAAACTTACCGCAAAAATTTAAATATTTACTTGCCTGGTGCTGATAAATTTTCACAGATAATATCAGACGAGTCTTTGACTGAGGAACCCTTTTTAGCTTCCGTTACTTGACGCTCTAGACAATTGCCAGGTGATTTGAACACATAAACTCACATCCAGTTAAGTGCTTAAATATGGTACAATTTTTACCGATATGTTTAACCGTCCCCACACCCAATATTTCACAGCAAAACCTACCCAACCTCAGAGTTTATTGAGGATTCACAAACCCCCAACTTGAGGAACCATGTAATACTGTTTTGACTACCCCTTATTTCTGATTTTCATATATTATCAGTTGATGATCAGGTCGGCCGCATAAGCACGCAGAGAAGACCAACTGAATAATTTTATTTTCTTTTCTTTTTCTTTTTCAGAATTTTCAAATTTGAATTCTTTGAATTCCTTTTCTTTTTCTTTTTCTTGTGGTGTTGTCTTATACAGTATTAACATGGCGTGTGAGAGAGTGAATACTAGGTAATACCACTCTCAACCCATTTTTGTCGGGACTCAGTTTTTTAAACCATGTATACTAGGATGGGAAACTAAACATGTATAGAGTTTAAGATTACTGCACTTACATAGATGATCATTGTTTTGGTTGAGCTTACCGACATATCATCTTTGAGCAGTCTTTCACATCAGCCTTACACGTGTCAGTCTCCAACCGTCATTAAGCATTTAAGTCCTATCAAAAGACATCATAAAAACCTTTCAGTTTAACCAGCACCATTTCTTCCCCTGTTTTTGTGAGGCTTTTGAAACAAGACTCAATTTTTCAGTCATTTTCTATATATATATTTTTTTTATATTTTTGTTTTAAGAATAAATTGAAAAACCAAAAACTTTGTACAAAAACATAGATGATCAGATCATTCCTCGAAGGCAATCATCTTCAGGCCTTCAACACAAGATTCAAAATTAGGACGAGGAAGGGGTTTTGTAAAGATGTCCGAAACATTCTGATCGGAGCTTACCTTTTGTAGCTGAATCAGCTCACGATCAAAGCAATCACGAATAAAATGTACCTTAATATCAATGTGCTTGGTTTTGGAATGTTGGACAGGGTTTTTCACAATCTCAAGAGCAGCAGCATTATCACAAAATATGGGAGTGTTAACGAATTCCATACCGTAATCCGTGAGCTGGTTTTGGATCCACACTACCTGTGAAGTACCGGCAGATGTGGCCACGTACTCAGCTTCTGCAGTTGATTTGGATACGGTATGCTGCTTCTTGCTCTGCCAAGAGATGAGCCTATCTCCTAGGTACTGACATCCTCCAGTAGTAGATTTCCTGTCAAGGTCACTACCTCCATAATCACTGTCAGTAAAAGCATATAATTGAAAATCAGTGTTCTTCGGGTACCAAAGACCAAGCCTAGGCCTGCCCTTCAGATACCTGAAGATACGCTTAACAGCAGCTAAATGAGAGAGTTTAGGGTTAGCCTGATATCGAGCACACACGCAAACTGCATACATGATGTCTGGCCTGCTTGCTGTCAAGTACATTAGTGATCCAATCATCGACCGATACTGGAATTCACTCACTGACTCCCCGTTAAGATCCGCTGACAGTAGTGGTCTGGATGCCATGGGAGTGGCGATGGGCTTGCAATCCTGCATCTTGAACTTTGTCCAGAATCTCATTCACATATTTCTCCTGATGAATAAGAATCCCAGAATCATTCTGCTTGACTTGAAGTGCAAGAAAGAAACTCATCTCGCCTTGGTCACTCATTTCAAACTTTTTCTTCATGATCTCCTCAAACTCGGTGCACAATTCTTCGTTAGTCGATCCATAGATAATATCATCTACATACACTTGCACCATAATTATGTCTTCTCCCACCCTTTTCCTGAACAGTGTTTGATCAACGACTCCTCTTGTATATCCATTCTCCACCAGGTGATTGGACAACGTTTCATACCAGGTTCTAGGAGCTTGATGCAAACCGTACAAAGCCTTATCCAGCAGATAAACGTGATCTGGATTTTCTTCATCTATGAACCCTGGTGGTTGAGCAACATAGACTTCCTCGTTCATCTCTGCATACAGGAAGGCAGTCTTCACATCCATCTGATGTACGGTAAAGTTGAGATACGAAGCTACAGCTAGAAAGATCCGAATTGCTTCCAATCTTGCCACCGGAGCGTAAACCTCATCATAGTCGATACCCTGGACTTGCCTGTGCCCTTGTACAATCAGCCTTGCTTTGTTTCTCACAATGATCCCCGAGTCATCTTTTTTGTTCTTGTACAACCATCTCGTGGGAATCACCTTCTTGTCTTCTGGCCGCTTCACAAGACGCCACACTCCCAGCTTTGAAAATTGATTGAGTTCATTGTGCATGGCCTCCATCCAGTTTGGATCTTTAAGAGCAACCATCACATTGGGAGGTTCTATCTGGGAGATGAAGCAGGAAAACATACAGAAGTTGATGTGTCCTGTCCGGCTCCTTGTGGTGACACCCGCTGTCACTGGCCCAACTACATTACTCAGTGGATGATCCTTGTTGATTCTGCTCTCTTGGACTTCAGGCACTGAAACATTAACAGGCAGATTAGTATTAACAACATTTTCAGACATACCTGAGCCTTGAGAATCCACTGGAGCATCGTGTGTCCCTGAACATTCTGGAATATCAGCAGTTGCATTCCGAGAAGATTCAGCTGATGCTCTATCCACATGAGGTCTTACATCAGCACTGGGAGCTACAATGTCTTCTTCTTCGCCCAAATTGTGGAAAACATTCGAGAAATTAAATCCCTCAAACAATGATCCATAGTCGAAGATCCAATTAGGTCCAGTTCCCGCATCAGTAGGATTGTCCTCCATCCAATCTACATTGAACGCCTCAATAATCACCCCCGTGGTCTTGTTGTACACACGATAAGCACTATTTGCTGAATAACCAACAAAATAGCACTCATCGGCCTTTGCTTCGAATTTCCCTACATCGGACTGGATCAGCACCGTGCATGGACATCCAAACGTCTTGAAGTAACCCACCTTCGGTTTCTCTCCATAAATGATCTGATATGGAGTTTGCTCGTGACGCTTGTTCAGAAGAACTCTGTTTTGTACATAACAAGCGGTATTCACAGCTTCTGCCCAAAAGAAGATCGGTAGTTTTGCTTCACACATCATCGTTCTAGCTGCTTCGATGAGTGTCCTATTTCTTCTTTCGGCAACTCCATTCTGCTGAGGAGTGTAAGGAGCACTGAACTGCCTTTCAATCCCCTTTTCGCCACAAAACATATTCAGCTCAGCATTCTTGAATTCTGTCCCATTGTCAGATCTGATTGCCTTCACTCTTTTATCCAGCTGATTCTCAATAAGAGTCACAAACTGCTTTACTAGGGCCGGAGTTTCGTACTTGTTTGACAAGAAGAAGACCCAAGTAAATCGCGAGTAGTCGTCCACTATCACGAGGCAGTATGAGAACTTGCTGACACTCTGTACCTGCATAGGACCAAACAAATCCATATGTAAGAGTTGAAGCACAGAAGAGACAGAATTTGCAACCTTTGGACGATGTGGCAGTTTGTGCTGCTTCCCCTTAGCACATGCCACACACTTTTCTACTGAAGTGAAATCTGTGATCGGAAGGTTTCTGACATGCTCTCCTTTAGCCAGCTTGGATAAATTCTTCATGTTTGCATGTCCCAGACGACGATGCCACAACAATGCAAGATTTTCATTCTGTTTTGATATAAGGCAAGCTTCTTCTGACGAAGGAGGATTGCTCAAGTTGAGAAGATATGAGTTTGAACGTCTTGGAGTGCGCATAAGTACACACTCCTCGGGTATCTTCACACCTGGCTTCAGAATAATACACTCCTTCTTATTGAACATCACAGAAAAGTCTCTGTCACAGATCTGAGAAACACTCAGCAAACTGTGCGACAGTTCCTCCACATAATGAACGTCAGAAAATGACAGATTACCGCTCCGCACCACACCTTTCTTACTGATTCGACCACCCACACCCCCTGCAAAAGAAACTCCACCTCCATTGAAATCCTCCACATCTTCCAAAAGAGACAGATCTCCGGTCATGTGTCGGGAGCAACCACTATCAACATACCAGAGATTGTTGACAGATCTTCTAGGCTGTCCCTACACAAATCAGAGATCAGTTAGAGTCAGGTACCCAGGTCATAACAGATCTGGGTACTCCCTTAGAGTCAATGTAGTTAACCATTTTGAAAGACATTCCTGCTTTTGATTCAGGTTGATTTATAATTTTAGCATTAACTTTTGGCTTCCAATTTGGTTGCTTTTGTGAGTTTGAACTACTAGCAGAGTTCTTTGTGGGTGATGCTTTTCTTGGAGGAGATGCAGCCTTTTTACCTTTTGTTTTAACAACCGGTGTCCACTCAAGTTTTAATTTGGTATAAACCATTTGTTTTGGTTGAGTAACAGTTCTTGGTTGTTCCATAACTGCTTTACCCTTAGGTTCAGCAGTCTGATTAACTTTTTGCACTTGTTTCTCAAAAGGCTTTGTTTTAACTTTGTTAGGTCTGTTGTAAACTTCTTTAGCTGCATGAGCAGGTTTTGAAGTCTGGCCCACATCTCTCCTTTCATTGACATGCTTTGTCACTGGGGCTTTTGTGTTTAGAACCTTAGACTTTTGAGTCTTCATTGGTTCAGAACTCTGCTTCCCCTGTGACGAAGCTTGCTGCTTTTGAGTTCTGTTCTCACCCCTCATCATTTTCTCAAGCATATTTTTCCGCTTGTTCTGCGGATAATATGGCTCATAGGGTCTGTTCATACAATTAGCAGCAAAATGACCTGGTTGACCACATTCAAAACAATTCATTTGTCTAGGCCCATTGACGTTGCTACACAAGTATGAGCGTCTTGGATAAGACGACTTCCATTCCGGTTGATCATCCCATTTGTGTATCACACGTTTTGAATGTTTTTCAGGTTGTGTTATTAAACAAAATTGTTCAGATTTTGATTTATCAGTTCTATTATAAGTCGACACAACCTGGGGATACGGAACAAAATCATTGGGCTTAGACTGACGGCCAATCTTTGTGTTAGGAACACGCATTTTAAAAGAACTAACGACTTCATTAGGATTAGAAACATGTTTTAACAAGACAATTTGATTGGACTTGGATGCTTCAAGTTCTGACACAGATGCCAGAACGTCATCCTTAGGTAAACTAGAAACAGAACAACTAGACTCATGACACTCATTGACTCTCAAGCATTCAGCATCCTCCCCAGATACATCTTCAATGCCTACAACATCTGCACATGTAACAGAAACATTAGTAGGACTAACATTATTTTTTAATGATTCCTGGGAAGGGCCTGGTTCATTTCTGTGTTCATCTACCTTGTTCTGACTACTCATCCCATATGTTCCAAGTCTCTCTCTTTCTAACTCCTCTTCTGTCATAGGGGTCACACCTACCAACATACTATCTATAGGAGGACCTGCTTCATGATAACCTGACTTAGTTCTGTCTACCTGATCCTCCTCATAGAGCACTCCTATAATATCTCTAGGGATAGGTGGGGGAATAACAACATTTGCGGCCACGGACTTGTCAGACTTTTCGGACCCAAATCCTGGCGTATGTTTCCCTACTTGACCACAAGTGATAGCCTGAGATAGTTCTTTACCTGCCTGAAGCATTCTTTTGTTTCTTAATTTATTCACATCTAACTGAACCTGCATCTCATTGTTCTTATGTGTCAATTCATCTACCTGCTTTCTAAGGTCAGCTATTTCTAATTTAGCATTATCATACAGGATAGATTGTTCAGTTGCTATCTGTTGGTACTTAACAATATCTAGCTTTTGTGCCTTAATCTTTTCCTCACCTTTTATCCATCTACCCTTAAATGAACTCCTCTCACACTTGATCTCAAACAATTCTAGTTGATAATTCTTACAGACTTGTCTAAGACCAGGTATAATACGAGCACAAGTGGGATCAGAACATACCTTGAGGTTCTCAGCAGCAGCAACGTACGCTTCCTTGTCTTCTATCTCAGTCTCCTCAGGCTTTTCCTCATCAGTGACCACAAAAGCATGATGTTCTTCATCACCCTCTTCAGCAGTAGCAATCAAAGCATGTGACAAACTAAGATCCTTCATCTGGGGGGTCAGTTCCCTCAGCTGGGGGGTCCAGTCATAACCTCCACCTCCCTGAACCACCAATGCCTTGTCTTCTCCTTTACCTTTTACCTCAGCTGCCTTCTTCTCTTCAACCCTCTCTTTCTTTGGCTTCGTGCATTCCCTGGCAAAGTGACCATACTCATCACAATTGTAGCACCTCAGCTTCGACTTGTCAAACCCCATTCTGATTTTATCCTGATCCTTCCAGACGTTCCTTCCAGTTTTGGCCATAAATTTCTTGGCTCTGAAAACAGCCATGGCCATTTGCCAAGAGACATCTAGCATCTCCACGTCCTCAGGATTTATCTGATTAAGATCACCAGACACCATATCAGAAGGTACAAGATTCCCGGCCACAAGGGCATGATAGCTGTTCATGAAACCCATTCCAAGGGCAAAGTTTGGATCATTGACATCACCAGAATTGACACCACTGCTTGAACTTCCTTGAGGCTGTGCCACAAATGCATTACCCATTGAAACTGAGCTTGATCCACTTCCCGAAGCCTTTCCTTCATGCTTACCTTCAACTTCTTCAGATAACAGAGCCTGATTCAACTTCCCAGCCAAACTTAATGAGCTTATGTGGTTTAGCTCTCTCTGCTTATCATCTATCATCTTAGACTTCAGTTTGTTAATTAGTTCATCCAAAGTCACTTCAGTCAGTCTGTTGTTGTCTTTGATGATGGATATATTTGTGTTCCAAGATTTAGGCAGACTATTTAGCAATTTCAAATTCTTGTCTTCAGTGTCCGGCTCCACACCATAACTGGACATCTCTGCCATCAAGGACACATACCTCTGAACTTGAGCCTCAAAAGATTCACCCTGGATATGGTTGAACAAGTTAAACTTCTGCTTCAACATCTGCTTCCTACTAGCCTTAATATCTGGATTTCCTTCATAAGCAACAATCAAAGCGTTCCACAGTTGCTTTGCTGTCTTGCAGTGCTTGAACCCTTGAGCGATGTCTGGAGTTAGGGCCATAGTCATTATAGCAAAAGCCCTCTCAGCCTTGTTGCACCTCTCCCAGTCATCATCATCATATTCCTCCTCTTTCTTCTCCTTTCCTGCATTTACTCCCGTTGTGTGAGTAGGTGTGTACGGTCCATTGAGAACAGCCCTCCATAGTCTCAGATCCACACTCTTCAAATGATTTTCGAATCTGTACTTCCACTCTAAGAAATTATCCGCTGAAGTTAGTCTTGGCGGACGAGTTATAGATCCGATCTCGAAATCCAGTTTCTGGTACATGCTCGGCTCAAAATCCATTTCAATAGCTTGGGTAAAAATAATCCTAAAGTCCGAAGTCCAAATAACACTGATTACGATTCAACAAATGCGATTACGATCCAACACACTGATTACGATCGAGAATAAAGATTACGATGACACGTGGCAGTCGTAAACAAGCACCGCCTTAAATAAATCGCAAACACCGAATACGATTTCTGATTACGACTGCGGAGTCGTAAACACCGTTTCCGATTACAAACAACTCGTAAACACCCCTTTACGATTAGAACAAATCGTAAACACCAGTACAGATCAGGTACAATCGTGAACACCAAATATCTCAATCGTGAACAAGCAATCTTCAAACAGGAACGATCGTGAACACATAGAAACCCAGAAATCTTCGAAGAACAGCAGCTACACAAGTCGCAAACACCTCAAACAGCCTCGAAACCTCAAAATCTCGAACTAAAACCCAGAAATACTCTTGAATCAATATCGTGAGAGCCTCGAATCGAAGATTCTTGGCTCTGATACCAATTGTAGGTCCGAAAAATACCCGAACACACGATATCAAGATCTAACACGAGTGCGGAATCCTCGTGAGAGATTGAATCAAGAGAAATAGTAGATGAATAGGCTAAATCTTGTATAAAGATGAAACCTTGAGTGAAAACCGTCTACTAGAAGCCTAACAATCTGATCGTGAACACTTGAGAGCAACAAGAAATCGTAAATGGTATATTGAAAGCTTGAATCATAAACACATACATGAGAGGCTTATATAGCCTTACAAAATCGCAAACCTAGTTAGAAGCCCACATGGCCCAATCATAATCACTAACTAGCCCTATATCTAATAAGCCCAAACACAAAAGCCCACTAATGTTCATGCCTTAATAATAATAGCCCTACAATGATAGATCTTGTGATCAAATGATTATAGATTGGATTTTTCATTACTTTTTACTAGTTTTTATTGATTTCCATGATTTATTATTAATGAATCATGATGGAGCTTGAGGGATCTTGTTTAACCTTACGAAAGCTTATATTTTTATGTATGATTCACCATGAAGACGTGATATTATGGGTAGATTTAGGGTCTTGTTGGTAAAAAACATCATCTTGGTGAATTTTTATGGAAAATAAATATGTATATTGCTCATCCATGCTCTGACCCATATTAAAATGGTGACTTGAAGATGATAAATGTTAGACCTAGTGTATTCAATCATGATTAGCTATAAATAAATAGGCTTGGAGGTTTTCGTGAAAAAAATGGATTTCGAATGGTTCTATTGTTAGAATTTATTTAAATTAGGGTTTATGTCGAAAATAATTAATTTTCGCAAAAATAAATATGAAATTTGTTTGATTCATGACTTAGAGATTAAATATGTAACATGTTAATGTTTAGATTAGCCTATAATTAATTTTTGAATGATAATTATGGCTTATTTGATTTTAATAGAAAATAAATAATATTTGTGGAGTTCGTAAATTAAATAGTTGATTAAATATTTACTTGCCGTTGTTTCGCTTAATTTTAGGATTTGACCTATCTCATAACCTCGAACGTACGTTATCACTTCAATTAAATCACCAACGAGTCATAGAGTCATTTGTGTCAGGAAGTTTTTATTTATTTATTAATTATTTGTTTATTTAATTAATCACATATTTATTTAATTCTTCCATCTCGTTTAGTCGTCAAGTTCGTCTTCGGGTCTAACCGTTTCGTGGCGTCATTCTTTCTAATTGTGTCTCCATATCAGGTGAGTACTCATATCCCCTCTTTCTTTTGAAGGTTTTGGGGTGCAACATGTACCGTACTCAAACTCATGCTCGATATACTTCTATCAAAAACTACATGCAAACTCTATGTGCTATGTGTGTTCCTGTATGTTAAATTTGTGTGGATTATTGCTGCGAAGATTGAATGATGTGAACAATGAAACGATTGACAGATGGAATGATTAAATGACCTCGTGTGACATTAACTGTAAAAGGCCGGGGTTACGATAATAGATCTATTGGCTTGACAAGCCCACTTGGCCTGCCTCGCGTGTGACGCCTTATGATTGAAAGCCTTATTGTCAGGATTGTATCATACACTCTTATTTGCTCTATTTCAAATCAAGTTTATTATGCTCGATTACACTTAACTCATAGATCGCATGATTTACAATTAGTATGTACGCTAAACCTATGTTTACTCACCAACTATTCGTAGTTGACCTTTATTTTGTATATGTTGCAGGCTTGCTGTTGATATTGTTGATCGCTTTGATAACACTTTAGGATGCATGTGGACTTAGTGAGACCTAAAATTAACCAAGTTAATTTGTGATTGATCATTTTATTGTATCGAATTATCATGTATTATTCTATTTGTTATAAAAAGGGTTGATTAAGAATACCGTAACATTTAATTGGTGTTGTGTGCATCTGGACAATCATCGCGTCCCGACGTATTCCACCGTTTGTCGGGGTATGACATGGTGCGTCACATTTCTATCTACCTCTTTGTTTGAGTTGATTATATTATTGTTCATTACCTTTTAGTTCTTTATCATCATACATTACACATTATTTTCATCACAATTAGTGCAATTCTGAATGAAAGTTATGAAAGTGATTAAATCTATTAATTAATTGTAGTTCAAGTTTGAAGTTGGAAAAAACACTTTTAAACAGCGTAAGGAGAATCGAATGAAGAAGTTTGCTATTAAAAATGCTAAGAGCCTAAGAGAGCCTCATGATTTGGTTAGTTATTTAAAGGTTGTTTTTATTTATAGTATCACAATTCTCGTTACATTATTGTCTTTTTATATATGCGGTGTTTTGTATTCATATTATAAGGGCCCAATTTTATCTTGCCTAGGGCCCAAATTTTTTTGGGGGGTTTTCGGGGCCGGCCCTGGTCAAAAAGTACTTATATTCGGCCATCTTGCACCTCCATAGGTGTATGTACAGTAGGGGTGGTTATCGGGTTGGGACTGTTGGTATCTTGGATAATCTCGAAAGCGTAAATCACTTTCAGAGTGAATAATCTCGTAGTTCACTCGAGAAAATCAATCGGATACGATCGAGACGAACATAAGAAATTTTGAATTTTGCAGATGATAGAATTTTTAACCATACAACAAAATATGATGATCGTGAATTTAGAATGGAGTGTCGCAGAAAAACTGCATTGCAGTTATCTACAATTTCGAATTAAACTTTTCAAAACTGCACAATTGGTCCTTGTAAAATTTATAAGTAGATTTCCGTACAAACAAATTTCTAGTGCAATTTTAATCATTTACTTTCCTCCTCTGTCAGTTCTAAGAGTTTATCAAATCAGATTTATGTAATTATACTTGTTCCTTATAAATTTTAAATTTATCCAAGGCTCTGCCCCTTGGACCCCGCCAGGGTCTGCTGCCCATTAAACCCCGCTTTATCGAGGGCGCAGCCTCCGAAGCCCCGTCAAGGGGGCGTTGCCCCCTTGGATCCCCCTAACCTTATCGATATGGGTGTGCACTACCCACACCACCGAACCCCGGCCAATATAAGTTAAAAGTCCGATAAATCAATAGTGAATCCCTAATTACACTAAAAAAAGCAACATTCCTCCCCCGTTTTAGTGTAATCCTTGATTAACTAAAAAACTATCATAAAAAAACAAAATTAATGCATAAATGAGAATGTCGTGACAATTGAATTTCATCATAGTACTTTACATATTTCAGAAATTCGAATATTAAGGTTGTCACTAAGGATTGAACCCTTACTATTACAATGAATACCTGAAGATAAAGTACAAATTAGTTTATATTCTTAAATCCAAACTTGACACTTATTTACTAGCTTGTGTCCTAATCTAAAGCTAAGTCCAACGGCTTCTTGAAGCAGCTAAACTCCACGCTTACGTAGGTAGTTCTTTTATTCTTGCACCTGCAATGCAATTTTTCAAAACTATTAAGAAGATAATCTTCAACCTTCTTTAACTTGCAGAACTGAACACATACCTTGGGATGATTCTTTCAGGTGTTCCAATCTAAATATATTAAGTTTTCGGTATTGAATTCAGCACCTAATGTCTATTAGGTGGGAATTGGGTATCTCATTATATAATATTTTAGATGGCCTTTAACCACATCCATTCAGCCGCCTTGTTCACAAGATCTCTACATAACCCTTTGGTTAAATGATCGACTAAATTGTGTTGAGTTCTCATAAACTCAAAGGATATCACGCCATTGAGCTCCCGAATCATGCTATGTCTAAGTGTCTAGAGTTTCCATTATACATATGACTATAAGCCTTAGCCAACGTAGCATCACTATCACATCTAATAGATAATGGTGATATCGGTTTAGGCCATAATGGAATCTCATAAATCAAGTTCCTTAAGCACTCAGCTTCTTTACCAGCTGCAGTTAATGCTACAAACTCAGATTCCATTATTGAATTAGTGATGTAAGTTTGCTTCTTTGATGTCCAAGATATTGCACCACCACCAAGTAGAAAAACCCATCCACTTGTAGAAGAATGATCTTCCAAATTTGTAATCCAACTCTCATCCAAATAACCTTCTAAAACCGAAGGAAATCCTAAGTAATGTAAACCATCATCTCAGGTTCCTTTCAAATACTTGAATACTTGATTTAGAGATTTATAATGATGTGTATTTGGATTGCTAGTATATCCACTTAGCTTTCCAACAGCAAAGGCTATATCAGGCCTTGTGCTAATCATTGCATACATGAGTGAACATATAGCTCTTGAGTATTCAAGTTGAGACATAGCCACACCCTTTTTTGGTAATAGTTTCAGATTTGGATCAATAGGTGTGTTAACAGGAGAAAAATCATTAACATGAAACTTCTTTAGAATTTTCTCAATATATTGAGATTGAGTAATTGACAAACCGTTGTTCTCTCTCTTGATTCTTATTCCAAGAATCACATCTGCCTCCCCATGTCTTTCATATCAAAAGTGGAAGACAAAAATTTCTTTGTTTGATCAAGTAGTTCTTCATTAGTTCTAAATATCAACATGTTGTGAACATATAAGTAAATTATGACTCCTTTTCTGGAATCATCAAATTTTCTATATACTCATTTATCCACTTGGTTAAGATCATAACCATTTGACAACACCACATCATCAAACTTTTAATGCCATTGCTTTGGTGCTTGTTTAAGTCCATGTAACGATTTGATCAGTATACACACCTTTTGTTCATTACCAGGCGTAACAAAAACCACAGGTTGTTTCATATAAACCTCCTCATCCAGCTGACCATTTAAGAATGTTGTTTTAACATCCATTTGATGAAATACAAGATTGTTGATAACAACGAGGTTTTCAAATTTCCTAAGCGTGTGGATCTTCTACTTAGTCGTAATGAAATCAATGTTAAACGTGAAGAACACAAAGAGTAAATACAAATCAGACTTGTATTAACCACAAAGAAAACCACAGAGTACACTTAGAAGATATGACCAAAAACCTCTCCAATTCTATACAAGACATCCTATTTATACAAGCTAAACCACGCTGGTCCGAACCTCAGGTTCGGCCATGTCTGAACTTCAGGTTCGGCCTAAGTTCGAACCTTAGCAATCTTGTGTGATTCGTCTTGTATTCGATACTTCACATGACGATCTAGGACCATGTTTCAACAAACTCCCCCTCGGCATGTGCAAGATCATATCCTCCATTAAAATTTGTATCTTGTATCTTCAATCAAACTCTTCCTCTTCTTTGACGATGAGCTCGATCTTGAATACTTGATATTGCATCGTGTGTAATCTCTTTATCTACAATCTTCAGACGACTTGAAGTTGTGATGTTCTCTTTCCACTTAGAAACCTGCCAACATAAATAATCTTGACGCAAAATGTCTCTTCGAGACTCCAAGATATTTTGATTTTGAAAATGATTTCATATTTCGTGTTGATCAATCGAAAACAATTTAGAAACAAAATCTTTTTGGCTTTTAGAAATTTTATATCAAAACACACCTAAAATCTTTTTGGTACTTTCTGATATTAAAAGTAAATGCAATACAGAATCAGACACTATTTTTGTCTTTTGCGAGAAAGATAACGACTTGGGATCATATTGGACATAACATGCTGAACAACACTTCAATTTCGATTATTGTAGCACATAAGCCATGCCGATTGCAGATATAATTTGTCCAACTTTAAACTCTGGCATAATCATACTCAAAACATCTGGATATGTTAAGGTATTGATTAGATTTGCATTGACCAGTGTACCCCACACTATCAGACATAATCAGATATGCTTTGCTTATCACATTTTGTGATTTCATTTGTGATTTTAATCACATAATAATTGTATCCACAATATAGTCAACTGTGTTCCATGCAAAAAGAAATAAGAACGTTAAATCATCTACGTTAAGGTCGATCTTTCGATACGCAGATAAGGCCTCGGATTTAACAAAATAAGAAAATAAAACAAGTTGAAGTTGTATAACTCAACAACAATCAGGTCGGTGCTCCCGCACACGCAGAGAAAGTCCCGATGAGTTATACGAAACACCAAAGAAAATAATGCAGAACGTCAAACGAACAACGATCAGGTCGATCTTTTGATACGCAGAGAAAGTCCGATCGTTTGACAAAATAAAGAAAATCAAACAAGTTTAAATCTTTGCAAAAAGAACACATGTATACACAGTGATTTCTTAATTTTCTTTTCACATATCTTTATCTTGATATATCTTGAGATATGCATCAAATATTGTCCACTAAGTCAAGCATCAGATTTAGTGTATATCACATTCGTATACTTTCTGATTTGCCGAGCCTACCTTACACATCGATCAAATGGTCTTATGCCTTTTCCATCTATTTTATCCATGAGCCAGAGATCGTCAGCCAATGTACCATCATTTCCCAATCATATCGGATACAATTTCTCATTTTTCAATGTTTTTGGATTTTTTAATGTTTTTGTCTTTTTCAATTTTCTCCCCATAAAAATGATAACTCTATTTATAGATTTTCATTTTTACGATTTGAAAAACAGAACACTATTTTTGTAGTTTTGCAAAAACAAACTGCCCCTCAAAATGAGACGTAGTGAAAAACAAGAAAAATTGATCAACCAACACAAATACTTGCAGAATAGCATTTTGAATACAAAATTGATTTTGAAATACAGTTTAAGTTAGCACAGATATTCCATAATCAGCAATTTTCCAATCACCGAAAGGTCTTCCTGAAATACATGCTAGACACCAAATAAAACATTAGTCGCTCTGGGATCGACCCGATTCAACATCGTCGGATCGCCCGATGTCTTCCACATAGTCATTGTTGGCCTCGGAAACAACTTTTGGTTTCCAGATTTGTAAAACTTTTAATTTGTGATCAGAACCTGAATCAGATTCAACCGACGTACTCGGTTTAGACCAAGACGTTTTACAGGTTGAGTTAATCTTTGGGAACCAGGGTTCATAAAAAATTTGACCTTTGCTATCCACATATTTGGCAGTTTTGTGGATATATGCAGTCTTCGGACAATCAACAGCTAGATGTCCTGATTGACGACATACATCACAAAGTCGTTCTCTAAAATTGTTTGGAAATTGTTTTGAATTTTGAAAACCAGATGAATGTTCAGAATCAAAGGTATCAAAGAAACCATCAGAAGAATCATACCTAGGAGATGGACTCCTTGAAGATGACGATCTTCCAGAATAATAAGAAAATTCCTTCTGAGATGGTGATTTCTTTGCAATCTTTGCTTTAGGAACCTTGTCAGCTTTCACCGGTTTCTTTACCACAACTAGAACTTCTTTCACAATAATACCCAAGCCTTTGTGCTTGGAACCTGAAACTTTTGAAGAACTTGAGGAAGAACCAGAAGCATCTCTTGCCTTAGCTTCACTAGTAAATTTGGCTTTAATATCCTTCAGCTTGTTCTTCTTAATCAACCCTTTTTCTTCTTCAGTTGCAGATGAAGAACTTGAAGCAACCTTATCAAAAACCTTCTCATTTTCCATAAGAGACTTCGAAACAAATTTTGGAGCTTCACCCAAAGACTTTTCCTTCTTCTTAGACTTAGACTTGTTCTTCTTGGGTGGAGTGGCAAATTTTGAATAATCATTCACTTCAGCTTTTGGATTAAGCGGAGCAGAAGTAACTTCAACTAAATCCACTGATTGAGGAACCAAGTGAAGATCATCCTTCTTAGAACTCTCCGAACTCTGATCCTGCTTGTTTAAGAAGTTTAGCAATGTCGGAGACAAATTGCAGTTCTTCACTTGCCTGTTTAACTCCAAAATCTCCAATTTCAAATCATTAATCTTCTGTTGTCCCTCAAACACCTCCTGTTGTGACTTGATGAATTTTGCATTGAGATCATCATATTCATAAGTTTGTAACTTTCGAATCTCACATTCAGCATATAATTCCTCAAGCACATTTTCTCTCTTTTGCTTGTAGATCTCAACTTCCTTAGTTAATACCTCATTCTTGTCTCTGTAAAGAACATTCTCATCTTGAAGCATAGAAATTTTATTTTGAAGCGTCTCAACAGTAACAGCTGTTTGAGAAAAAAGAGCAGTAGCTGCCTCATACTTTTGCTGAACTGGATAACTCTTCTCAAACAAATTTTCAAAATCTTGAGCTGCGTCTAAAGCTTCAGCTTTGGCCTTCGCACACTCTTCAACCAATTGAGCCTTTTCCTTCAAACCATCTTCATGAACATGAACCAACTCATAATACTTCTTTTGAAAATCTTCTAACTCCTTCTTGAGCATAACAATTTCCTCAGTTGAAGTTTTAGAACTCTGTTCAAACCAGTCAATCTTCTTGTGTAATTTTACACATGTAAGACATTTAGATTCTTCAACCTTTGAACTATCAGAAACTTTGGGTAAATCATCTTGAACCAAAGATACACTCGAATAAGAATCAGAATCAGTCAGAAAGCTGTCATCATCAGCATGACGAGCAGTCAAAGCAACAGTAATTGGAACATGATTCTTTGTAACTTCTGAATCTGCATTCCATGCAAATTCATTTGAATGCAAAAATGTATTGGTCCAATCATGAGCAAAAGTAACAGATTTCTTCTCAACCTTTTCAGCCTCATTTGATGAATGAAAAACTAAATGTGCATGTTGACCAGTCTTCAATTTACTTTCCGCAGAACTTGGACATTCTCGAGCAAAGTGACCATACATGGAACACTTATAACATTTCACCTTCGACTTATCCAGACCAATCTTACCATCTTGATTCAATATATTCTTCCCAGTTCTGTTGAAAAATTTCTTTGTTCTTCGAACCAACATTTCATACTGCCAGTTTAGATCCATTTCCTCCAAATGATCATAATCGATTTGATCATAATCTTCATTTGCTAATTCAGCATTACTTACAGCACCAGTAATAACACCAAAGTATGAAGATACTAATGCAGACATCAACGCATTATAATCATCGACAGTTTGAACATACAATGCACTTTGAGTCGAAGAACTAGGAATTGACACAGTACAACCAACAGATGAATAACTCAGAGTTTCAGATTTACTTGCCAAAAATGCTGTAGGGGGTGCGGAACTAAGAATATTAGATTTCCCAGCATTCAGAGTTGAATCATTGTTACCATAATACACTGCAGGATTTTCAACTTGCTCATGAAGTGACTTATTCACCTTTAATTCCATATCCCTAGCTTGGATTCTTTGAATCAGGTCATTAAACGACAATTTTGAATAATCTTTATCATTAGTAACCATCATCACATAATTTTCCCATTTTTCAGGCAAAGCTTCCAAAATCTTTTCTTTCCTTTCAGCTTCATCTTTTGTAAGATTCACCAACTTCATTTCACTCATTAAGTGAGCAAATGTTGCGATCAGATTTGGAATTGATTCATTTTGTCGACTTTTCTTATATTGATCATTGCCTTCACATCGCTTTTCTAAAGCATCCCACAAACTCTTTGCGGTATAGTTACTAGAAAATTGATTTAATAAATCAGTAGGCAATGCCATTGTTAAAGTACCATATGCCTTCTTTTCAGCTTGATAAGCTTTATTTTGTTCACCTGTAAGCTTTCTTTGAAGAATTGGTTCCCCGTCTTCACCTTTTGGATAAACATATGGCTCAGAATATGACAACGACATATCAATATCATTTGCAGAAACAAATGCTTCGAACCTTGTAAACCAACTATGATAATCTTCCAATTTGAGCAATTTAGGAACTTTTTGACTTGTTCCGATTTCATTATCATAGTTTATCATCGATTGCATTGTAGCCTGAACTTAATTCTGAATAGCCGCGAACGCTTGAAAATCACTCATCTTGTCCGAAAACTTATATACCAAAATTTCAAACTCAAACACTAAGGTCTTAGAAGTGGATTTTGGGCTCCAAAACGGAGGATACTGGCCGTTAGGCGAGTAAAAGTCTAGATCTTTCCGAGACGGTCGTTTTGGCTGGTATTAGCTCCCGTAACTCTTTACGGATCTCAAGTTACGTCAGTTTCGTAAACCACTCAAAATCTTAACACTGTTCACCGAACCTACGCCGAACTATCACCGAACTTCCTCCGAACGTACTCTGAACCTAGTCCGAGAATAAAACTCGCCGAACTTCATCCAAACCTAACCTTCGGACACTTAAACAAAACCTAGACCGAACGAGCGCCGAACAATCACCGAACTCTGTCCGAATGTGGACCGATCTCTCACCGAACCCTCACCGAACCGATATAACGACCAAACGCCATCCGAACCTCAAGTTCGGAGCGGTTACACCGAACGTGTCCGAACCTCAGACGAGCTCGACCTCACTCGACACCATTTTCTCGATTTTCAGTGTTTATCGATGTAATTTTCTACAGAAATCCAAGTAAACTCAAAATGAACGATCTAGAAATGAATTTTTGATGAAAAGCACACTGAAAACAATTAAATGAATCAAAAAATGATACTCATTTTCTCAAAAACGTGAATTTTGAATGAAAAAAACTGTGAAACACTGATTTTCGACTAGTAAAGCAAACCAAACGCTCTGATACCACTTGAAATTGCCTGAGCGTGTGGATCTTCTACTTAGTCGTAATGAAATCAATGTTAAACGTGAAGAACACAAAGAGTAAATACAAATCTGACTTGTATTAACCACAGAGAAAACCACAGAGTACACTTAGAAGATATGACCAAGAACCTCTCCAATTCTATACAAGACATCCTATTTATACAAGCTAAACCATGCTGGTCCGAACTTCAGGTTCGGCCCAAGGTTCGGCCATGTCCGAACTTCGGGTTCGGCCTAAGTTCGGACCTCAGCAATCTTGTGTGATTCATCTTGTATTCGATACTTCACATGACGATCTAGGACCATATTTCAACAGGTTTACATCCAAGAGGTAAATCAGTCAACTTCCAAGTTTGATTATGCATTATTGAATCAATTTCATCTTGGATTGCCTCTTTCCAGAAAGCCACATCGTTAGAAGCCATAACTTCACTAAATGTCTTTTGATCTTTCTCAACATTATAACAATATTGATGTTGAGATTCTACCTCATTTTATGTTCTTTCCACTAAATATAGTTGAAAATCAGACCCAAAATCTTTAGGTTTACGTACTCGCAAACCTTTCCTAGGTTGAGATGGACCTCGACCAGTTAATACATGTCTAGTATTAGTACTAGAAACACTTTGAATCATATCCTTTGGTCTAGGTTTTGATGAGAATCTATCTTCATCATATATTGCATCTCTTGATTCCATGACAGAATTAATTACCACCGAATCATTTGGTTCAATTACATAGAACCTGTATACTTGAGAATTCTCAGCATACCAGATGAATATACAATCAATACCTCTTTCTCCCAAAGTTTTAATTTCGGGATCGGTCAGTCTCACTACTGCTCGACATCCCCAAACTCTAAAGAAACTCATGTTTGGTGTCGTATTATACCAAAGTTCATATGGGGTTCGTTATTTCCTTTTGTTAGCAATTCTGTGTAATAGATAATAGGCTGTCAACATAGCCTCACTCCGAAAACCATCACTCAAACCACAGTAGAACAACATGGCACTTACCATTTCTTTCGTTGTTAGCAATTCTGATTTATTGTTCCAGTTGATTGAAAATACACTGGATCATAATACTCTCCTCCTCTATCAGTTCTAAGAGTTTTAATCAAATCAGATTTATGTAATTCTACATGTTCCTTATAAATTATAAATTTATCCAAGGCTTCATCTTTAGCATGTAGTAAGTAAATATAACAGACCCCAACCAGGGGCTCTGCCCACGAGACCCCGCCAGGGGCTGCTGCCCCTTGGACTCGGCTCTCTCGAGGGCGTTCCCCTCGAACCCTCGTCCAATTGCTCCTTTGGATCCCCCTAACCTTACCGATACGGGCGTGCACTACCCCCGCCACCACCTAACCCGACCACTATAAGTTAAAAAGTCCAATCAATCAATATCCTCAATTACACTAAAATAGCAACAGGGACCAGATGGAAGTGAAACCAAAAACACGTGAATGTTAGAACCGGAACCGAACTGTCAAATATAATATCGCTTCCGGTTTGGTTCTTATTTCGCGGGCCGGTTCTTGGGTATTAGACCTATGGAC
Organism: Deinandra increscens subsp. villosa; assembly: GCA_039602395.1. Classification (NCBI taxonomy): domain Eukaryota; kingdom Viridiplantae; phylum Streptophyta; class Magnoliopsida; order Asterales; family Asteraceae; genus Deinandra; species Deinandra increscens. The sequence goes on along the minus strand of JBCNJP010000009.1, from coordinate 61,232,780 downwards.
CGAAAAATGAAACTAAAAAGAAAAACTTATTGTGTATTGGACCTATAAATCTTACACTTGATTCTTATTGCAAAATGGATCGAAAAATTAGAATTGGCTATTGGTTCAAATTTTAGGATAGGTGGTATACCACTCGGGTATACCATCTCGGCTACTTCTCAGAATCAGGTACCATTTGGGTACCAGACCCCATCCTCGGCAATATGTGAATCGGGTAGTTTGGGAACCATTTCAGCGAGTTGTAGCCGGTGCTATCCGAGATCTTGTGACCGTTTTTTTTCCAAACGTTGGTTGCCAAATGGCTACTAGCTATTTCACTTTTTTTTTCTTCATATTTTACCCTATATAAACCTCCATTTCACCCCATTATATATCACACTTTCTACAATCTCTTCTACTATTCTCTTCTACATTTGTCTCTCAAGAAACCCTAATGGTGAGCCTATAAATAGTGGACCATAGATCATCATTAAAGGTACATTATCTCTTTCACTCTCACTCTTACTACACTCAGTTTTCTCTCATACTAATCACTGATTCTCACGCCGGAGGGCCGATACAGGGGTCCCTCTCCGGCTCACCCTGTAACGCCTTAACGTGCTACTCTAGTGTGCAAGTTTTTCCCATCAAATCGGAGTTGGTTCACTCGAAAAGCTCTAAGAGATCATCATTCACCCTTTTCCTAGTTCCAGTGACTTTTGTTCTCTTCATTGGCGCCATCCGTATCTTAACAAACTGAGCTTCTACTGCATTTTCTCCAGTTTTTCGAGTAGCCATGTCTAATCTACCATCTTTTCCGCTTCTTACAAGTTCTGACCAAAACTTAGATCCTTTGAATCTTCTTGAATACTCATATGCTTCCCCTGAGCAACTGGATAACCCCGAGATTGATCCGGTATCTTCGCCAGTCTAAACACCGGTTGAGACCAGTTTTGGCACGTTCACTCGTTTAGCCAGTTCCGTCTTTCCTAGCCAAGCTACCGACAAGAACACCATGCCATATGCTTTTGGGGCGGGGTCCAGTGCAGTTATTCCTAACTCGGTTCCCGCGGCGTGAAGTATCTTCGCCGAGCTTAGCGGATCCAGCGCTAGCCTGTATAAGCTTTCTGTCATGCGGCGCCCGCCGCAATCATCTACTACGATGGCAGTACCGGTAAGGCCGTCAGAGTTCATCCCACAAACTTCCATCATCGAGACACGATGGGATAACCCCGTTAGAAACCCGCCAAGTGGTGCCTTACCGCCCTTTGCAGAATTCAGCCAACCACCCCCGGAGGTCGCACATTGGATAGAACAGCAGCGGTAGTATTTTGAGCAACTCAATGCGCTTCAGTGAAGTTTTCTTATTAGCACGCGTTCCAGCTCAACTTTGGACTTATACCACCCGTTTCAGTAGCAACTACACAGGTTTTGCCAACATAATTGGTAGGGAGTGCAGTACCCGTAACGCGCCCAGTATATTCTGAGCCTAGACCAATAGCGGCCTACATGTCGCCGCCTCCCCCACCAGTTTACCAGTCTGCATATGTTCCGCCACCGCCTTCGCCCGCGGTCGATTACAACTCGCGTACGAACCGACACCAATTGTCGCGCAGTCAAAATTCTTTGCACCAATTGCGCTGGCAAGCTTCCCCGCTAAATTAAAAATGCCCTCGGTGATGGGAAAGTATGATGGGCTCTCGGATCCCAATGACCACTACCACTGTTTTATCAATGCGGGAGTTTTGCAAAATCCTGGTTGGACAATCCCTATATGGTGCCACATGTTTGTGCAAACGCTGGTGGGACCCGCGCGTTTATGGTTTGATTCGCTCCCTGTAGGTCAGATAGCAAGCTTTGAAGAGCTGGTGAGTAAATTCTTTCAACAGTTTTTGTAGTACAAGCGCCACACCAAGGAGAAAGCAGAGATCCTCCACATTCGCCGCAAAGATAACGAACACTGGAGAGTTTTATATCCAGATTTAATACTGAAAGCTTGCAAATTGTTGGCGCAACCGAGGACCTGATGATAGCAGGTTTCATACAGGGGGTAAGAGAGGAACATCTTGTAAGAAATATTTTGAGTGGCGGAAAACCATAGACAATGAATGAGATGATGTCAATAGCTAAGTAGTATGTCCGCGCGGAGAAAACAATTGTTCCGAACCACGCATATGAGCGCGAAAAGGAACATGCACGTTCTTTTGACTCCAAGAAAGATCCACATGGCAGAAGACATTCGCGTGCAAGCGATAGGCGATCCGGCGCTCGTTTCACTCCTTACCACCCAAGCTCTGAAAGGCACGACTCGTACCGCGAGCCCAATCGAGGAAGAGAAGCGTCAACAGTAAAACGGGGGCAGCCCGCGTCCTCTACTAACTGGTATCTAACTAAATCTCCAAGCGCCATTTTTAATGGCGAAAATTTAAAATGGGAAGACCCAAGGCCGTTGAAAGAGAGCGGCACCCATGAAACTAAAAAGTACTGTGACTACCACAAGGGTCATGGAGACACCACAGATGAGTGATTTGCGTTAAAAAAGCAAATCGCGAAATATGTAAAAGAAGGAAAGCTGGCGCATCTACAAAAAGGGGACGATAAGAAAAAAGAAGGCTCTCCAAAGTACAAAGATGTTTTCATGATGAGGGGAGATCGCCACGGGGAAAATAGAGCCAGTCAACGCGTTGAATCTTGGATGCACACACCATTAACATTCCCCTCACAAATTGGTGACTATAATGAAGGCGCAATTACGATCACCCTCCGCCTTGGAAGTTATCGAATGCACCGAGTCCTGGTTGATACAGGCAGTTCCGCTGATATTATATATGAAGAATACTTCTGCCAGCTACGACCAGAAGATAAGGCCCGTTTGGAACCAGTCTATGAACCCTTGAGCGGGTTCTCTAGAGAAACTTGCATGCCCTTGGGCCAAATTGATTTCCCGGTAACAATGGGAGACGATACAAGGGACAGAACAGTCATGACTACCTTCCTGTTCGTTCCCGTAAAAAGCGAGCACAACGCCATCCTTGGCAGACCAACTTTAGGTAATTTGGCCGCGACAGTCTCCACAGCCCACGGTTTGCTATTACTCCTGACCCCGCGGGGGGTTGCCCAGGTATGGGCTGATTAGCCTATCATGATCGCAGGAGTTACTTCCCAACCATGCACGCCACCCGTAAACGAAACAGAAAAGTGGGCCATCAACCCTCATTTTCCTGATCAAACTGTAGCATTGGGCACGTCATTAACGCAGAAAATTAGATATCACTTTAAACAACTTTTACGAGAAAATATGGATATCTTCGCGTTCACCCATGGGGACATGACAGGTGTCCCGCGGGAGGTTGTAGAGCATCATCTGAGGGTGTTTAAAGATGCCAAGCCCTATGTGTAGAAGCAAAGACACATGGGGGAGAAGAGGAAAAAATTTATAACTTCAGAAGTAGGAAAATTAGAAGCCGCTGGAATAGTTCGTCAGATTCAGGACTCAACTTGGTTGGTCAATCTGGTAATTGTCCCCAAGGCTGATACTTCCTGGCGCATGTGCGTCGATTACACCAATTTGAACAAAACCTGTCCTAAGGATGCGTACCCTCTTCCTGTGATCGATGCGAAAATGGATTCTTTGGTTCCCTTTCGATTAAAGTGCTTTTTGGACGCTTACAAGGGCTACCACCAAGTAAAAATGGCCAAATAAGATAAGGCCAAGACTGCATTTTACACTGAAAGCGGCATCTACTGCTACACAAAGATGCCTTTTAGGTTAAAAAACACGGGGGCCACATACCAGCGGATGATGGACAAGGTATTCAAAGGACATATAGGAAAGAGCGTGTAGGTGTACATAGACGACTTGGTGATAAAAAATCTTAGAGGAGAATCGCCTGCTTCTAGATATTGTGGAAACATTCTGCGCCCTCCGAAAGAACAATATAAAGTTGAATCCAGGAAAATGCTCTTTCGGTATGGAGGAAGGAAAATTCCTAGGCATTATAGTAACAAAAGGAGGTTTTCATGTTCATCCTGAGAAAGTTGTGTCGCGGTTATAGAAATGCCATCTCCCACCTTCTTAAAAGAGATACAAGCGCTTAATGGAAGACTGGTCGCCACTAATCGACTTTTATCCAAACATGCAGAAAGATCCCTACTTTTCATTACAGTTTTGACAAAATGTCTGGCGGAAAACCATTTCGAATGGACGTCTGAGGCAGAGCAGGCTTTCCAAGATCTTAAAGCGTACCTGGTCAACCTGTCGGCGTTAACAGCTCCCCGCATTGACGAAACGTTGAAAATGTATCTTTCAGCGTCAATACGGGATGTCAGTTCCGTCCTCCTGGTGGAAAGGGGAGATGTCAAAACCCCCATTTACTACATAAGCAGGGTTCTAACCGATGCGGAAGCCAATTACTCGACATTGGAAAAGCTAGTGCTAGCGTTGGTACATGCCTCCCGCCGACAAAGGAGATAATTTCAGGCGCATGACATCGAAGTTTTAACAAGCTACCCGCTCCAGCATGTTCTTAAAAAACCTGATCTCTCGGGACGCCTATGTAAATGGGCTATCGAGCTAGGGGTGTATAATCTGACTTTTAAGCCCTGAACAGCTGTTAAAGGGCAAGTCATTGCGGACTTCATTTCTGAGATTCCTACAGGAACACAACTTTCACCAGAAGAACTTTACATCCCAAAGGTAAAGGAAATTCCCTCTGACCAGGTTTGGGAATTGCATTCTGATGGGGCATCCAGCATGGAGGGAGCCGGTGTGAGAGTCATTTTAATCAGCCCTCGCGGGGAAAGAATATGTGCGTGCTTATAAGTTAAACTTCCGCGTAAGCAATAATGAAGCAGAGTACGAAGCCCTAATCGCAGGGCTCAAATTGGCACTGAAACAAATTAACGCAGAATACAAGGCTAAAGACGAATCAATGTCAAAATATCTGAGCATCTGCAGAGCACTCATAAAATCCTTTGAGACCTGCGAAGTCATTCACGTCCCTCGAAACAAAAACAAAAAGGCAGACGCTTTAAGAAAGCTAGCCTCATGTTTCGCGGAGCCCTTACAAAATGTGCACGTAGAGGAGTTAAAGAATCCGACGGTACAGGTGCATCGAATACAGGTGGCCCAACACTCGCCTGACAGTTGGACCACCCCAATAGTGAAATATTTGACAAATGGAAAACTCCCGCCAGATAAAGGAGAGGCCCGCAAGCTGCGAAGCAAATGCAAACGTTGTCAGATGGTAAATGGCGTTCTATACAAGCGGACGTACTTGGGACCCCTACTCCGATGTGTTGATCCAGAGGAGGCAAATTACCTTATCTGGGAGGTACATATGGGGATTTGCGGAATTCATGCGGGGCCCAAAGCTGTGGTTGCAAAGCTAAAAAGTGCAGCCTTTTACTGGCCAGGCATGCTCGCCATGGCAGTGGAAGAGCTGCAAAAATGTCTAAGTTGCCAGAAATATGCGCCATTGATCTCCAAAACAAAGAATGATTAATCCCAGTAACGTCTGCATGGCCTTTCCAAAAGTGGGGAGTTGATATTGTTGGTCCCTTTCCTGAAACGGTAGGGAGGGTGAAGTTCCTCATGGTGGCGGAAGATTATTTTACCAATGGGTAGAGACGAAACCCCTCGCCACAATCACAGCAGCTAACATTTAAAAATTTCAGTGGGAGTTCATAATTTTCCGCTTCGGCATCCCTCTCTACTTAGTAACCAACAATGGAACACAATTTGCCGATAAACTCAAGAAGAAGTGGTGCGAGGAGTTACAGATCCAACAAATCTTCACCTCGGTCGCACACCCGCAAGGGAACGGCCAGGTGGAAAGGATTAATAGAAGCTTGCTCGATGGTATAAAAACTAGACTCGATTTCGAAGGAGCCTCCTGGGTAGATGAGGTCCCGCACGTCCTAAGGGCCCATCGAACAATGAAATCGGAATCCCATCATACAGGAATCTCAACAGTGGTCTCATTAACAATGATGAGGAGCTCCACCATAACCTAAACCTCCTAGAGGAACATCGCGAGCTAGCCGCGGTCAGAGAACAGAAGTACAAAGAACAGTTAAAAAAGTATTACAACAATTGCGTGCGGAAAGTAGCGTTCAAAGAAGGAGACTATGTGTTGCGCAGTAACGAAGCCAACAGAGCGCTCCCGTAGGGGAAGCTCAGTCCAAACTGGGAAGGGTCATATTTAGTTAAGAAGGATTTGGGTAAGGGCGCATACGAATTAGCAAGGTTGGATGGGATGCCGGTACCGTGCACATGGAATGAGGCACAACTACGAAAGTGTTATATGTAACCTTGGCTCCCATGAAAAAGTCAATGTTTTAATTAATGAAAATATCGTTTCAATGCCTTTTCTATCGAAATCTTGTTATTTTCCAATTATAGATTACGCTAATGAGTCTAATATCTACGTAATTGTGAAAAATAAGTAGCGGCCTAAGCCAAATACAAAATATCTATACAATAGCGTGTAAGATACAAGCAAAAACAAAACTTAGCAAAAATACACATTGCTCCGCGGTACACCCTGAAGTCAGGCGTGTAGGTCCGAGATACTCCGTCTGCAGCGGGCATTCCCTTTAGCACGACAAAATTGAAACTTACAAAGAGTGTGGACCAATATTGTCATGATAGAAAGTCATACACATTCCCGCGGACGCGCTCTTGAAAAACAAGGCCCCGCATAAGACAGTGATACCTTGAAAATAATTCAAGCATTCGCACCTTGATAAGCCGCAAATATATAAAATGGCTCATCAACACATAATAAAGCACGCAACAAATGATAACATGACACAACCAATGATATTGACAAAATTTTGGTTACAATTCAGGCCCCGAGGGCAATTAACAAGTACAATAGAAAGGAAACAAAAGACAAATTTCATTGCTCAGGGCTCACAGCCGCTTCCACCTCAGCGTTCTCATCCAAGTCCTCGCTAGTGCCTCCCGCCTCCTCTGTGCTCGCATCTGCAGGAGTGAGAATCCTCCTACAACTTGTAAGATCATCATCAAGCGCATGATCGCTAAGTACTTAGAATATGGGAGGATCGTGCTCACTGAGCTCCTTCCCGCGGTCACAGAAATTGCTGGCAATCTTGGTATCATACCAAGGGTGACGTTTAATATCAGCGCCCAGCGCCCCTAGATTATAGCCTGCCTCTAAACCATCAAACTGACCTAACGCTCGGGCGGCCTCCATGTAACGATACAAAGCATCTTGGTACACTTTGTTCTCCTGTCCCGCATTATAGGCTAGCACCATGCCATCATCCAGCAACCATCGAATGTCCTCCCTCAACCTGGCTACCAAAGTGCCATTCTGGGTAGCTCGCGCATCAAAAAGAGCCTTGGTAGTCTGATTTAGTTGGAGCTCCAAGGCCGCCTGCGCCTCCACCATGCCAACCAATTGGGAATCCTTCTGGGTAAGTTCCCTCTCAATTTTAGCACACTGCTCACTGGTGTGGGAAAGATCGTCACGCAAAATCTGATTAATTCGTTCAGCATCCTCTTTGGCGGCCTGGGCAGCGGCAAGTTGGCTTCTTAAAGTTTTAACCTCCTCTCCCCGCGAGGGCCATAACATACTTCATGATACCTATAACTGCTTCAGCACTAAGCTCATCAATGGTCAGCCCATGAAGGCGGTTTTTCTCAGCGTCAGCGTCAGGAATCCCATGGCGAAGAAACTCATGCTGCCTTTCATATGTGTCAAGCAGGGTGGCTGGAAAAATGTCCCAAGTTGGAGCATACGGACCGGCATTGGTGTTGAGTGAGTCAAGATTGGCCCTATTAGGATAACGAACCCGGGTAGATGAGGAGCCCGCGGAACCGGAGTTTACTTTGCTAGAGGAAGGGCGTGTATAAACAACTGCGCCCCGCTGAGGTTAAGCGGTATCAGCGATAGGTTTTTTAGCGCGCTCCTCCTTTATGCGCTTCTCCTCTGCTGCATTCCTTTGAATCTCCTCATCAGCATTGGTTTTCCGTTCAATCTCCCTCTGGCGGCCAGTCTCCTCATCATCTGCTGCAACCGCCTCGCTGATAGGTGACATAGTCCTCTAAAAAGTTTTCTCCGTGGCTTCTTTCCTTTTGGCGGCAACTTCACGAGATTTTTGTAATTGTGCCTTACAGGCTGCCGAGGAAACTTGAGTACTAGCAGAATTCTTCCGAAGAAGGCCCGCCGCCGGGTCAGCTTCATTTCCAACATCCAACATATGGTCAGCAAAGGCCTCTTCCTCTGCCTTTCGATTGGCCTCCGCCATGACAGAAGACAAAGCAAACAAACCCTTGCCTTTGCCATGAGGCGGAGCCACTGGCCGGGAGGACTCCGCTAAAGCTTTTACTTTTGCGTCACCTAAATAAAGCATAAAAGTATAAGTTTCTAAGAAGAAAGCAGCGAATAAGGAAGAAAAGAGCAAATCGTACTCGCGCGTGACTCAAGAACTTCCTGGGTAACATTGATCCTAGCTCTCCGGCGTTTCGCCGAAGGAACAACTTCCTTTCCCTTTCTTTTCTTGGAAACTTCAGGAGAGTCAGGGCCCATCGTGGAGCTGGAAGGCCCCTCCAACGCAGGACCCACATATAAAGAACTCATAAGAAGGGGAAGTGGAACAGCGCTTGAATCACCTTCTCCTTCACCAGGAAAAATCACTCCCGAAATACCACTCTGCGGTAGGTACTCCTCCATGTACTCCAATGGCGGAGCCCCAGACAAATACTGAGGGAAGTAAAATGTGCCTTTAGCATAACAACAGACGGCGTGTCTGCACAGAATGAACAAACTTTACATACCTTGACAACGCGCGTGAGCGCGTGCGCATGATCCCATGAACTGTCTAACTGAGGAATCATGAAACAACACAAGGTACGCCCTAACTTATTCGTCTCTTGGTTGGACCGCTTCGATGGAGAATACTTCAAACCTTTTTTGAGGGAGGGAAACAACAACTCCATCCACACAACGGGACCTGCCCAGGGGGAAAGATAAGCAGTTACAAACATGCCCTAAAATAATAAGGGAAAGAAAAGATATCTGGCTTAAGGAAGTTTGACTGGAACGAAGCCTGTTCCGACATCGCCATCCCCCACAAGGGACGAAGGTCCCCGCGAATCGAATAGATATATCGTACCAAGCAACGTCTCAAGAGACGCTAACATCTCCGGAATGGCCTCATCACCCTTCCTCATCACCATATCCACAGGGATGACGCCCAAATTCACAAAAAAGAACTTTTTCCTCCACATCCTATCGCCGCTAGCGCTTGGAATGGCACCAATCACATTTGCCCCAGGCCGTTTGTCAAAAGTGTACCAATCCCATTTCTTAACTAAAAAGAAAAAAGCTTTAAAAAGCTCTATGGTTGGAATCCTTCGAAGACTTCTTAAAACATACTCGAAGTGGCTCACTTTTGCAAGACCAAGAGGGTGGAATTGAGAAAGGTGAATTAGGTAGGCCTCAAACACACATGCACAAAATCCAGAAATAGGAACTCGAAGATGAGCAGAGGCAAAGAAATCAGAGTATAAAGCTATTTTACCAGGAGGGCATTGGGTAAGTAAGCCATTAGAAGGAGGCAATTCTTCTCCGTAAGAAGGATCATCCAGCGCATAAAACTTGAGAAAACATTGGAAATCTTGATCCTTCCAGTCGATAGGGTATTTGGTTACAGAAGACATGATAGCGAAGAAGAAAGAAGAAAGAAATTTCGATGGAGCAAAAGTTGCAGAGAAAATATTAGGGTTTGTTGTGAAGAAGACGAATGTAAAAAATAAAATGAGGGGGAGAAGGGGTTTAAATACTTAAACCATTTTGAGCACGCGTAATACCCGCCGTTGAAATCAATTCGATAAAACGCGAGGATGGCGACACATGGAATGACAGTTGTAAAAAACTGTGTAAACAACTCTTGGTTACCCCCTGATGACACGTGGCCCTATGGAATAGTAAAAATCAGAGTTACGTCTCCCTACCACCGAAAAAGGGACTGATGGCTGACGTTTGACAACCCACATTAAATGCTCCGGTTCCCCCTGTAAGGATCGAATTGAACCCTCACGCGATATCAAATTCTATAACCACTAATGCTTTCACGTCATCAAAAATCAACCTGGACCAGTTGAATCGAACCCCTCTAACAAGTGACACCATAGCATGGGTGTGCACTTGATTTAGTTGATCTGTAGAGCTCTTCTTTGCAATCACACATTTCTGCAAATAATGAGCCAGCATTCTCCAATATGGTGGAAGGAGTGCCTTCATAGTGGGAGGAGATATTGTGTGGTAACCCATTTCCTTCAGGCACTGAGACACCATTTCTTTATCAAGAGCAGTAGGATCAGCAGCACCATCTTTAAGTCTGAGAGCTTGTCTGAAATTCTCCTCAGTCAGCACTACTTCTGTTGCTTGTATCTTGGCCAGTATCTGCTTTCCATCATCAGATACGTATGCTGTCTTCCAAAATTCTTGTTGCGTACGTTTGCAGATAACAGGGTTTGCTGTAAGTGCATAGTGTAGACAACACTTCTTCAGTCCTGCTATCATCGACTGGTACTTCTCACAATACTCCGCAGGTGGATCCAGCAAGTATGCTACCGTGTTGTGGTCTTTAATAAACTCCAAGTCCCTACACTCACAAACACAGATAAACATCCAAAACAAACAAGAGTTCATTAGTTTTATGGATTTCTCGAAAAACGGACAGCATAACGGCTTAAAAATAACTGAAAAAACCATTGAAAACATCATCTGGTACCTTTCCGATCGAAAAGCAGGGTTTTCGATCGGAAAGCATCCGTCCGATCGGAAAGTCAGTAGTTATCGAGATCCCTGGTCGAAAAGTGTTGGTCTCGATCGAAAAGTCCAGGCGCTGATCGGAAAGCCTAGTTCCTTGATCGAGAAGTCAGATCACCGATGACTGGTGATCGAAAAGTACTAAATTCGGATCGAAAAGATCAAGGCTCGATCGAAAAGTCCAAGCTCTGATCGGAAAGCATAGCTCTTAATCGAAAAGCTTGATTTTTCGATCGAGAAGTCCCAAGTCATCGATGATCCTTGATCGAGAAGTGCTGGGGGCTGATCGAAAAGCTTTTCAGCCTGATCGAAAAGCCCCTTGCTCGATCAAAAAGTGTCGTCTTCTTCAAATACTACCTGCAACTCAATCAAAACTGCCATACATGTGTGTATTGAACACGATTTCAAGCAAAACATGTACCTAAACCATTATCCCTTCCATACCTGACCCAAAACGCAAAAAATAAACAACATACTCAATCCGATCTTTTGGGGGTTGAGCTGCTCTCTTCAATCGAGGGGCCATGGCTCAAATCGACAGTGGGGATGTGATCAGGGTGTGATTCCGACCAAGTGGGTGGCTTCAGATGATGGCGACGGTGGCGGAGGACGGCGAATCAAGGAGGAGGAGCAGCGGCGGCGCTGTGGGTAATGGGGGTGTCTCGGTGGAGGATTTTCAGTGTGGGAGGTGATGATTAGGTCGTGAAGTTATGACGAGGATGGTGGTGGTTTGCGACGGTGGTGATAGCCGGTGGTGGTGAGTGGTGATGAAGGTGATCAGCGATGGAGATGGTGGCTAGGGTTTCTTTTTGGAGGAGAGGAGAAAGACAAGAGAAATGAGGAAGGGGTGACCGATCGGTCCCTTTCTCCTTCTCATTACCCTTTTTTTTTTTAAAATTACACAATCCACCCTCCACTTTTTGTGAACTTGTCCCTCCTAACCCAACCCATTAATAAAGACAAAATTTCTTAAGTTAAACATCTATACCTCAGCTTTTAAAACCGTTTATCCCTGAAACTTCCCCTGAACTCAAGCCCGGGAGATATATATTTGACAACTTAAACTAACACAATCATAAAAGATAAAATGAACATAAACTAAACTAAAACACATAAAATAAAATCAAATAAAATAAAATCAAATAAAATAAAATAAAATAGTATAAAATAAAATAAAATAAAATAAAATAAAATAAAATAAAATAACACTAACTTCTGAATGAAAGGCATTGTAAGGGATCATACCAGATTGTCTGTGACTAAGGAACCCTGTTCAGCTTCAGTTACTTCGTGTGTTCAGGCGATTGCCGGTATTTTGGTCCATCTTTAAACTCGTGCCGCTTTCGCTTACTCAGGCAGTTTCATCACATAATTTATGTTTTAAGGTTTATTAATTATGACAATCTATCCAGGTCATACACATAAGTCCTAGGTATAATTTGTACACTCTATCAAGTACACCTGGTTTCTGTACAACATTTTTCACAACACCTTTCCTTAAGCTCAACATCATGCTCCAGACTGGGTTGAGAAAAGAAAGAATAGATCACGGAGGTTTTGTTGGATAATATACAAAGTCTACTGAATTTTTGAAACATTTTTAATAATGCTCTCATCAGTGATAAAGGCTGAGGGTTTTGGACGCTTGAGGGTCTCTTTTGATTGTGCACATTGGCATCTTTTTAGTTTAACATATATATATAATGTGATCTAAAACGTACGTGGATCAGGGTGGTTCCAGGTCTCCTCTTTCGCAGAACAGAGGAGTCCTGACTCACGTACAACATTCCCAGGTCATTGCTTACGCAAAGCAGAGGGAATGGGATTTTTGAGCATGACATCAAAACTCAGAACCGGGCGTGTGTCTCAGGATTCCTGATGCACAGTCAAATAGAAATTGTACTAACCTAAGTGTGTGCTCCCTTTCAAGCATCATACGTTATCTTCAAGTGTTCTGATAAAACATACCTTTTGATTGATTGTCAGCAGAGCCTACCAAGCATATCGACCATGAATCACTGCTTTTCACTTCCACCTTACACGTGTCAGTCAGCAAACACCTGGACCAATAGCTAACATCTGAACAACAAGCAGATGCAGCCACATATTCTGCTTCGGCTGTCGACTGGGACACCGTGTGCTGCTTCTTGCTTTGCCAGGATACCAGCCTGTCACCTAAAAATTGAGCTCTAGTAGATGTTGATTTCCTGTCAAGCTCATTGCCGCCATAATCACTGTCAGAGAAAGCATACAGATTAAATCCTGACTCTTTAGGGTATCAGAGGCCCAGGCGAGGCCGACCCTTCAAATATTTAAAAATACGTTTAACAGCAGAGAGATGAGAGAGTTTAGGATTAGTCTGATAGCGTGCGCATTGGCACACAGCTAGCATGATATCTGGACGGCTGGCGGTTAAGTACATCAGAGACCCAATCATGGACCGGTACATGTGCTCGCTCACCGGTTGACCGTCTGGATCCCTGCTAAGTGCTGGTCTTGCCGCCATAGGTGTGGAGACAGGCTTTGCATCCATCATCTTGTACTTTTCCAAAATTTCTGTGACATATTTGGCCTGATGAATAAGTATCCCACTGTCACTTTGCTTCACATGTAATGCGAGGAAAAACTCCATCTAGCCCATCTGGCTCATCTCAAATTTTGTGTGCATTACCTTCTCAAACTCTTTGCATAAGTCTTCATTTGTTGATCCGAAGATGATGTCATCAACGTATACTTGCACCATGATTATGTCATGCTCGACCTCCTTTCTAAAAATTGTCTGATCCACAATGCCTCTTGTGTACCCGTGTGCTAGAAGATGACCAGTCAGAGTCTTGTACCACGACCGAGGGGCCTGGTGTAAGCCATACAATGCCTTGTCGAGCTTGTACACATGATACGGGTGTTCCTCATCAATGAACCCAGGAGGTTGAGTGACATATACCTCTTCATCCATCTCAACATATAGAAAGGCTGTTTTCACATCCAACTGGTAGACCGTGAAGTTCATGTAGGATGCATAGGCTAAGAAGACCCTTATTGCCTCTAATCGGGCAACCGGTGCATACACTTCATCATAATCCACTCCTTGAATTTGTTTGTGGCCTTGAACCACCAACTTGGCCTTGTTTTCGACAATGATGTCGTTGTCATCCTTTTTATTCTTATAAAGCCACCGTGTAGTGATGACCTTTTTGTCAGCGGGCCGTTCTACTAACCTCCAAACTTGAAGCCGGGAGAATTGATTTAGTTCTTCATGCATGGCCTCCACCCAACTAGGATCTGTCAAGGCCATAGTAATGTTGGGGGGCTCAATCTGTGAGATGAAACAGGAGTACATACAATGATTAATGTCTCCTAACTGGCTCCTTGTTACCACCCCAGACGGTAACGGACCAATGATGTTTAAGAAGGGATGGTATTTATGGATTCTGGTCTCCGCAACGGCCTGAACGGGAATTTCAGGAGGTAAATTGGATTGATCGGGTTCATCGTTTGTTTCAGTTGCACCTTCTGCATCAGCTCCCTGTGTTTGAGGGGTGTCTGGAGCGGGGTCGACTTCTGCGTCAGCTCCCTGTGTTTGATTATCCACAGGATCGGCAGTCTCCTGTACTGGAGTGGTATCTGTCTCAGGATCATTAACTGGAGCCTTGGTGATGGAGTGTGATAATGACGGTCCTGAAACCGTATCTTCATAATGTTCTTCAGCTAAGATAGGTTCTAAACCCAATGGACGGAAGAATTGATTATAGTCAAAAGCTTGAGGAGGACCCACTCCACCATCAGATGGATTTTCTTCTAGCCAATCCACATTGGTGGACTCCATCAAAATCCCGGTTGTTTTGTTGAACACCCTGTAAGCGGAGCTGGCAGAGTAACCTACAAAATAACATTCATCAGACTTTGCAGCAAATTTAGGAACATCAGTATTTACTAAAACTGTGCAGAGACACCCAAAAGCCCGAAGGTGTCCAATTCTGGGCTTATCATTGTAAAGCAGCTCATATGGGGTTTCCTGCTGCCGCTTATTGATGAGCACCCGGTTCTGGACATAACATGCAGTGTTAACTGCTTCTGCCCAAAACATGGTTGGTAGCTTTGAATCACACAACATAGTGCGAGCAGCTTCAATTAAGGTCCTGTTCCGTCGTTCTGCGACGCCATTCTGCTGAGGGGTGTAGGGGGGCACTGTATTGATGCTCAATGCCCTTGTCAGCACAGAAATTATCAATTGTTTGATTCTTAAACTCCGTCCCATTGTCACTTCTGATGGCCTTCACTTTCAGCTTTAATTTGTTTTCGATGAGCTTGATGAAAGCGATCAGTATACCTGCAACATCACTTTTCTTTGACAAGAAAAACACCCAAGTGAAACGGGAAAAATCGTCAGTAATAACTAGACAAAATGCACATCGGTTAAGGCTTAACATACTGACTGGACCAAATAGGTCCATGTGAAGCAGCTCCAGTGGTGACGAGATTCTGTTGAAGACCTTTGGTTTATGTGGGCGTTTGTGCTGCTTCCCCTTAGCACAAGCCACACATTTCTCCTTGAGCACAAATTCTTTGATTGGGAGGTCTTTAACAAGCCCTCCTCTAGCAAGTCGATTCAGGTTCTTCAGATTCATGTGCCCCAATCTTCTGTGCCACAACTGAGCGTGGTTCTCAGCCGTTTTAGAAAGGAGACAGGCCACCTCAGATGTGGGGGGTTTCTGCATGTTGAGCACATAGGAGTTACCATATCTGGGTGTTCTCATTAACACCCAATCATCAGGGATGGAGTATCCAGGTTTAAGAATGAGACATTCTTTATTGTTGAAGAGAACTGGATACTCCCGATCACATATCTGTGAGACACTTAACAAGCTGTGCTTTAACTGCTCGACATAATTGACATCATGGAAGCTGAGACAACCATTGCGTACTGTGCCTTTTTGACTGATATACCCTCCAACTCCTCCGGCGAACGACACATATCCTCCATCAAATTTCTCCAGATCTTGCAGTAGGGATATGTCGCCCGTCATATGCCTGGAACAACCACTGTCAACGTACCATAGGTTGCTGACAGTCCTCCTTGGCTGTTCCTGCATTCAAAGGAGATTAGTTAGATTTTGGTACCCAGGCCTTAATTGGTCTGGGTGAGACTGGTCTGTCCTTGTTTGGACTGAGAATGTCTTTTATGTTGACATCTCTGGAATGATTTTCCTTGCCAAGCCACTGTCGATTATTTTTACTTACTTTTGAACTTTTAACCTCTTGAAAAGACATGGAGTGTTTTTTGTACACTCCAGTAGGCTTGAAGGACAAATTCACAACTTTTGGGACATTCCACCTATCATCATCCCACTGATTGGTTGATTTTGTGATTCCTTCAGGTTTTGAGTAAAATGGTGTTTTTGAAAATCTTTTGAAAACAGGTTGAGGATCGACTGGTGATTTTGAAAAAGTATCCTGCTTTGGGCGAGAGACAGATTTTGAAGGTTCAACAACTTTTGAAGCCCTAGCAGGTTTAGTGACAATCTTTGAAGATTTCTTAGCATTTTTATTCACCTTACTTTTCACAATTGGTGGTTCCTGTTTAGGTGACTTGGGCTTTGGACTCCATTTGTGGACATTGGGATATGGTATGTCCTGCTGCACCTTTCGGTTTGAAGGTGCAGTCTTTGCTGTTGGTCTAGCATGTATCTTTGTTTGTGAAGGTTGTGATGTCACCTTCTGCACCTTGGAATTTGAAGGTCCAAATTTAGGTTTTGGGCCAACATGTGTTTGGCCCAATGGGACATTCTGTTGTTGGACCTTCTTGGGATAATAAGGCTCATAAGGGCGGTGCAGGCAGTTTCTTGCCATGTGTCCTGGTTGGCCACACACATGGCAGGACTGTTTCTTTGGATACACGGGAGCCTGTTGTTGGTTACGCCCAGTGGATATCCAAGTTGGCTTTGAAGAGTTTTTATGGATCCAAAGGGCCTTACCATGGGGCTTTGTGGTCAGAATATACTCCCGTTGTATCGGCTGGAATTGGTCATATGCAGAGTTAACTTCTGGGTACGGGACAAAGTCATGGGGTTTTGTGTCCCGTACTTTCTGCACATTTGGAGTAGGATAATTAATCTTATCCTCAGAAATTTTCACATTTCCTGTGGGTTTGGGACCATCAACCTGCGGTCCCTTACCCCTTCTTAAAATTTTAACAGTTCTTAGGGGTTTCACAGGTTTTAAATCACATTTACCAACATTAAACACACCACATTCAGAAAGTTTATCACACACATCAGACTCTGGAGTTTTTGACTCAAACTTAACAGAAGTTTCAGGTTTCTCAAAATCACAATTTTTAAAACAAAAATCAACTTCAGACTTCACGGGACTCTTAGTGGACTCCTTGCAATTTACTACCCCTGCTTCTTTATTACCTTTATCTGCACAAGAAGTAAAAGTGTTAGTAAGGTTAGAAACAGGAGCAGAAATTTTAATGGAACAAGCGGCCAGTTTCTTTTCTATCTCAGCCTTAGCTTCTAAGGAGGTCTTAGAACACTCATAATCTGAGATCATTTCATGCATCAAGGGCATCGGTACTGTATGAGTGGATTTTTCATCTTTTACCTCAGTACCGAGACCCAAACCAGAGTTGGCTTTTAGATGTCGCATTCGGGCATCTGTGTTATAGAAAAGAGAACTAGCTTTCATCATTTCTGACACAATTTTATCATTTCGCTCAACTTTGGTTTGTGATGTTTCTAATTTGCCCTTAAGTTGTTCAACTTCCGATTTTAATGTGACAATTTCTTCATTAGCAATTTTAAGATATGTGGTTTTGTCACTCAATTCCCTTTGAAGGTTTTTTATATCGACTTTGGCAGCTTCTAGTTTCTCACTTAATGATTTAGTCCTACCTTTGTATTCTCTCAAGTCTTTATCAGATAGTTCACGATTTAATGTTTCATTGAAGAACTTACGTTGCCAGTCTTGAGATTCATTAAATATAGTTTGACATTTAGGGTTAAAACATACCTCAGTGCTGCTGGCCGAGGACCCTGGAGTTATGTCTGCCATGAATGCATGATGGAATACTTCAGCAGCTTCTTTCTGAACTTCTTCTTCAGCTAACAGGGCTACATGATCAAGTGTCAGACTTAAGTCTTCCACCTGAGATGTCCAGTCATATCCTGGCGTATGTTGAACAACCAGTGCCTTGTCATTCTTCCCTGTCTCCTTCTTCATGCCTTCACCTCTGTTCTCAGCCTTGCTTTCTCTATCAACCTTTGGTTTGGTGCATTCCCTTGCATAATGCCCATACTCGTTGCAATTGTAGCACCTCAGATTTGCTTTATTGAAGCTGAGTTTTATTCCTTTGCCACCGTTCCAGTCCTTCTGTCCTGTCTTCGCCATGAACTGCCTAGCTCTCAGGGCTGACATTCCCATTTGGTAAGAGATATCCATATGCTCCAGGTCATCTGGGTTGACTTGATTCACATCATCAGGAGATAGATCACTGGGAAGAAGTGAGCCTGCTACGAGTGCCTGGTAGCAACTCATAATCCCTACCCCAAGGGCAAAACCGGGATCTTTAGTTAAAGCATTAACATCTAGTGAGACAACATTTGATGTTCCAGATGTACTCGACCCAGTGGCTTGAGCAATAAATCCCATTGGAGTAGACTGTGGGTTGTTTGGAGCGACAGCTGGCTGAGAGATGAATGCTTGATTCAGTTGATTCATTAAAGCCCCGTTGCCCAGTTTTCTTGCCCTCTTCTGTTTCTTCTCTTCATATGCTCTAATGGTAGACATGAGCTCACTTAGGGGTGATGTGGACATTTGCACCGTCTTTTCAATCAATTCAATGGTACTGTCCCAATTTGGCGGAAGAGAGTTTACCAGCTTTCTGTTGACCTCCACCTGTGTATATGTGACTCCAGCATCTTTCATTCCAGTGACTATCTTGATGAAGCGTTGAAGCTGAGTCTCAATATTTTCACCAGGGATATAGTTGAACTCATTAAACAGTTCTCTTAGATTTTCTTTTCGAGATTCCTTCATATCATCATTTCCTTCGTAAGCGGCTACAAGAGCATCCCAAAGGGTCTTAGCGGAGGTGTATTCCTTGAAAGCTTCAGCAACTTCAGGAGATAGGGCCATGGTTAGAGCGGCCAGTGCCTTTCTATCTCGTTCCACCTTTTCCCAGTCGTCATCAAGCCATTCAGTTTTTGCTTTAGGTGTGGGTGGCTGACCCTGTGCCCCAGCAGTTGATGGGACAAAGTCTCCCACCTCGACCGAACGCATGATCTTGGGATCATGGTAGTTGATGTAATTCACAAATCGATACTTCCAGCTCATGAAATCCTTGCCAGACATCAGACGAGGTGGTCTGGCATTTGTTCCGATTTTGGCATCCATTTCAAGAGTGGCACTCGACAAGGTAGACATGTCAAAGGCCATTGCTGCACAAATTTTTTTTGAAACTGGATCGAACAGGGGTTTTCGGTCGAAAAAGGTTTGATCGAAAAGTACTTTTCGATCGAAGAGTTGCTGGTCGAAAAGTGTAGGGCGATCGAAAAGTGGGGTGTGGATCGAAAAGTCTCTGAGGGGACTTTTCGATCGAAGAGCACAGTGGATCGAAAAGTCGCAGGGGACTTTCCGATCAAGATGACGGATCGAGAAGTCTCGAGGGGACTTCTCGATTGAGTGGTAACTGATCGAAAAGTCTCTGGGGACTTTTCGATTGAGGATGCTGATCGAGAAGTCTCAAAGTGGGACTTCTCGATTGAAACTGCTGGTCGAAAAGTCACTGGAGGGGACTTTCCGACTGAAACTGCCTGATCGAAAAGCCACAAGGGGGCTTTCTCGATCAAAATGAGGCGACAGAAAAGGGTTTTCGATCAGCCCGGCTGATCGAAAAGTCTCTGGCTGGGTCGAAAAGTCTCAAAAACACGAGCAGTTGGTCACGAACACTTCTGTCTCTATCCGAAACCTGCAAAAAAATCCTTCCGAACCTTGCTACTGCGAAAATCACCACAAAACTCAAACGGTTAGTTGTCAAAAACTTGAATCGGATATCGCGAGAGCCTCGAAACTTGCGTTTCTTGGCTCTGATACCAATTGTAAGGATCAAATTGAACCCTCACGCGATATCAAAGTCTATAACCACCGTGCGGAATCCGGTGATTATAGGTGATTCAAGATAAATACAAATAAGATGAATAAACAATACGAATTAGATCAAGAACACAAACCGATTGAGAAGAAACACTTTACTATTAACCTTTGATTGCTACACACTTGATCGAAATTCTCTGAGAGAATTTCGTGTACACCAAAAATCGCAAAACACCTTAGAGCAACCAACCCTAATTACAAAATCAAGCTATCTATATATAGGGTGACCTATGCTTGATAAACAAGTCATAGGAATCGGACTCTAGGCCCCAAAATACGCAACCCACAAGCCCACAAACCCATTAACTACAATTATAACCCATTTACACATAAACTAGCCCAACAGTAATTCTAATGCAAAAGCCTTATAAAATTCTAGACTCTACAATCCCCCTGATGACACGTGGTCCTATGGAATAGTACAAAATCAGAGTTACGTCTCCCTACCACCGAAAAAAGGGACTGATGGCTGACGTTTGAAAACCCACATTAAATGCTCCGGTTCCCCCCTTCTTTCATAAAAAGTTCCATTTTTATTTCAATCATAGAAATTAAATATAATACCCACCCAAAAAAGGTAAATATTGTCAGCATCAATAAACGATAAAGAAAAGGACAACACACAAACAGATAAAAGGTCTTGCATCATATCTCATCCGCCAAAACAACGGCCACGCAAAGGCTTCCGCTAAAGCCCCTTCCGCCAAATCGCCAAAACAGCTGCAGTCACCACAACACTTGTGAAAACTTCCCGGCAAGGTCCCACTCATAGTCCAGCGTTAATACTTACGCACAGGACTAGGGAAGACTTGAAGAGGATATATGTTGAATCTATCCTTTGGGCCTACATCCGATACACCCTAAAGCCTAATAAGGAAATGTTGGTTGGGCCAGCCCACAAGTACACCTTGGACTTAATGGAAAAAGGAGATTAAAGCACATGCGCGCGTATAGGGCACATGCCCACATTCACAGACCGTTGGGCATTAAATTCTCCACCAAGGAATGCTCCCCACCGTAACAAACCCACATTCTACATGTGGTCCTGGACCAATGAGAAAGTGACACGCGTAACAGAGAAACACTTGAATTATTCCTTCATGCGTCGTCTCCCACACACGCTGACGTCATTTGTCTTCCAAGATATCCTAATTGTGAGCCTATAAATAGTGGACCATAGATCATCATTAAAGGTACATTATCTCTTTCACTCTCACTCTTACTACACTCAGTTTTCTCTCATACCAATCACTGATTCTCACGCCGGAGGGCCGATATAGGGGTCCCTCTCCGGCTCACCCAGTAACGCCTTAACGTGCTACTCTAGTGTGCAGGTTTTTCCAATCAAATTGGAGTTGGTTCACTCGAAAAGCTCTAAGAGATCATCATTCACCCTTTTCCTAGTTCCAGTGACTTTTGTTCTCTTCAATACCCACTCTCAAATACTCTAAACTGATTCCAAGAAAAAAGAAGTCATCGCCACCGCCAACAAAAAATTTCGACCAAAAGTCCGAACGACAACCGGTCAAAGTTCTTCTTTACCTCATTCCCAACCGCCACCTGTTTTCTACACCCAAACCGCCTGCACAACCACCTTCACAACCGGTGTTCTATCAACAAGCATCGTTTGTTTTTTAGGCCGCTAGAGAATGTCCCCCCTAACTCGTTTCTGGTCCTTCTTGACGAGAAACGTCGATCACCGAGTTGTACGGCCGGGTTTGCGATTTTTAGATGGTTTATGTGGTCGTTTTTTTAAATTTTTATGGTGGTTGAAAGTGTAGGAATACCGTTCGTAGATTTAAATAACAATAAGTACTTAATTTTATGATACGATTACAACAAAAGAGATAATACAATATAGAGGAAATAACGGATCTACTCCTATCAACAATTACAAAGAAATACCAAAATATTACACGAAAATGAAATAGTATACAAAGAAAAGAATAAAAATTACAATGAAATGAAATTACACTACAAATATACTGAAATACAGAACTTGACAAAACTTATAATGAAAATGAAAAGGGTTTGAATAAAGAAAAGGGTTACTGAAAGTTTTAGAAAATAATTTTGAGAAAATCTTATGAAGAAAAGGAGAAGATTCAAGAGAACCTTGGTGAAGGCTTCGAGTCAAAACTCGGGTCCCTTAAGACAAATTCTGGGTCTACCAAAGATCCGTTTTGTTTCCCAGGGTAAAATCGCCTAAACCGTATTGTACCGCCGGGATAACTCTAAGCTTGAAAATACCTTTGAGTTCTCGAAGAACCTGAGGAATAGGATGAATATTGGAAGAAGAAGAAAAGAGAATGTTAGAGTGATGAAGAATTCTGTGAATTCTTGTGTATTTTGCCTCAACTAATGAGGTTGTATTTATAATGGTGGGAGTCTTGTTGAGCACTCAAAATAATTCGTAGTCAAACTTTGCATTAAACGTCTTTAATAAAAATTAATTTCTAATTAACGCGGAATTACCTTAATTAGCTCAAAAACGCGTTTACAGCTGTCAATCCGGAAGAACACGAATGACAACTATATCTAGCTGAACTGGCGCCTCCGGACCAACCTTCTGCTGGAACTTCAACCGGAGCTATTGTTCCGGTTGAACTCAGCTCCGCTTCAACTACCTTCCGGTTCAACTATTCCGCTTGGTCCCAACTGCTGAACTCGTTCCGCTTGAAATTCAACCAGAACCATTTTTCTGTTTGAACTCACCTATCCGCCTGATTTCAACTGGATCAACTTCCGGTTGAACTCAAAAACAATAAGGCGGCTCTCAAGCGGCTCGCGGCGATGCAAGCGTGCAAAGTGCAAATGCGCCATCAAAGCGCTACATTGCGCCCATACACTCACGCCACGCGCGCGCGCATGTGAGTGTGCGAGTTAGGGGTGCTTCGCACTCCTTAGGGTCCAAGGGATGTGTTCTACTAAAGGAAACAATAGTTGGTAAGGTTCCCACCTTATAAACCACTTTTCTTTTCATCCCCCAACCAATGTGGAAGCAGTCCCCATGTTATACTTAGTATTTTCTCTCTTATTTTCGCAGCTTTAACAGCTTCGAACCCTCAACTTTGAGCCTCGATATCTCATTCATACGAGCTCGGATTTGGACGTGGTTTGATGCGTTGGAAAGCCCTCACAACATACTACACAAACCCATAAAATACAGATGAAACAACCTATGTTATCTGTATTTTATTTTAGTCCAAAGTTGGTGAAAAACCCATTTTCAAACTTAGTGAAAAAAAAACACATTTCCCACTAGTTTTTCTCCCAAAATTCCAACAATCCCCCACATGAATGGGTATCAATCTTCAAGAATCAAAGGCGATTTCGGCAAACCAGTATTGCAGTATAGGTAGGTGTCCCCTTTGAACCCTCCTTTGTGAAGCATACTTGGGTTACTGGTGTTTGTTAGACACGATGTCTTTGAACCAACCGACCATTTGTCTAACCGTTATTATACCCACACAATAATTTGCCTAACTTGGTTAGCCCTCATTGTTGTGTCCAATCATGGTCCTGGAACACTTGTCTGGTTCTGCTAGAGCTCCAGGATTTGTGCCCCGCAAATCCATTCGAAGCGACCACACTTCTCTCTTGCATAGGTGATTACCACAATCATTAAATGAATTGGTGTTATGATTTACTACAAATCATCTATCACTTACACAAAGTCATTGACCATTATATGCTTAACCTCACATATTTTACTGTTTGGTGATAGGAATGGATTAGGAAGTACACAACTCCCTTTATGATTTTAGGGTACGCCCCCACAGTGACCTTATGCGATTAGGTTATCCTATTAAACCTAGAGCCTGGGATCTCCATTTTCATAGGTTAGGTTTTCCTTCGCACCAGCTTTCAACCCAATGGGCTTTAGTCCAATTCCCCTTGACGACTTCAAAACTAAGTCTTTGCTTAAGCCTTTTGTAAACGGATCTGTAGTGTTATCTTTTGACTTCACGTAGTCAATTGAGATAACTCCCATAGAGATTAGTTGTCGTACCGTATTATGTCTACGTCTGATGTGCCTTGATTTGCCATTGTACATCGCAAATTGGGCGCGCCCAATTGCCGATTTACTATCACAATGTATGCAAATTGCCGTCATTGGCTTAGGCCACCTTGGAATTTCTTCAACAAATTGACGTAGCCATTCCGCCTCTTCACTAGATTTATCTAAGGTGATAAACTCAGATTCCATTGTGGACCGCGCTATGACAGTTTGCTTAGCCGATTTCCAAGCAATAGCCGCGCCACCAAACGTGAACACATAACCGCTTGTTGATTTGGAATCCTTTATGTCCGAAATCCAATTCGCATCGCAGTATACTTCGATAACTGCCGGATCTCGGGTATAATTAAGTCCATAGTCTCTCATGTATCTTAAGTACCTTAGTAAACGAGTCATTGCTTTCCAGTGTATCGCGCACGGATTACTCGTGTACTGGCTTAGTGTGCTCACAGCATAAGCCAAATCTGGTCTGGTACATGTCATAAGATACATTAGACTGCCAATAAACCTAGAGTACTCCAACTGAACAACCCCTTTTCCTCTATTTTTAGCAAGATGAAGGGTAGTATCAACCGGAGTTTGAGACACACTCTTATCTTCCGCGTTGAACTTCTCAAGGATTTAATCCACATAGTAAGTTTGAGTCAAGACAATACCAGTTGGGGTTCTGATGATTTTTACATCGAGTATCACATCTGCGTGCCCCATGTCTTTCATGTCAAATCTCGCTTTCAACATGTCTTTAGTAACTTTGACAATCTTATCATCACTCCCAACGATAAGCATGTCATCTACATAGAGACATAGAATCACATAACCTCTAGGTGTGTCCTTCGCATAGACACACTTATCGCACTCATTTATTTTGAATCCTTTGTCAAGCATAACACGGTCACACTTCTGGTGCCATTGTTTCAAAGCTTGCTTCAAGCCATACAAAGACTTGACGAGTCTACAGACCTTTCCTTCTTGGCCAGGAGCAGTAAAACCCTCAGGTTGTTCCATGTAGATCTCTTCATCTAAATCACCGTTTAGAAACGCGGTCTTAACGTCCATTTGGTGAACCTCCAAATTTCGTAAGGCCGCTATAGCAAGCACCAACCTTATCGAGGTTATGCGAGTAATAGGTGAGTAAGTATCAAAGTAATCCAGACCCTCCTTTTATTTGTATCCTTTGATCACTAGCCTTGCCTTATACTTATCAATGGAGCCACCGGCTTTCAACTTCTTCTTGAATATCCACCGATATCCAAGTGGTTTGCAACCATTAGGAAGATCGAAAAGCTCTCAAGTGTGGTTCTGTAAGATAGACTCTATCTCACACTTGATGGCTTCTTTACATTGAGGCCCAACAGGAGAGGTTACCGCCTCGCGGTAGGTATTGGGATCACCCTCAACCATGTAAGCCGTGAAGTCAAATCCAAAGGATTTTCCAACCCTTTTTCGCTTACTTCGTCTAAGCTCACCCTCATTAGATGCAGGTCGTTCATGAACCTCATTACCAAGACATGGTTGTTCATGAACCTCGTCACCAACAGATGGTTCTTCACGAGTGTCGTCACCAACTAATGGTGTCGATGAACTCGCGTGTTCTCGTGACAAACACGGGAATACGTTTTCAAAGAATTAAGCATTCCTTGATTCCATGATAGTGCCTTCGTGTATATTAGGATTTTTCGAGTCATGGACAAGAAACCGATATGCACTGTTGTTTTCTGCGTATCCAATGAACACACAGTCCACAGTTTTGGGTCCTAACCTTTGCACCTTAGGCAAAGGAGCTAATATCTTAGCTAGGCACCCCACACTTTCAGGTATTTGTAGGATAGTGTTGTGCCCATCCATAATTCATAAGGAGTTTTATCCTTTTCTTTGTGGGGTATCTTATTTAAAAGATAGTTAGCCGTCAAACTGGCTTCCCCCCACATGTCTAGGCTCATCCCAGAACTATTCAACATGGCATTCATCATCTCTTTCAATTTATGGTTCTTTCGTTCCGCAATGCCATTGGAATGTGGAGAATAAGGTGTGGTGGTCTCATGGACAATTCGACTTTGTGCATATAAGTCCGCAAAAGGTGAAACATATTCACCTCCTCTATCACTCCGCAAAACCTTGATTTTCTTGGTGAATTTATTCTCAACCAAGTTTTTAAACAAGACAAACTTGTTTATTGCTTCATCCTTACTCTTAAGTAAGTATACATAGCAATATCTTGTATTATCATAAAAAACGTGATGAAGTACTTGTTTCCACCATGCGTGGGGACGACTTTTAAGTCACACACATCAGTGTGAATTAAGTCTAGGGGTTCGGTTATTCGTTCAACAGATTTAAATGATGATCTTTCAAGTTTGGATTTAACACACGTTTCGCATTTTGAATTCGAGTCTATTTTAAAATTTGGCAAACATTTTAAATTCATTAAACGACGTATTGAGTTAAAATTGACGTGTCCTAATCTACCATGCCACATATTTGAATCATAAAACTCATTCATATAAGTAGAAGAGGAGGCTTTCGCCATTTTACTAATCACCATAGTTGACAATTTAAACATAGAGTTTTGGGCATAGCCCTTGGCCACAAACATGTCGTTTTTGGTCAACACGACCTTATCAGACTCGATCACAATACGAAATCCAAACTTATTGAGCAGCCATCCAGAAACAAGGCTCTTCCTGATTTCTGGCACGTACAAAACATTACTCAACGTGATTTCCTTCTCAGAACTGAACTTCAAGACCACATTTCCTTCACCCATGATGTCTGCAGTAGCTTTATTCCCCATGTAAAGCTTCTCGGTCCCCTTAGCCTCTTTAAACATACTAAATAGGGTCTTATCCCCACAAACATGGCGGGTGGCACCGGTGTCTACATACCAGCCAGGGTTCTCCCCCACAATGTTGACTTCAGAGATGAAGGCAGACGCCTCCGTGATCATGGCCACTAGTGGCATGTCATCTTCTACCATGTGAGAGCGCTCACGTTGTGGCTTCGGGCACTGATCTGCCCGATGACCATGCCCCCCACAGTTGTATCACTTTCCTGAGAACTTCTGGTGCTTCTTTTTCACAACCCCTACTTCGGTGCCAAGTGCTCCACCGCATTGCCTTTGGCTTTGGCTTTGGCCCCACCATTGCATTTGCTTCCTTTGGAAGACCGACCAACTTCCACCATGTTCACCTTTACCGTAGCTTGGGTGATGGTGGCCTTTAGAGCCATCTTATTGTCATCCTCGATACAAAGACGGACAATTAGATCCTCAATGGTCATCTCCTTTCTTTTATGTTTAAGATAATTCTTCAACTCCAGCCACAAAGGCGGAAGCTTTTCGATCATTTCCGCCACTTGAAATGTCACAGAAAGGGATGTACCCTCTGCGTGGACCTCATGTAGTATAATTTGAAGCTCTTGGACTTGGCTCATGACAGTTTTATTATCAACCATTTTGTTGTCCAAGAAACGGGCTACCACGAATTTCTTCGTGCAAGCATCCTCCGTTCTATACTTCTTGCCTAAAGACTCCCACAATTCTTTGGAAGTCTTGTACACCAAGTAGACATTATACAATGAGTCCACAAGGTTGTTTAACATATAGTTACGATACAAGTAGTCCGAATGTTTCCACGCTTCCACCATGCTAACGGCTTCAGCGTTGGCTTCCCCTTCACCGAGTTTGGGAGCAGACTCTGTGAGACACCTCGCAAAGTTTAAGGTGGTCAAGTAAAACAATATTTTATGTTGCCACCTTTTGAAGTGTGAACCTGAGAACTTCTCGGGTTTTTTGGCTTGACTAGCAATAGTGTTAGCCGTTACGCCACTTTGGGTACCCACCGATGGTGTTCCCTTAGGCTTTTCGGCTATCTTATCAACTTCATTAGCCATTTTTCTGAAATAGAAAACTACACAAGTTAATATTCGGAATTATTATTTAAACGCGCATGTTTGAAACGTAAGAAAGAACCTCCAACTAATGGATGGTTTTCAAGGAGTAGAAGAGAATTTTTAATCTTTAAATGCATACGTTCAAAAAGATTAAATTCCAGCAAATGGAAGATTTTAATAATGTAATAAAAATTTATAACTTCCAACTTATGGAGGTTAAATCATTTTAAAAGAAAAAAATTTAACGTTCAACTAATGGATGTTAAATTTTTATTTGTCATAACCGAGAACTCGTTTGATTCTAAGACAAACTTTGAGTCAAAACGAGTTAAAAAAATATTTATTTTGAAAACACTAAATCACCTCGAGAAATCTAAGTCCAACTTTGAAACTCGAGGTAATGAAGTTTTTATAAAAAAAACGAACGGTGTATTAAAAATTTGTTTTAAGTTTGTAGGAATACCATTCGTAGATTTAAATAAAAATACATACTTAATTTTATGACACGATTACAACAAAAGAGATAATACAATACAGAGGAAATAACGGATCAACTCCTATCAACAATTACAAGGAAATACCAAAATATTACACGGAAATGAAATACAATACAAAGAAAAGAATAAAGATTACAATAAAATGAAATTACACTACAAATGAAATGAAATACAGAACTTGACAAAACTTATAATAAAAATAAAAAATGTTTAAATAAAGAAAAAGGTTACTGAAAGCTTTAGAAAATAATTTGAGAAAATCTTTTGAAGAAAAGGAGAAGATTCAAGAGAACCTTGGCGAAGGCTTCGGGTCAAAACCCGGGTCCCTTAAAACAAATTCCGGGTTTACCAAAGATCCGTTTTGTTTCCCATGGTACAATCGCCTAAACCGTATTGTACAGCCGGGATAACTCTAAGCTTGAAAATACATTTGAGTTCTCGAAAAACCTGAGGAACAAGATGAATATTGGAAGAAGAAGAAGAGAGAATATTAGAGAGATGAATAATTTGTGAATTCTGGTGTGTTTTGCCTCAACTAATGAGGTTGTATTTATAGTGTTGGGAGTCTTGTTGAGCACTCAAAATAATTCGTATTCAAACTTTGCATTAAACATCTTTAATGCAAATTTATTTCTAATTAACGCGGAATTACCTTAATTAGCACAAAAACGCGTTTACAGCCGTCAATCCGGAAGAACACGTGTGACAGCTGTATCCGGCTGAACTGGCGCCTCCGCACCAACCTTCCGCTTGAACTTCAACCGAAGCTACTGTTCTGGTTGAACTCAGTTCCGCCCGAACCACACAGGTCCGCTTGAACTACCTTCCGGTTCAACTATTCCGCTTGAAGTTCAACCGGAACCATTTTTCCGTTTGAACTCACCTATCCGCCTGATTTCAACCGGATCAACTTCCGGTTGAACTAAAAAACAATAAGGCGGCTCTCAAACGGCGATGCGAATTGCAAAGTGCACCATCAAAGCGCCACATTGCGCCCATTTGCCCACGTCAAGCGCGCGCGCGTGTGCGAGTGGGAGTTAGGGGTGCTTCGCACCCCTTAGGGTCCAAGGGATGTGTCCTACTAAAGGAAACAATAGTTGGTAAGGATTCCCACCTTATAAACCACTTTTGGTTTCATCCCCTAACCAATATGGGATGAGTCTACATGCTATACTTAGCATTTTCTTTCTTATTTTCGCAGCTTTAACAACTTCGAACCCTCAACTTTGAGCCTCGATATCTCATTCATACGAGCTCGGATTTGGACGTGGTTTGATGCGTTGGAAAGCCCTCACAACGTACTACACAAACCCATAAAATACAGAGGCAACAACCTATGTTATCTGTATTTTATTTTAGTTCAAAGTTGGTGAAAAACTCATTTTCACACTTAGTGAAACAAAACACATTTTCCTCTCGTTTTTCTCCCAAAATTCCAACAGAAAGTTTATGTAATTTCTATGGTGTTTTTTAATTTCTATGGTAGTTTATGTAATTTTATTTATGAATTTCAATGAAAATTTTACTTTTCCGTTTGATGAATGTTTTTAAAATATTTAATTTATATTTGATAAAATATTTCATTTATATTTGATAAAAATTTATAAAAGTTAAATGATTAAAAAAACAATTTAAGTATATATTTAATTTAAAACTACCCTTTTGACCATACCCTCTTAAAACTACCATAAAAGTTATACTTTTTTCTCTCTCATGTGACATGCTTCTATTGGTTAAAAAAATACTACCTTAAACTACCATAATGACTATACTCCTACCCTTAGCAAAACAACAAACATAATTTAAGTTTAAGCCGAAAAAGTAGGTTTTTTTTGTATATATCCCCTACTTTCAATTTTAATTGCATATATACCCATACTAAAAAATCAACTGCATATATCCCCTTATTACTAGTTTTCAACTAAATTCCTAAGATACCCTTTAATAAAAATATATAAAATATGCGTATCTGTATCTAATTAGAAGCGACCATCGAACTTCAATCACCAGTTCATCCCCTCCACCATTGTTGCGCTGTGCTAAAAAACCCTATTTCGCATATCACCGTGTTTACACTTCAAAAACAATCATTCGCCAATCTCCAGTTCGTCCTTCAGGTATGTAAGAGTTATTCAATTTTGAATATATTATTGAATCAGAGTATAATTAGGTTTAGGTTTAATAGCTTTCGTCCGCTTTGTTTTCATCCTTATCTATCCCTATGCCAACAATATGAGTATATTTATATCATAATTGTGTTCATTTATGAAGTACATATTCGATCACCTCTGTTTTTACTAAACTAATTAATGTAAATTATATGTCCAGATTGTTATTTGTATTTTTATTCAAGATGGGAGATGAGTATGTAGATGATATGGAGTCACCAACATGGGAGATCATGGCTCGAGTCATCAACACTCGAGTAAAATGTTGAGCAAGTAACGACCAAGTATAAAATACAGTTGAGATATGGTGGCTACTTTCGCTTAGCTAAAAATTCATCTAAGAAGCGGTATCATTGTGGTCATCAAAAATCTATATACATTGACGCATACATATACAACTATGATGATTTAATTGAAGATATTAGAAACTGTTATCCGTCAAATAGGGATCTTGTTTTCGCAATCAGTTTCATTGATAAGAATGTAAGCGAGCAATCTTTTATCACGCTTGATTCACAAGAGATCTTTGAGTCGATGCTTAGTATGTTTGAATGTGGAAAAAGAATTAACTGTTTATGTAACGACAGGTAATAATATTGAGGCATCTTCATCAAACCAAAGGCAAGACTTTGTATCCATAATAGTTTTAATAGCATGTGTATAATATTTTAGATCTTTTACAGGTGCCAGAATGACGTTGAGCAGCTTAATTCTCATGAAGGAGTACATGACGAGGATGAACTAGAGTATCCTTTAAGCGATGAAAGTTAACATAGCCATTATAGTACCGATGATAAAGTTGATCTGCCTAATTCCCAAGAGGCCATTTATAGCAAGAAAAGTCCAATCATCAAAGTGAACTCAAGACTTGAAAATGTTACTGACTTTAGAAGAACATTGATTCATTATGTAATAGTAAATGAGTTTGAGTACAACCTTGAGAAAAGTGAACCAACACAAGTCACGACTATATGTACAAACCAAGAATGTAAATGGAGAATACATGCCTCCGTCAACCAAGACGGCATTACATTCCAGGTAAATGTAAGAAATACTTAACGGTTGTTTTTCATATTGTTAATAACTTCTATGTTTATTACCACGTAGGTTAAGACATTCGTAGACACACATTCTTGCATTCGAAGCAACAAGAGTGGTAATAAGCTTGCAAGTCAAGGATGGGTTGCTAGTGTAGTTAAAGATAAGCTAAAATCTGATGGGGATGTCTCTGCTACGAGAACTTCAGAAGTGGATCATGAAGACTTACAATGTTGATGTACCATACTTTAAAGTCTTTAGAGGAAAAGAACAAGCTTCCAATGGTTTGTATGGCAAGTGGGAAGATTCGTTCAAAAAAATTAATGCTTTCAAAGAGGAACTTCTTAGTAGAAACCCGGGGAGTGTTGTTGACATTGACTTTGAGATGGAAGGTAACAAGAAATTATTTTTACGCTTTTTTATCTCACTAATAGCTTGTTCTAAAGGGTTTCTTGACGGTTGTCGTCCATACATTGCTCTTGACGCCTGCCATTTGAAAGGGAAGTTTAATGGAGTACTAGTTGCTGCCACAAGTGTTGATGGTAACAATGCTATGTTTCCGGTGGCTTATGGGGTACTTGAGTCCGAGAATAAAAATTCATGGATTTGGTTTCTTGAATTACTTAGGAAGGCAATTGGTACGCCTGAAGGTCTTGTTATATCATCTGACATGCAAAAGGGTTTGGAAGTTGCAATTTAACAAGTCTATCCTAATGTTGAGCATAGAGAATGCATCAGGCACTTGCATAGCAATTTCAAGAAGCATTATCGAGGGGATATTTTTACTAGACATTTATGGCGAGCTGCAAGGACTTTTAATGCTACCGAACATGAAAGATGTTTAACCGAAATAGGTAAAGAAAATAATGATGCACTAACATATATCATTGAGAATCATAAAAAAATATGGAGTCGAAGCAAGTTTGGAACAAAATGCAAGTGTGATTACATTACCAACAACATATCGGAGGCATTTAATGCTTGGGTTGGTGAGTTACGCTATCATCCGGTTCTTGACCTCCTTGATTCCATTAGAGAGAAGATTATGGTGCGATTTGATAAAAAAAGAAGCAATCTAAAAACTTGGAAGGGTACATTAGTGCCTAATGTTAAGAGCTATCTCAACCGAATCTCAAAGGTTACGTTGTGTTTTTTTTTGTGTTACTTTCCTTATTTGTGATGTTATGAGACTGATAAATGAGTTTGATTTGTTATAGATTTAAACTCATTTTGAAACTTGATATTATGTGTGTAGAATTTGGGTGACTATGAAGTTTGTCGAAGTGGTGAAAATCGAGCAGAAGTGAAACGCTCTGAAAAGCGTTGGGAGGTCGTACTAGATGAACGGACATGCACTTGTCGGGTTTGGCAAGTGAAAGGTGTTCCATGTTATCATGCATCAGCTTTTATTGCTTTCAAAAGGGATCCAAATTGGGATAAATACGTTGATTCTTACTTCACTCTTGATAAATATAAATTGGCTTATGCTCTAGAGGTTGCACCCATGCCTGCAAAAGATCAATGGGTACACATAGATACCGAGAAGATATATCCGCCAACTATTAAACGTCCGCCTGGAAGACCAAGAAAGAATAGGATTAAATCAAGCGACGAGCCAAAAAAAAGACATAAATGTCGACGTTGTGGTGAGTATGGGCATCATGCAAAAACTTGTAAAAATCCGTCATCTTAACATCAACCATCAACAAGTAAACGGGCACGGGGAAAGAGTACACAAGAACGTGAGAGTGACTAATTTTAGACTAGTAGTTTCGATCATTTGTCTTATTTTGATATGTTAAAACTCTAAAATTCAACAAACTTGAGGCTATATTTTGTGTTTGACTTGGTCAAATGTATGCTTTGTAGAATTCAACAAACTTGGGACTATATTTTGTGTTTTCGGATCTGTGTGTGTACAAATTGACTACTTGTAGAAATTTAACTATTTGTTGCTTTCTCAGTTACTTACTTTTGCAAAATTTTAATTTTGGGTATAAATGCAATTTTTAGTTTTAGTAGGTTAAGCAAGGGTATAATAGTCATTATCTAATGTGTTTTTAATGAAAATAACTAAATTGGGTATATATGCAATATTATTAGATATGGAATGGGAAATATGTAATTGATTTTTTGTGTTGGTAAATATGCAATACTTAAATTTATAAGGGGATATATGCAATTAACCCGAAAAAGTAAGTTCATATATTAGACAAGAAACTTACAGCTAGCAATAAGAAAGACGGTCTGGTAGTTTTGTTTTTCATTCAAAATAAATTAGTAGGTTTGATATATGTAAAAACTAGAGACCGGTGATTGATTTAGTCGTCTTGCGGGGTGGAAGACCAAAAATCTTTCCTTGGGGTCGGCTAACTCTAATTAAAGCAGTACTTGATAGTCTCCCGACTTATTACTTCTCTTTATACCATGCCCCGGCCACCGTTATTAATAAATTGGAAAGTATCCAACTTAGATTTCTTTGGGGTAGTAATGACGAGATGAGAAAAATACATTGGGTTTCTAACGAGGATGTTTGCAAACCGGTGAAGAAAGGGGGTCTTGGTCTTACTCATCTTAAGATTATCAATGAATCTCTATTCTCAAAGTGAGGGTGGAAGTTTAAAGAGGATCCTAACAAATTGTGGTGTAGAATTGTGGGAAGTATTCACGCCTCCTCCCGGGCCACATCTTTTATCCCTGCTAAACAGTTGTATGAAGGAGTTTGGAAAAATATAGCCAAAGTGCTCAATCGAATTAATTTAGGTGGGCTTCGGATGGTAAACCTCATTGAGATGGATGGTCAAAATTGCATATGGAAAGGAGATGCTTCAGGGAATTTCTCGGTGAAATCAGTAAGAGGCTCATGACGATTTTTACTACGGATGCGAACTCGATGGAAAGTGGTTGACGTGGACCTCGGGGATGTGGTGTGACCATTGGGTGGGCCGCGGTGACTTGAATTCGGTGGCTAGTTTGGGCACCGTTCACCGAGCACCGAGCCTTCAATTTTCAAACGTTGAAGGTAGGTCCCTCAACACCCCCCTCCCCCCCCCCTCCCCCCCTCCCCCCCCCCCTCCAAACGGCTAACTTGCCCTTTAAAAAAAAATGTTTTTTTTACCTGCATAAGCCCCTTTCCTAACCTCTTTTTTTTACACCATTTTCCACACTATTCTTTATCTTTCTCTACCACATCTTACAAACTATAAAAAGTGAAACCCCACTTCTTCTACAACACAAACCCAAACAAACAACACCTTTCCACCCCGTCTTCGCAACGAAATCCGTTTCAAATGAGTGGATACATTCCCTTCATGGTGTCTCCAATGCTTACGACTCCACAACTAGGTGGTTGAAGCCAAGAAACAAAGATTGAAAACATCCTTGAAACCCCCGTTTATGGGCCAGGGGGGCCTCCTGATACTGTTTCTGGCAAGTCGGCTGCGGAGGGGTCCAACATAAACCGCTGCATCCGGAAAATTGCGGACGGTCACTTTACTGCCGCCGTTAAAGTTCTCTCTTCGTCTGGGGTTGCGCCTTTTGGACCTGCCACCACTCGGGTTCTGGAGGAGAAGCATCCTGTGTTACCACCCACCTCCTTGCCGTCTGAGCCCCCACTTGTGGCTACCACCGAAGTTGTTTTGGCTTGCATTAAATCGTTTCCCAATGGGACTTCGTGCGGGAGGGACGGGTTGCGGGCCCAACGCCTTCTGGACAGCCTCTGCAGGGAAGGGTCTGCCATTGCTAACGACCTCCTCGGGGCTATTACCTTGGTAGTCAATTTGTGGTTGGGCGGGGGGGGGGGGGGGTGCCCCCTCGGCCTGGCCGAGTTTGTGGTGTCGACCCCTCTCACACCTCTGCTAAAACCTAATAACGGGATCCGGCCCATCGCTGTCGGCACCATCTAGCGGCGACTGGTTTCTAAACTTGCTATGAAAGGGGTCGGGAAGGAAATGGCTAAATATCTCGGGGACTTTCATTTGGGGTTGGGGTGCTTGGGGGAGCTGAGGCTATCCTGCATGCGGTTAACCGGTTGGTTGCGGGGAAACATGATGACAGCTCGCTGGCTATGCTTACGGTTGACTTCTCCAACGCGTTTAACGTAGTGGATAGATCGGCCTTACTTCGGGAAGTGCGTTTAAGGTGCCCGTCTATATCTCCAAGGGTCGACTTTCTCTACGGTCAGTCTGCGCGGCTATACTTAGGGGGAGAGCATATTTGGGCCACTACTGGGGTGCAACAGGGGGACCCTTTGGGCCCTCTCCTGTTTGCCCTTGTTCTTCACCCCCTTGGGCACCAGATTCGAGAAAAATACCGCCTCCTCCTTCACGCGTGGTACCTTGACGATGGCACTCTCATTGGGGATTCCGAGGAAGTGGCCAAAGCTTTGCAGATTATTTCGGAGACCGGCCCCTCCCTGGGCTTGCAACTCAATATCAAGAAGACGAAGCTGTTCTGGCCATCTTGCGATGGGAGGAAGAATCGGCCGGGCCTCTTCCCCTCAGGCATCAGTAGGCCGGCCCTAGTGGTAAAGCTCCTTGGAGGGGCAGTCAGTAGGGATGGTGGGTTCATTGAGGGGTTGGCGTCCAAGAGGGCTCTAACGCTGCTTCTCTTATGCATCTCCTTCCCAAGATTCGGGACCCGCAATGCGAACTCCTCCTACTTCGCTCTTGCATGGGTGTTGCCAAGCTCTTTTTCGGCCTACGGACCTGTCCCCCCACCCACATGCAAGGGGCGGCCTCCTGCTTTGAACAGACCTTGGGCGAGACAGTTGAAAACATTGTGGTCTGTGGAGGGGCTTATTTTGGGGACCTTCAGTGGTGGCTCGCTTCCCTGCCTATCCGGCACAGAGGGCTCGGGGTTTCTTCGGCTATGGAGGCCTCGTCTTATGCGTTTGTAGCGTCCAGGGCCCAATCTTGGGGGCTGCAGGACCACATCTTGCGGGAGAGCGGGGTCTGTGGCATGGACTCGGATTATACTTTCGCTCTGGTTGCCCTGCGTGACATCGTACCGGGTTTTGATCTTAGCGGTTTCTCTGACAAGGACACTGCCCCCCCCCCCCCCCAAAACCCCAACATGTTTTAGCGAATGCCTTTTTCAGCAAAATCGTGTTGGATATGGAGACCCGGTTTAATATGAATGCCAGGCAAAAAGTGGTGTGGAGCTGTCTTCGTCAACCACATGCCCAAGATTTCCTTCATGCTCTCCCCATTGACGGGCTCGGGCAACGCATGTCGTCGGTCGAATACCGATCTATCCTCAAGTACCGGCTTATGATACCCCTCTTTCCCGCGGACAAGAAGTGCCCTGTTTGCCGCAAGGCGTGTTTGGACTCGTTTGGGGAGCACGCGGTTCACTATAAAGATCTCCCGGGGGTTCAAGTACCGTCATGACTGGGTCCGGGATGTGTTATTTGACATTTTCAGAAAGTCTGGGATTTCAGCCAAAGAGGAAGCCCCCGTCAACTTCTTAACTGACCCAAAAGAGGGGCGTTCGACCCTTAGACCGGCGGACATCCTAGTGTTTGGGTAGTCAAGGGGGAAGCACACTTGTATCGATCTGACTGGGGTCTCTCCCCTTGTGGGCTTTGGCTCTGGAGGTTTCACGGCGGGGCAGGCTGCTGCTAAGGCGGCTGCGGGTAAGGTGGACAAGCACGAGAATCAGCATGTGTTTGTCCCCTTTGCTTTTGACACGTTCGGGCACCTCGCGTCAGAGGCTGCGGACACGCTCGGGCGGATCCAGAAGGTTATGCATGGACATATAGTGACTCCTAGAGCTAAGAAACTTGTTTTTATCCGCTTAGGTTTTGCTACTCAAAGAGGGCTTGCGGCGCAGCTTGTTGCCCGTTTGCCCCGTATGTCGGACTGAGTTGTAACCGTTATTTTGATTGTGGAAATTAATCAATGAATAAGTATTAAAAAAAAAAGATGTATTAAAGCTGAACATCTGTTGTGTACCACTCAGTTTAACACAGGTACACAAAAGAATGTTGAAAGTGGTCAATATGACATCTTGTGTATGACTCTACAAATAACATGTTTTCTTCTTAACATGTAAAGATCATTAAACATAGAATACTTTTGTCATAGACCCTTTTTGTAATTTTTTTTATAGCTTTTTAAGGTAAGCTTGTATATTATGATAACATGCCTCTTTTCTTTTGAAATGGCTATACATAATACATTTTGAGTTTGTTTTACTATTCCTAACAACTCACTATAGCTTTTTGGTTTGCTAATTCATTAATTTGTCATGACCTTTTAATTTTGTGTAGGATTTGTTGCTTACTGTGGTAGAAAAATGTGTTAGTTCAGTGGTATTAGTTTCACCTGGCAAATACGATTGGGTAATAACGGCAAGGAGTGCACATGGGGATGAACAAGGATCATTTCTTTTAAATGTGGTTTTTTAAATTAGGACAAGTGGGTCCTTGGTTTTAACCGGCAGAGGATGAATCAGGGTCAGATGAAACCACAATTATCATAACAGTTGTTTTTCCTTGCAAAATGCAATAGCATCTGGGCGGGTATGCATATTATCCCAACATCTTAATTATTTAGGTTATCTTTAAGTGGTCTCTGGGATTGCTTATGTTTGCTTATTATGTTTATCAAACATTTTTTATGTTTATATGTAATAAATCAAACTTTTTTACTGCTCCATTCAGTTCATATGCATAGAGGTATTTCATATTTCCTATTTAATGTTTATTTCTATTTTTAAGTTTGTGAAATCTAAAGTCTTCTAGAAAGTAACGAGACTTTTTATTTTCCCTTTTCACCAATTTCATTGAAGAAAGATGGAGATGAATTTGCAATAACAATTGTTTCTCTTTTGAGAGCATTCCTTCCACTGCTACCTTAAGTAGTAATCAGTGGACTCTTTAGTCGATTTGCGTGGTTGATTACTATAGCGTCAGTTGACTAGAGATTTCCCTATGAGTTTAGTCGAGTGTTGTTCTTTTGTATTTCGATTCTAATTTGTTGTATCATTATAAGTTTTTCAGATAAATTTGGTTACTCACTTCATATAACGTACGCTTCACCACACGTGACAAAATATCCGGGATTTCAAAACATAGAATTGAACAACATCCACCACAACGCGCGGATCGCAATATCTTATTATCATACATTATACATGTTGTAATAGAAATGTGTCCGCATACCATAGAACAATTCAGATTTGATTTCATGTTAAATCCTTTCGAGTTTCACAATATTAAACCGAGTAAATAAATTACATACCACCAATGGCTATCACTCTTCAATTTTCAACTTCGAAAAGGTTCTAAAAGGTGTGCACATAACATGCATTTACATATTGATTCACAAATTCACTTTATGTAGAATCTTGATACCTCGGACGGGCGGATAGGGGAAATCCCTAGGACGGCACGTCTGAGTATTAAATCTACTGAGGGAATCCAACTTGGGTCGGGATATCGATCGGGATGCTTTGTTTCTTTGGAGACCTACAAAACAGAGAAACGCAGTTGTTCTTGGGGGCGGGACGGGGTGTCCCACGACCAAGTTCTGGCGTGAGGATCAGTATTTGTGTGATCAATAAGGAAGGGCGAGTGATAGTGTATTGAATGTCAACTAACCTGGTGGTTGAGGGGTATTTATAGCCCTCAACCCTTGTCTTGATGCGCCATTAATGAGCCTTTCCAGAATAGGTGACCTGCGAGACTGGGCTGTTAGACAGCGCCGCGCGCTACAATGCCTATTTCGAGTAATCTTTGACCAGTGAGCCTAGCCGGGTGGTGTGGCATCTGTCCGGTTGTGTAGGCTTGAGCATTGGCCTGTACCGTCTGTGTAGACGATCACTATGCCCGACCGAGTGGCCTTGCGGGCTACCGGTCGGTATAGCGGGCTGTGTATTGGAGGATGACCGTGACGTCATCATGGATGGACATACGTCATCAGCCCCCCAGTCCGAATGTGTGATGGTCTGGCCATCGCCATTCAGACTTTTGTCGTGTTCCAGTGTCGATCCTTGTCCCTAGCCGGTCAGTTTGTGGCCGGCTGAGCTGCATCGGGTTATGTGACAATTGATTAGACAGAGGTTGGAGGGGATGTTTAAGCGCATGGGGGACAGCTGTCTCATGACGTGTCGCGCATCCAACGGTTGAAGCGGTTATGATCTAGTGCGACGCTCTGATAACCGCTCCAGTAATCTTCCTATAAATAGGGGGAGTAGTTGTTACTTTTGACAGTTTCACTTTTTACTATGCGATTCCGGCTTAGGGTTTGTATTCCGACAAAGATTCCGATCGGCACGTTTCCTTTTCTTCTCGTTTTTCTTTGTCGTTGCTATGTCCTTCAAAGGGGAGGTGCAACGTACGTTTTCAGTTCTGACCGAAGAGAAATTGACCGATCATTGTTGGAGGTACGGTATTCCGGCACTTCTGGGGACGAAGTTACCAAAACCTAAAGCCTAGATTAAAATGGCACCTGAGGTTAAGATCGGGCTGTACACCAAGGCTTTTAGTAAAGGTCAATTGAGAATTCCTTTTTCGAAGTTCTTTCTTTCTGCCTTAAGCCATCATCTGGTTCATGTTTCCCAACTGCATCCCTATGCGATTCTTAGCATAACCCACTTTGAAGTGTGATGTCATGTTATTGGTAATGAACCGACGATTAGTCTCTTTCGTTAATTTTACCGGCTACGTCGGCAGGGGGATTGGTATATTTTGGAGCGTATGAGGGGTAGGCATGATGACGGGACTCCTAGCCCTGATTATTTGTCTTGGGTTCCTAGCAATTTGAAGCATTTTAAAGATAAATTCTTTTGGATTTCTGATAAAGTGCTCGATAAGACGATCCCTTGGAAGAAATCGAGTTGTATTCTTAACTTAGGTGACCCCGATAAAGAGGAGTACGATAAAGAACTGTGGAGAAATTGGTGCAGTTGCAGGTTAAACTCAAGCCGTTCCCCGAGAGGGTGCTGGTGTTGACTGGGCAGGCCAGAGACCAGCCTTTTTTAGTGATGGGCATGGTATGCCCTTTTTTTGTATTCTTGTTTGCTTCTCATGATCAGCTTACTGATTCCGTTGTTTTCTGTTTGCAGAAATGGACCTTTTGTCATCTATTAAGGTGAAGGAACCGGATGGCATTGTTCAGGGGAGTAAGTCGGTGGCTCGGAATGAACTGGATCCTGTATCTGAGACAACTGGCCGCCGCCACGAGAACTTCGCAGTCGAGGATGGTAATCGAACCGTGACTTACTCGGCCATGGGCGGGCCAACTAACATTCTGGTTGACGCTGAGGAGGATGCGTCGAAGAAGAAGAGGAAGAAGGGGAAGAAACATGATGGAGAGGATGACTCTGGCAAGGCGACTCATAGAAAGAGGATGGCGAAGAGAGACGGATCATCGTCCAGTCGGCCTAAAAGGTCAAAAACTGAGTCAATGTTGAGATTTTCGAGAGCTCGGGTGGTGGAGACCGACCGGTGGGTGAAGACCGACAGGTTGATGATGAAAAACCTGATGCTCACTCTCAAGGGAAAGACGTCCCGGTAATTTTTTCTAATGTCATAGATGTAAATGATCCCCATGCTTTGACTGTAGCTAGCCCTCCATCTGACATGGATGAGTATCTTCAATTGTTACAGGAGCAACCTGTTGGTGATTTTGGCTATTTTATTGCTCCCGGTGGGGCCGAGGGTATGATGACGGAACTAGTTGACATGGAGCTTGAGAAAGGTAAGATGTTGGAGTTTGGTGGTGAGGGATCGGAGCAGCAGTTGGTGGAGTTGAATGTTGGTGATGAGGTATTCCAGCCGGACAGGGTCTTAAGAATAAAAGTCAGTTCGAAACATCTGAAAGGTGTCAGGAATTTGCTCTGTCATGCCTCCCGGCTGGCGAGAGGGCAGCCATGGAGAGAGATAGCCACCAGTTGGCTCGCGATAAAGCTTACTTCAAAGTTGTTCAAGGTTTTAGCTCCACAATCGACATGATCCGGAGGAATGAGTTTCTAGAGAAGGAATTGATGGTTGTTAAGGAAAAAAGTGAAAAAGGCGGGTGGAGCTTGTTTGCTCGGAAAAGGAGCTCGAAAATTTGACTCATAAGTTTTGTAGTGTGGATATGGAGAAAATTTTGAAGATAGAGAACGATCTTGCCCGGTTGGAGGAATATCAAGATTTGTGTGAGAAGCAGAATTCTAAGTTGAAGAACGATCTGAGTGAGGCTTATGGGGACCTGGAGGTTGCCTGAGGGGAAGCCCGTCAGGCTTCGGAAGCTACTCAATCGGGTGCCCAAAAGTTTCTTGAGGCGGAAGCTAAAGGATGATAAGGACAGGATTCAGCAACTGTATCAGGGTGAGCTTGCACGGGCGCAAGAATATGGGAAAGATCGGCAGTGATTAATCGAAGAAGGGTTTGGTTACGTGGTTAAGAGGCTGCTTGCCAGTCAATCCTATCGATAGCCATTAAGTGCATTTCAAACCTTGGTGAGTGATCATGGGGTTTCGATGGGGTTTTCGGCAGGGTACAAGTGGGCGCTTGCTGGTAAGCCCATGGAGAATCATTCTTATTATGACCCTGATTCGTGGTCATAAGTTCAAGAAGGCGGTCGGGTGTTAGCGGAAAAGAAGTTTGCTTATTTGGATGCTATTGCCAAATGTACCAACAAGAAGCTGAAAGAGCTGCGAGCCTTGGACCCAGATGAATGTGAAGAAGCGAGTAAGGCTGCTGGTCAGCCGGGTGGATCGTCGAAAGTTGGAGCTTCAAGTAGCAAGGTGCAGAAGGGTGGTGGAAAGTAGCTGTTGGTTTGCCCGTGTTTATGTTTGTTTTGTGAAAATGTCTTGATGCTTGTTGATGTATGTTGCCCGATTGGGCCTGAACATGTTTCTTGGTTTTGTGGGTTGGCCTTTGTGTTGGGGCCAGTTATGTTTTGGTTTGACGTCTGTGGAACATTTGTGTCTGACTGATCGTACTTCTCTGTTTGTTTAATGTTAATATTTGTGGTTTAACTATTGGCTTAGCATGTGTTATTATTGTGAGCATCTTTTTATCTGCCCGATTGGGCAAGGTGGGAACCATGCTGGTCACCCACTGAAAGAGTTGTAAGAAATGGACAATGAGATGTCTTTCTATTTAGCCCGGTTCGGATAACCTATCTTACGAAATTGCAGGTTGGGATTCTTGAAGGCTAAGTCTTTGTTGCCGACCATGGTTGACCGATTGTTTCCTTCTTCCTAACTCTGCAATGATTTGCACTTGGTGCGTTGTAATTTATTATGCATTCGTGGCATGAGTGGCCTGGTGGATGACTGGTTTGTTGTTGTGTGTGTAAGTATTATAGGAAATATACTAAAAATTCCATGTAATTTCATTAATGGCGATCTTAAACGTCATGCCGCTTGGAGTACGTATTACAAAATTTGGAATTACATTTCAATAGCTGTCTACATGTAACATTTTTTCAGTTGCATGCTATTCCAGTGTCTGGGAATCGGCTTTCCTTCGAGGGTTTCCAGCTTGTAGGAGCCCTTGGCGTGTGCTTCTAAGATCTGATACGGGCCCTCCCAGTTTAGGCCCAATTTTCCTGTGTCTTCTTGCTGGCTGGCTTCATTGTTCCTGAAAACATAATCTCCCAGTCAGTAGGTGACTTCTTTATCTCGATGGTTGTAGTAACCTTCGATTTGCTTCTTGTATCTGGCCTCGTTTATTGCTGCTATGTCTCTTCGCTCTTCTGTTAGTGCCAGATTGACTAGTAACTCCGAATCATTTTCAACCTCTGAGACATTGTCTGTTATGTAGCTGGGCATTCCTATCTCGGGCGGGATGACCGCTTCAGAGCCGTATGTTAGGCTGTATGGGGTGTGCCCATGGCTTGTTCTCTCGGTTGTTTTGATAGCCCAAAGGACA
Source organism: Deinandra increscens subsp. villosa (assembly GCA_039602395.1). NCBI lineage: Eukaryota > Viridiplantae > Streptophyta > Magnoliopsida > Asterales > Asteraceae > Deinandra > Deinandra increscens. The sequence goes on along the minus strand of JBCNJP010000009.1, from coordinate 61,189,359 downwards.
CTAGGGAGTTCATTCAGCCAATTTTTGCCTTGATTGCCCAGACGGGTTTTGATGCCGTGGACGATGGTCCTATTTGTTCGTTCCACCTGCCCGTTTCCCTGAGGATGGGCGAGTGAGGTGAAAACTTGTAATTCTCGGCACCAAGCTCGGAAAGGGTTCTCGGCGAATTGCTTTCCGTTGTCGGTGACGATTTTTCCTGGGAGGCCGTACCGGCACACTATCTTCTCCCAAACGAAGTTGATGATTTGTTTTCCGGTAATTGATGCTACTGCTTTGACTTTTGGCCATTTTGTGAAATAATCGACTGCCACGATTAAAAATTTAACCCGTCCGGGTGCCTCAGGGAAAAGGCTAATGATATCGATGCCCCATTTGTAGAAAGCCCAAGGGGAGACCACTGGGATCATGTTGTACTTTGGTACCTTGGGCACTGGTCCATGTATTTGGCAGCTTTGGCATTTTCGAAGCTCCGATTCTATGTCCCCGTACATGGTGGGCCAGTAGTATCCCATTGCCATGAGCTGGGTGACGACCGACCGTGGTCCCGAGTGTGTTCCACATATCCCTTCGTGTACTTCCCTGATGACATACATCCCTTGCTCTGGCGTTAGGCATCGTAGCAGCGGCTGTAGATAGGACTTCTTGTACAACTTGTCGTTACATACTGTGTACTGTTGGGCCTGCAATTTCAACTTCGCTTCTTCTAGCGAGCCGGTTGGGGCTATACCCATTTGAATATAGTCTTTGATGGGTGTCATCCAGCTGTTGGAGTCGACTGTGTTAGTCTGGTTGACCTCAATTGGGTCATCTGTTCGTTGGTGGATTACCTCAACTGGTACTTGCTTGGTAAGGTGTGCGAATGCTAGGGAAGCCAGTTTGCTCAGGGCATCTGCTTTCTTGTTTTGGCTTCTTGGTATTCGTGTTATTGAGAATTCTTCAAATTGTGATGCCAATTCTTTCACGTAGTTAGCGTAGCGCTGTAGCGCCTCCCCTCTGATTTCAAATTCACCCTTGACCTGATTTGTCACAATCAAAGAGTCAACACGGCCTAATATTTTATTAACATTCATTCGCTTAGCCAAGCGGAGGCCGGCTAGCAGGGCCTCGTACTCAGCTTCGTTGTTTGTGCTAGGGAAGTTAAGCCGAATGGCGTATGTTACCTCGACACCGTTCGGGTCTATTAGGACAAGACCAGCTCCTGAGCCCTCGCTGTTCTTAGCCCCATCTATGTATAGGGTCCAGGCGTCTGGGCTTGTGACTGGCGGTGGCGGGATGTACTCTTGTGTTGGGGTATTCAGTTCAGGCTCTTTTGTTTGCAGTTCAGTGATGAAGTCAGCTAACGCTTGCCCTTTGATGGCGTTCCTTGGTTTGAATTGGAGGTCGAGCTCACCTAATTCCAAGGCCCATTTGGCAAATCGACCAGATGTCTCTGTCCTGTGTATGATTTCACACAAAGGAAAGTTTGTGAGTACTATGATTCTATATGCTTGAAAGTAGCGGCACAGCCGTCGGGCTGTGTGTATTAGCGCAAGTAGTAATTTTTCTAATTTTGAGTACCTTGTTTGGGGGTCCTTCATAGCCTGGCTGACAAAGTAGATCGGGAGCTGTCGGCCGTCCCGTTCAGTGCAAAGGACTAAGCTTATAGTTTCGCTTCCGACCGATAGGTAAAGGATTACCTCCTCTCCCGTTTCTAGCGCAGTGACGGATGCTAGGTCTGCCAAAGCAAGTTTTAGTTTGGTGAAAGCATTGTCTGCATCCTTTGTCCAATGGAACTCTTTTGTTTCTGTGCACCGTTTGAGAACCTTGAAGAATGGAAGCGCTTTCTCAGCGGACTTGGAAATAAATCTGTGTAAGGCTCCCAATCGGCCGTTAAGGCATTGCAGCTCCTGCAGGGTTTGTGGTGCCTTCATTTGTGTGATGACTTTTACCTTTTCAGGGTTTGCCATGATGTCTTTGTCGGTTGTGCAATGCCCAATGATTTTGCCTGTCTTCATTCCAAAGGAGCATTTGGCCGGGTTGAGCTTCATGTTCACCGACCGTAGCTGACCAAAGGTCTCCTCAATATCTTTTATCATGTACGCCTCTGTGTAAATTTTTATGACCAAGTCGCCGACATAGGCCTCCATGTTTCAGCCTATCTGATTGTCGAATACTTTGTCAATGAGGCGTTGATATGGGGCTACTGCGTTTTTCAAACCGAATGGCATTTTCCTGTAGCAGAATATACCCTTGTCTGTGTGGAAGGCTGTTTTACCCTCATCAGCTTTGGCCATCTTAATTTAGTGATAGCCCTTGTAGGCGTCTAGAAAACATTTGAATGTGAAGCCTGAAAGGGCATCCACCTTTGCATCGATGGACGGGAGTGGTAACAGTCTTTAGGACATGCGTCGTTTAGTTTTGTGAAATCAACACACATCCGCCACGAGCCATCTTTTTTCTTTACCATGACCGAGTTGGCGACCCAATCGTGCCATCTTACTTCTCTAAGAATTCCTGCTTGTACGAGCTTTGTAACTTCTTAACAAACGGCTTTGCTTCGGTCCCGACCCATGCTTCGTTTGCCTTGGACGATTGGTGGGTAGGCCAAGTCGACTTTGAGTAAATGTTCTGTGATTGCCCGAGGCACTCCGGTCATGTCGACCGGTGTCCATACAAAAATGTCTTGACTGTTACGGATGAGGTTGTATAGCTTTTCCCGCACCTGATTTGTAAGTTCAGGACCGATTGTGATTAGCTGGTCGGGATGACTATGTTGGGTTTTACAGTGGATATCTGGGTTACCGATTTTAATTTTTCGATTAAAACCAATTTAATATAAATTAATACTTTATTAATTTGGCAGCGGAAACGATTTAAATAAGACACACGAATATTGCTGCAACAGGATCAATCACCGTACACGATAAACACAGAAAAATATTTATTTAAAATAAATATATAAAATTATTATCTAATTAAGTTAGATATACCTTGGTGGGATCCGAGCAACCGCTCGAGACACCCGGATTCAACGGGCTCGTGCTAGGATGAACTGAGACTTCTGACTCGAACCTGCGAGATAGATCATCGATGGTGGCGGCGGCGGTAGGGTTACCACGGGCGGCTGTGACTAGGGGTGAGAGAAAAAACGGGTAGCCCGTCCAAGACCCGATGCCTGACCCGAAAAAACCCGATACCTGGGACCGTTTCTTTTGTAATATATGGGCTTCGGGCCCTGAATTTATTAAATTTCGGGTTCGGGCTCGGGCTCGGGCCTGGGTTTAGCTCGAAAGTAAGCTAATACCCGATACCCAGCCCGATTTTGTAAATGCTGACTTTTAGTGCTTGATCTTCTTTAAATGTTATGCATATCTTTTCCAATATAGTAGGGATTACATATCCTTTTTTAAATTTAAACATAAATAAACATGAATATCCAATATACGTTAAACATGATCAAGAATCCACAACCAAAAAAAAATTCAATGATGCCGCTGTTATACGTGATCAACACAATAACATAATTGTTTCTTCCGTTTCACTACCACTACGGCACTACCTTGACTTTTTTAGTATAGTAACATCCAATTGCTCCGTTGTGAAATATGCTACCTCTAGAAAAGTTACATAATTGACTTTTGAGCATTAAAGTCAAGAACCAAATTTGCTACCTCTAAAAAGTTACATAATTTTCCGACTGAGAAGGTTGAGTGGAGGGTGGTGCTCTGTGAGAGGTGTTGTGGGTTAGTCGATTAGGGTTCAGGTTGTGGGAGAAGAGAATGACGAGCTGAACACATTTTGTGGGATTTTGTTTCTGGAATTGTGTCGTTGAGGAGGCGACTGGAGTTTTGATTTGAAAAAAATAAGGAAGAAGGAACCCTATTGTCGGGTCTTGGGCTTTATCCTAGGACCAAAGGACCGGAACCCCTAAAACCCGATACCCGATTTTCCAGCCTCGGTCCGATCTTCGGGCTTATAATCAACCTATCATCGGGTTTCGGGTCGGGCCGGGTATTACTCGGGTCGGGCCGGGTATTTTATTTTGCTCACCCCTAGCTGTGACAAATCTTTCTCCACCGGGATCGCGACTGGAACGATCCTTACGAAAATCTCATCACTAGTGACAGTCGGTGACACGATGGCGGTGGCCGGCGGGTAGAGCGGCGCGGGCAACGATGAGATAACGGGGCGTGGTGGCCTCGGCTACGCCGGCAGCGCGAGGACCACCGGCCGGCGATCGACCAACGGAGCGGCGGAGGAGGCGACGGCGGCGGCTTGGGCCGCGGCTGCGGCTTAGGTCGCGGCTTCGGCTTCGGCTTCGGCTCGGGCTGCGGCTTTGGCTTCCTTTTCGAGCCGGGAACAAATACTGGCCTAACGGGGATCCATCGGATCGAGCGACGGACGGCGGTGGTGGCGTTGGACGGTGGTCCGCGGCTGCAGGGGTGGTGCCGGCTTGGGGTTCGACGCAAGAGGGAGAGAGAGTGGAGATTAGGGTTTTATTTTGATTTCTAGCGAATTATTCCACTCTCTTCCTAATTTATTATTAAATTTCGCGGACCGGGGCTCTGACGGACTAGGCCCGGTCGGGATTTCCTCTAGTCCACCTAACTGACCAGTCTGTTAATCCAGTAACAACTGGTCAATCCGTTTGTTTATTTTACAAGCATTTTTGGCCGAATTAATCTTGTCGTTTTAATTAAATAAATAATCAAGTATTTATTTAATTTACCGCATAGTTCGTTTTAATACTAATTAACAATTAATTAGGTTTATAGTCCGTTGACCCGGGTGTAACTCTTACGGGTCAATTTCGGTCGGGTTCGTTAATTTGTCGGTTCAGGACACCCTATTTCCAACAGTCTCTCACTTGGACTGAACGCGACAGTTTAACGAGCACAATTAGAGGCACATGATGTGTTTATTCAAAAGTTTGTAACTCACATTATTCAAAAATTGAGTGGTGGGTTCGGTTTGCGATTTTCTACTCACAGATGGTGAATTTGATCGTGATTTCAACGTTTGGCTTGCTGTTTTTTAACTCTCAGTTTGAAGATTTCTATATTCGGTGTGTAGATTCCAACATCCGGTTCAATTCGTGTCTTTCAAAATTCAGACTTGCGTAATTCGACCTTCAATTTACGATTTCAAACTTACATGGTTATGTTCATTTGATATTCAACTTTCAAATTCATGTCATTCGATTTAAGTTAATCCATTCATTCAAATCATACTATTTAACATACCACTTGGCACTTGTAAACCATTCCCTTATCGCGATTAGCCTTTGTGCTATCCTTATCCCATGTTTTCATGTTAAATATTTTCACTATCTCATGCTTTCATGTTTTCACTACCTCAAGTTTTCATTACCACATGTTTCCATTATTTCATGCCATCATTGTTACAAGTTACATGCTTTCATTATCACATGACTACCTTATCACATGTTTTCAATATTGCATGTTTTCATTATCACGTGTTTTCCCTATCACATGTTTTACCAATCTTGCTAACCAAGACTCATACGAACTATAACCGTCAATTGTATGTAATACTAGTTAACCATGCGATTGATTTTGGGTCATAGCCGTGAGGTCTTGTTGTATTAGCAAGGAATTTGTTTTTTTTTAATTTCATCTAGACCCCGCGCCTCGAGAAAGGTGGACTGGGTGTGAGTCGCGACACATCTAGTTCGCCAGAATTGAACGCGTTCTCTTGTTTGAAATCCGACATTGTTTTGTCAGTTACATTGATTTCAAGTTTGATGGATACATTCACTTACATTGATTTTAATTAGTCAAGTTATCACTTTCAAATGGATACATGTTAACCCCTCAATGTCTTCTTCTATCCTCTGCCTCTCCTTGTTTGGATATCCTAATGTAGGGGAGACTATGACTTTCACTTTACTAATCAAGTTGTTTGGTCAAATCATGCATTCTCTTCTTCGAATCATCTATGACCATTGATTGTTGGCATGGTACTCATTCCATTGTGTACGCCATTAACAATGTCATTGTCAAAAGTATCACTTGTTATATATTTTACGTCTGGATCTTGCGGTGTCAAGTATTCCCTTATCAAAACCTTTTCAGAGATTTTTGTGTTGTGTGAAGGAGTCTCTCCGTAGGCAACTAGAATGCTTTTGAAGTAGCAACGATGTGGTGCGTTAGCTGCGGTACACCCTATATATAAGCATCGGTGGTGCTTTAGAAGTGGGCTAGGTGTCAGACCGAGAGTTGGCCCTGGTTGTGTGTCAAAATTCATGTCACCAGTTTATATCACTATTTCAAAGCAAACCTTGACAATTTTTCTTGTATAAGTGTACTCTTCGGTATAACATTTAATTATCCTCATTCATTTTTTTCCTACAGTCTCTACTAACTAAATTTCGGGACGAAATTTCCTGAAGCAGGGGAGACTGTAACATCCGTATGTTTTAAAAACTTGAAAACTCGACCCACATCAAGATCCAAGGTTTAAGCTCAATTCTCAACACCATGAATGTTGGATTACTCTATTTCATATGATAGTACTCTAAAAATGGTGAACGTGGGCGAAAACCGCACGTAAAACTGAGTTATAACGAAGCAGGAATCACGAAAACAAGTTTTGGTGTTAGATGTTGATCTCATAGTCGCGACCTCCTCTTCTTAACCCATCCCGCATCGCCCCAAAAAGAAATTTCCACTCCATTTCTCATCTATAAATACCCTCTCTTGATCCCTAATAGCTTGCAACTCCTAGTTTGAGTATAAACAAGTGGAATAACCAATTTTTGGCGGTTCCACAACTACAATACCCCTTCGGGTGTCGTGCTTAGTAGTTTTTATGCTCTCGACGAAGAGGTGCGCGCTGTCTTTCAAGCTCGTCTCGTTTAAAAAGCTTCTTTGAAGGTAATTCTTCTTCTTTTTCTTTCTTTGTTTCCTTTCTTTCCTTCCTTTCGTTATTCGTTTGTTTATCGCCTTCTTAGTTTAATTAGTTTAGTTTGGGTTCTTAGTTAGGTGTTTTAGGCTCGTTCTTAGAACACCTATCATTGCTAAGGCTTGTCCTTTGGGCGGCCTAGCTTTGCAAAGGCACGCCATTAGGATGTGTTGCCTTGCTTAGGCCCATTTAGGGTTGTTGTAGCCTTGTAGAGGCACGTTGGGCCCAACGAGTCTAAACTATCATGTCCAATTTCATCTATATTCTTCTAATAAAAAAGTCAACGTTTTTATGCATGAACAAATTGGGGATTAAGGCTTGTTTTTCACAAATCAATAATTAAACTAATTCTTAATCATTCTAATATGTAATTCAGGTTGTGAACATAAACCCATTTTTAAGAATTACAAATAACTTAGAAGTCGTTCTCTGTTTAACAACATATTTAGTGATGGTACTTGAGACGCGAATGACATGTAGTAACTGGAAGGGTGAAAGCACCGGTAGTTGGGGACTCTGTCAAAGTATAAGTGTTCGCATAAATCCCATAGTCGGACCTGGATGCTTACCTGGGATGCCCCGATGAGAGTGTCATAACCTATTAGGGCAAAGCATGTCTAGTAACGTATGAGGTATTGTTACTCTTAAAAGTTAACATGTTTTCAAACTTCAATTTATAACATTAAAACCCATTTCCCAAATGCATAAGAGCTTAGAATCCCATATTCCAATATTCATGTCGCCCCTTTCTATTCTTTTAGGATGAATATTCGGGACTAATACTTTCACTTCCACTTTTCGCTTTGTGGACTTAACTTCTAATCCAAGTGAGCAATCCTTGCCCCTTTTGTCATTTTCTCATTTTGCGGTTGCAACCACTACGTCAAAAAGTGGCTTTGGCCACGGTTTTTTTTTACGCATAGCCACTGTTTTGTAAAAAACGCGGCCAAAGGTAAGAAATACTAGTTTTAGCCACACATATTTTGTACCCGTGGCCAAATATATAGCCTTTGGACCCTTTTAGCCACGTATTTTTTTTGTTTATGTGACAACAACAATCAGGTGCAGTCGCTTTAGTCACTGTTTTACAAAAACATGTGGCCCTTATTTTTCACGCTTAATAAAGAGTGGCGAAATGCACCAAACGGCCACGGAATTTTTATGATATTTAATTCGTGTGACCAAAAAGGAATGTATGGCCACGTTTAAATAATGTTGTGTGACGGAAGAGTAGATTTTATTACTTAGTAAATTAAAAAAAACAAAACTATTAATTATATATTATGTGTGGCTAAATGTGAGAAATGGCCACGCTTTTTACTTAGTTATGTGGCTAAAAACTAGTACATATGGTCACTGTTATTAAGTTGTGTGACTAAATAGTAGGTTGTGAGTGACAAAAATCTATTACATATGGCCACATATATTAACCGTGACTAAATAGTAGCCAATTTTAATTAGTTAATTATCTGTGGCGACGGCGGATATACATCATTACTAGAGGTCAAATATTTATCTACCACCTCGAGTTTCGGATATAAATCATATCATTAATTAATTAATTGTCGATCATCACCATATACGCCGTTAGCTCTCTCAGCTCTCTGTTTTTTTGTTTATCATGCCACTCTCTGAAAATATGGCATTTGCGTCCTCTGAATGTGGAAGATAGCCCCGAATACGGTGAGTAATCATCTAAATGACTAAAATTCAAATGCTTTAATGTGGAATTCGCGTCTCTGAAATTTGGTTATTTTTCTTGAACAGGGGAAGAAGATTTTAGTCTGTTAACTTTGGTGATCTATCACCTAGGGTGTTTTGCGAGCCTCAATGGTCGAATACAATACATCGATGGGAGGGTTCGCTACTTCGACGAGGTTGACATTAAATCCTTCTTGTTCGATGACTTAGGTGAAATGGTGTCTGACCTAGGTTATCACTTGAACGATTTCGACCCCTACCTGAGGATCCCAGGGTTGTCTCTGGATTTTGGACTGGTTCCATTCACTGATGATCCGAGGGATGTTAGGGCCTTGGCCCTGCACGTCATGGACGAGGAGGTCATATCCATCTACCTCGATGGAGATGTGGAGGTGTCTTCCTACTCCTCCTCCTCCTCCCCCTCTGAAGGTAGCTACCCATGGAGAACAGGCCGATATGACGATTCAGACAATTTCTCTAGTGGGAGCATGTTTTAAGTTTATGTTGTTTTTTATTATATATATTTGTAATTAATTAACTGATATCACATCTTTTGGATTATATATGTAATTAATTGTGTGCATCCGATGTGTCTTTTGACTCTTCTTCCTGAAGAATTCTTGTTCACCCAGTTGTCTTCTACATATATTAGGTTGTGTGACTAAATATTAGTGTATTATAAGGAATTGTCTTCAACCATAATGATTTTAATTCACTAGATAATGGGTTTAAATACATGGGAATATCCTATAGACTACGAACAAAAATAACAACTTTGGTTATTTATAGTATATATAGTTCATCCTGAAGAACTCTAGTTTATCCGGTTCATCCTGAAAAACTCTAGTTCATCCTGTTCTATTACTGAATAATTAGTCTTGATCCTGAAGAAATCTAGTTCATCCGGTTCTATTCTTCTTCTTCTCTAATGAATAACTAAAATTGATCCTGTTTAATTATAAATCATCTCAGTCCGCCAAGGCAGTGAAACAGTTGTCTAAAAATGTCATCCGGTTCTGTTCATCTGCTCTCATTCCAGATGAACTCTTCTTTTTAAGGAATTCTAGTTCATATGGTTTTGTTCTTCTTAGTTCATACGGTTCTGTTCTTGTTCCAATTTACTGAAGAATTAAAATCTATCCAGTTTATAAATCCTGTCATCCACTATTAGACAACCAAAAAGTTATAAATTGTAGCAAACAAGGCTTAAACCTGGGTCAGTCAAAAGAAAGGAACAAACTACAAGATTAAGAAGAACCATTAAGATAAAAGTGTTAATTGGTTATATTTTAACAAGAACTTATTTAATTACTCGCATCACATAAGAAATAATTGATAAACAAAATTTGTGTTGCTAAAGGTAATAAATAGACACGGTAAAAATAGGATTTGCGTGGTAAAGGTAACAGAATATACACGGTTATCTTGGCCTGACCTTTTCACTTCTTCCCACCATAGCTGGTAGCGTGCCCTGTCTGCCTTTAAATTTCCACTTTTTCGCCACCAAAATATTCTGTACGAACATATTTCCTGTTCATCAAGAAAAAAACTTCGATCGATCAATGGCTGCCTTTGGTAAACAATGGAGGATTAGGGATGTTAATGAACCAACACCCTACTACGAAAAGACTCCCTGTAAGTGTATTTTCACTCAACAATGGCTGTACGTTTTTATTTTTAGGGTTTATGTTTTTTAGTTACTTACTCTCTACTCTGCATTTGGGTTTTTTACAGGTGGTCGGAGGTTCACCCTCAAGGTCCATCACTGTGGCGATTTCCACCGGAATGCCGCCGGCCAGGATGTGTGGAAGGGAAAGGTAGATTATGTCGACTATGTCGACATTCGCACGTTTGATTGTCATGATCTGGATCAAATGGTGCAATACCTAAACCACACATCGATTGGCTATTTCCTCATTTACTGGAGGATCCCACCTCTGTCCATCAAATACGGGCTTGAGTACGCTGATTTCATCACTGCCAAAGTTGTAGGGGATATGAAACTTCATCTCTAGGGACCAGAGGGGGATAGAGAGTTGGATGTGTATTTAATCCGGAACAGGGATTCCACCTACACCTCCGAGTTGGGACCGATATTACCGCCTGGTCAAAAGCTGTTTCTTGATGACAGCAGCAGCTTCTTTGATGATGAAGACTATATGTCGGATGCTAGGTCTTAGCTAGTTAGATAGATTTTTGTATAGGATCTGATGAAAATCTTTGTATAGAGATCAATATATATATATATATATATATATATATATATATATATATTAAAGTTTTTGTTAACTCTTCCTCATGTTTTGTTTTGGTTAACCCCATTAATTATATAGATAGATTTTATCGCAATCATTAAAGTTGATTTTATTCTAAATTTGATGTTGCAAATAGATTTTATTGTGAACTGATGTGATTTTTATTTTATTGTGAACTGGTTAACCATCCTGGAGAACTTTAGAACTCTATTTTACCCGGTTCATCCTGAAGAACTCTAGTGCATCTTCTCTCAATACTCATGAACTCTTCTTCCTGAGGAATTGTAGTTCATCCGGTTTTGTTCTTCTTCCAATTTGTAGAAACGAGAATCGATCTTACTACTGCATGCTTTGATCAAACGTAATGAACACGGATGTAAATAAGAGAATTGTTATTGAATCACTTGAAGATACAATGAACTCTCTAGTTTCTCTCTCTAGAAACACACACAGAAAGGTGTAGAATGACAGAAGTGTTTCAACTCGTTACTTACACATTCTAACACACAAGCTATTTATAGTTAGTGACATAGCACCCAGCGTACCAAACTGGTACGCCGGACCATATGGTCCGCCGGACCATATGGTACGCCACCAACCAAATAGACACTACAACTCACTTTAGGACATGCTCACATAGATACAATACACGAGACACTCATAGCATAGCAATATGCTCTAACAAACTCCCCCTTAACGTGTAGTGTATCTATTCTCTAACTAAACTACAGTCTTCAATCTTCAACATGGCTGCATCCGATCTTTGACTTGAAATCTTGTCAGAAATAGAGCTTGCATGGCTGGATCACTCTTTAATTATCTTTGCACTTCAAGATCCACTTGTGAACGATACTTCATACTCCCCCTCTCACCATGCTTGAGTCTTGACACACAAACCTACAATTTCAGAAGACAGAAACACGGTTTCCTTTTTCTTTTGAAAATTAATTTAATCTTGGCGCAAAACTTCTCTTCGAGAATCCAAGATATAGTTTTGAAATTTTGATTTCGTATCACATATTGATCGGTCGAAAACAAATAAGAAACAAAATCTTTTTGGCTTTTTGAAACTTTACATCAAAACACACCGAAAATCTTTTTGAACTTTTCAGATATGAAACATAAAAGCAATACTGAATCAGACACTATTTTTGTCTTTTGCAAGAAAGATCACAACTTGAGATCATATTGGTCATATAATGCTGAACTACACTTCAATTACTTCAGCACACAAGTCATGTCGATTACTGGTATAATTTGTCCATCTTAAACTCAGGCACAATCATACTCATAACATCTGGATATGTTATTGATTGATTTAGTTTGCTTTGACCAGTGTACCCCACACTATCAGACATACTCAGATATGTTTTTCGCTTTTATATCACACTTTGTGATTTCATTTGTGATTTAAGCACATAATGACTGTATTCATGATTTAGTCAACTGTATTCCATGCAAAAAGAAATAAGAACGTTAAATCGTCTACCTTAAGGTCGATCTTTCGATACGCAGATAAGGCCTCGGATTTAACAAAATAAGAAAATAAAACAAGTTGAAATTGTATAACTCAACAACAATCAGGTCGGTACTCCCGTACATGCAGAGAAAGTCCGATGAGTTATACGAAACACCAAAGAAAATAAAGCAGAACGTCAAACGAAAAACAATCAGGTCGGTCTTTCGACACGCAGAGAAAGTCCGAACGTTTGACAAAATAAAGAAAATCAAACAAGTTTAAATCTTTGCAAAATGAACACATGTATACACAGTGACTTCTCATTTTTCTTTTTCACATATCTTTTTCTTTATAACATGAGATATGCATAAAGATGTTGTCCACTTGGTCAAGCATTAGTATATAATGTGTTTATCACATCTGAATACTAGATATGCATAAAGATGTTGTCCACTTGGTCAAGCATTAGTATATAATGTGTTTATCACATCTGAATACTTTCTGATTTAATGCCGAGCCTACCAAGCACATTGAACAATGATCTTATGGCTTTTTCATCTATTTTATCCGTGAGCCAGACACGTAAGCCAATGTACCATCATTTCCCAATCATGTTGGATACAATTTCTCATTTTTCAATGTTTTTGTATTTTCTGTTTTTCTCCCCCTTAAAATGAAAACTCTATTTTTGGATTTTCATTTTAACACAACCAAAAAAACACAAAGACGCTATTTTTGGTATTTCAATTTTCTCCCCTGAACTACATACGAAATGCATTAAAGAAAGAAAATTGACCTTTCGACATGGATACCTTTCATGTTTAGCTTTCAGAAAAATTTCAGTTTTGAAATTTGATATCACATGTAATTTAAGTTAAATCAGCAGAATACTCCTCCATCAGCAACTTTTTAATCACCGATAGGTCTTCTAGAGGTACCTGCACACTGGTCAAACATATTAGTTTATAAATGACCCGAAGCGAATTGCTTCTGGTCGACCAGTATCTTGATTTCCTTTTGAAACCACTTTAGGTTTCCAGTGTTGTTGTTTTGGTAAATCAGTATCTGATGAACCGGTCACAGTCGATTGTGACGAACAACCTACATATGGAACATTTTGAAAACGAGGAATAAATCTTCCTTGAGTTTTGAAAAATGTAGGTTGTGGAAATCCATCAAACACTCTGCCATATTCATCAATGAATCGCGGTTTGGCAGTTTTACCAACATATGGAACCTTTTCTCTTCTTGAACTAGAAGCAGCAGTGACATGACAATCTTGTGCCATATGCCCTTTTTGTCGGCAATTGTAACACAAACGATTGTTTATGTTTCTTGTCTTTGGAACCTGCATAGCTTCACAAACATATTCATCTCCAAAATGATCATAAAAATTATCATATACCTGAAATCGATGATCATGAACCCATTTGGATGTCGGGCTCTTTGGAGTAGAATTGGATCCTCCAGAAGAATATTTAGCACCTTGTTGCTTCTTAGTCTTTGAATCAACATTCTTCACAAAAACTTCAGCAACTTTCCGAGCATCTACGCAATGTAGCGGGAATTCTTTATCAGAAAATATTTGTTCCGAACCCTTGAGTTTGTAGAACCTCTCGGGTTGAACTTTGTCAGCTTTAAAAACTTCTTTCTTTACTTGCTTCAGATTAACTTTCTTCAAATTCTGTTGCTGTTGAACTTTTGAAACATTCACATTAACCTGTTTCTTTTGAAATCCCAAACCTGTATATTTTCCAGAAACCTTCTCTTCTGAATCAGATGATTTATGCCCGTTCTTTGCAAGACGAGAAAATTCAGCTTTAACTTTCTTGAGATCTTTTAGAGCATTGATAACCGTTTCATCAATGTCAGCTTTTGAAGACGAAGACCCAGACACAACCTTTTGAGCTTCTGAAGTTTCAGTACTTTTGCCTTTTTCCTTTTGCTTTTCTTCAACAGATTTGGAACCAACAAACTCAGAATAATCACCAATCTCAGCCTTGTCTTTCAAATCATGAACGCCTTCTTTGAGACTTCCTGGTGGCGAGACTGTCTTGTTAAACATCTTCTCAAGATTTTCATCTTTGGCCAGAAAACTTGTAAAAGATTGTGAGTTAGTAACATTGTTCAAAAGACGTTTTGAATCAATGACTTCAATCTTTAATTCAGAAATTCTTTGATGAGCTTCAGCTAACTCTTTTTCTGTTGCAATGAGCTTTTTTGCCAATTTGTTAGTTTCATACTTTTGCAATCTTAACTCATCTAATCCGGCCACCAATTCCTTCTCGAGTTTATCTTCATTTCTTTTCTGAACATCCAAATTTGCATTTTGCAACTTGTTCACTCTAACCAACTCCCTCTTCTCATCAAGTAACTTTTCCATATCAGTCTGATAAGATTGAATCTTAGTAGCTTGATCACCAGAAAGTTGAGTAAGAGTATCAAGTCTGGACTTTGATTTATCAAAAAGATTTTGAAAATCTTTTGCAGCATCCTCAGCTTCGTCTTTCCATTTCTTCACTTCTTGAACTAATTCATTCTTTTCTGCAGATAATTTTGTAAATTTCTTTTCAAATTCCTGCTCAACACCTTGAAACTGCAACTCTTTTTCAATTAACTCTGTCTGAAAAACTGAAAACTTTTCTTTTTGAGATTTTAACTCTTGAATCATACCTTCCAACTTTTCTCTATCAGCAACCCAATCTTCTTTTTCCTTAACTAAACCTTGAATCATTTTATCTTTTTGAGAACAAAACTCACAGACAGATTCATAACCACTATTTCCATAACTACTAACATCTGAATCAGAATCTGTTATCTCTTCTTCGTCATCACTGTGAACAATCTGAGCAACAAAACAAGACTCATCAGGAAAATCAGCAGCCCAATCATAACCTTCATTCGATGTTTGTTCTTTTGATGCAGAAGAAATAGCAGTCAAAGCAATTTGAGGTGAAGCAGTTTTATCAGCTGTCTGAACCACCTTTTCTTTTGCGGGACACTCACGAGCAAAATGACCATATTTGGAACATTTGAAACATTTGATCTGTGACTTATTTAAACCAAGTTTGTCTCCTTGAAAAATAGATGTCATTCCATGTTTCTTAATAAACCTTCTACCTCTTTCAGTTAGCATAGCAAACTGCCACTCCAAATCTAATTTGTTCAACTGATCTTCATCCATATGATCTAAATCCTCTCTATATAGACAAGATTTACCAATTTGACTAAATATATCGCCAGAAGAAGATGATATGAATCCAGATAACAACGCAACTAAATCTTCAGCTGACTTCCCATTAATCGAACTAGCAGATGATCTATCAGGAGTAGTGAAACTGCACCCCCTTGATGAACTTTCATACTTTCCTGATCCATGATCAGCAACAAATGCTGTTTGAGGTGGATTTGATGTATCATAACCAGATGATTTAGACTTTGCATTGATACTTGCAGAATTTTGTCCATGATATAACTCAGGATGTTGTAATTGAGCAGTGGACTTGTTTGAATTCATCATTTCCATTTCTCGAGCATGAAGCTTTCCAGTCAAATCATGAAATGATAATGTGGAATAGTCTTTGTCATGAGTAAGCAACAACACATAATTTTCCCATTTCTCTGGTAATGCTTCCATCAATTTCTCTTTCAATTCTTCCTCGGTCTTTTCAATCTTGACTACTTTCATCTCACTAATTAGATGTGAAAATCTTGAAACAAGAGCAGAAATATTTTCTTTGTCGTATTGTTGAAAATTTTCAAATTCTTTGTTCAACACTTTCCTTCGACTCTTCTTATACTGATCATTGCCTTCACATCGAGCAGATAAAGCATCCCATAACTGTTTAGCCTTCTTGCAAGTACTGAATTGATGTAACAACTCAGTAGGTAAAGCCATGGTAAGATAACTATAAACTTTTTGTTCAAGTTCATAACTTCTTCGTTCATCCTTATCAAAATCTTGAATCTCTTTATATTCTCCATTGTCAGTTGGACGCACATACAGCGTTCGAATCGGAATCCACAAATCAATATCATTTGTGCTGATGTATGCAGAAAAACGTTGCTTCCAATTTTGATAATCTTCCAATTTTAACAACTTGGGAACTTTCTGACTTGTTCCTATTTCATTATCAAAATTGAGCATAGCTTGTACCGTGCTTTGCATAGCCGCAAACGCTTGAAAATCGGACATTTTTCACCGAAAATAATACTTCAAAAACTTCGAACTCAAAAATGAAGGTCTTCCAAGCGGATTTTGGAGGTCAAAACTAGACGGTACTGGCTGTAGGCTGGTACAAGTCCTAGATCTCGTCGAGACGAACGTTTTGGCTGGTATTAGCTCTCGTAACTCTTTACGGTTCTCGAGTTACGTCAGTTTTAGTGAAGGTCACTATTCTGCCAGCGTACCAAAACAAATCGACGGACCAGTTCCGGATCAAAACAATCAGGCGGATCAAATTTGTACTAGCGGACCAGATTCCGGATCAGATGAACTAGCGGACCAGAATTATACTAGCGGATCAGATGCGGACCAGATATCTTCAGCGGATCAAATTTGGTACGGCGGACCAAATAAACCAGCGGACCAGATGTGATACGCCAAAACCGCCACGGACCAGTTTGTTGAATATTGCCTAGCGGACCAGGCGGCGGACCAGTCTGCTCGTTGGGCGGACCAGTCACAGAAAACACAAAAATCGACTGATTTTCACAAATTTTGACAATTGAAGCTGAAAACTGGATCAATATGATGCGAAAACACTCCAGGAGCATACAAAAATCATTTTTATCCTTGGAATCACTCAGAATTGGAAAAAATTGAAGAAAAACTTACCAAACCCAAGCTTTCTCTTTCTAAAACTCCGAAAATTGATCAAAAACACAGCAGTAGAGCAACCAAAAGCTCTGATACCACTTGTAGAAACGAGAATCGATCTTACTACTGCATGCTTTGATCAAACGTAATGAACACGGATGTAAATAAGAGAATTGTTATTGAATCACTTGAAGATACAATGAACTCTCTAGTTTCTCTCTCTAGAAACACACACAGAAAGGTGTAGAATGACAGAAGTGTTTCAACTCGTTACTTACACATTCTAACACACAGGCTATTTATAGTTAGTGACATAGCACCCAGCGTACCAAATTGGTACGCCGGACCATATGGTACGCCACCAACCAAATAGACACTACAACTCACTTTAGGACATGCTCACATAGATACAATACACGAGACACTCATAGCATAGAAATATGCTCTAACACAATTTAGAAGTAAAATTTATCCTGTTTATATAAATCATCTCATCCCACCATATCAAAATGACAACATATACTAACATAACATATGAATATATATTTCATGTAAGATCACAGTTATGAGTAAAATGGAGTCTGCTATGATTCATTGAAAATGTGTATGTTATTATAATAGAAGAAAACTGGTTAACCATCCTGAAGAACTTTAGAACTCTAGTTTATCCGGTTCATCCTGAATAACTCTAGTTCATCTTCTCTCAATCCTCATGAACTCTTCTTCCTGAGGAATTGTAGTTCATCCGGTTTTCTCTTCTTCTAATTTACTAAAGAAGTAAAATTTATCCTGTTTATAAATCATCTCATCCCACCATATCAAAATGCCAACATATATACTAACATACCATATAGTTGGGAGTTCCCATTATGGTCATGATATCCATCTGATGCAATTTATCCCAATCATCCATTCTCAAATTCTGTTTCTTCCTTACTTTACCATTGCTCATGAAGAAGTATTGCATGTTTTCACTCTTGTGTAATTCAATCCTTAGAATGCAAGGATGAGTGACATCAACATGTGGGTTGGGAGGATCTGAAGGTTCAGACTCTTCTTCAGATTCACTCACTACTATCTTCTTCCTCTTAGCTACAGAACCCTTTCTTGCAGCCATGGATTTCTTTCTTCCAGAAAAGGAAAGAGGAATGGGTGGTTTTTCTGGTGATTTGGGTAGAGATGAGGGTTTTTGTGGTTTGTTTAGGTGAGGATATGGAGATGGAAGAGTATGTTCAATTCTAGGTTGTGGTACAAAGGGTGTGAAGTTGTCTGTTCTAAACTTTGGTGGAAGAGGCTTTAATGTTACAGGTTTAGGATTTTTTTCTGGTCTACTAGTTCTAGCTGCAGGGTTTCTTCTAGGTTGCTGTGAGGCTAGAGTTCTGTTCAGATCAGAAAATGCACCTGATAATGAGGGAGCAGTGGGTTGTGAGGCTGTGGTGGAGGGTTGAGATGATGAGAGATGAGGATCAGAGACAGTGTCAAACATTTCCTTGATAATGTTGATACTTGGCTACTTTTGCTGAGTAGTTTACACAGGAGCTTTACTATTCTTTTCTTTGAGGTAGCTGAGACCTTCAGGATGTAAGGAGTCAAACAGAGCATGCATACCTGGTGGCCTTTTCACACCAGTAACTCTTTCCTTTTCAGTTACGCTCTTCCTGATAGCATCATAGTCGTTTCTCAGCCTTGGCAATTTACAAGAGTTGATTTTTTTGGGTCCTCCATCATGATTTCCTTGAAGTACCATTTATGAATCAGCAAGTCATCCTCCTCAGATAGAGTTTGATATCTAGTACCTTGCTTCTCTTGTTGATCTTGTTCTAAAGAGCTATCAACAAATCTCTTTACAATCATCTCCTTGGCTTGATCAGCTTGGATGACTAGGATCATGTACATCCATTTGATCAAGTCTTCACCCTTCATCTCATCAACCCATGCATCAGTGAAACACTCCTTGCTTCTGAGCATCACACTGAACTGAGCTAGGAAAACCCTGTTATCTTCATTCTTCTTCATATGAATTTTCCTATACTCATTTCCCAAGACCCTTCTGTACTTGTCAACTTTGTCTGGAAGACCTTGCTCTTCAGCTTTGGCAATTCTTTCTTCTATGTACAGATCAGATCTTCTCCTTGCTGCATTGATAAAGAACATCAGGTCTGCATTGTTGATGACATACTCATAAATACCTCCTTCTATGAGTAGTCGTTTCTGTTCTTCAAACTCTGCACTTTCCTTCTATTCTTGAAATTTCTTTTGTATCTCAGCATTCTCCTTTTCCAATTGATCAATCAGAGCCTTTGTTGTAGGATCCATGTCTTCTTTCTGGCCTCATGTGCTCTGATCATCATTCTCCTTTTCCAATTGATCAATCAGAGCCTTTGTTGCAGGATCCATGTCTTCTTTCTGGCCTCTTGTGCTCTAATCATCATCCTCTATGTCAGTGAAACTGTTGGTCCAGAAACAATAATCGTTCACAATATCTTAATCTCGAACAAGTGCGGAAACCTTGTATGAGATCGATTCAAGAGAAAGTAGATGAAATAGACTTGATATGAGTGATAAACAACACAAAAATATCAAATCTTGAATGAAGAACAATCAAACTTTCTTGAGATGATGATTACGATCGTGAATAAGTTGGGAGGTGAAGAGCTTAATATCACATTCACCAAATCTCATCAGATCGACCGGATCATAGAAGCGAAACACTCGCATCTTCTTGCAAACAACCACCACCTCGTGAGTTGTTGGATCATAGAACCAGCTACCAAAATTTCTTACCAATGTGCCATCTTGAATTTCGTCCAACATGTTGATCACTCTAGTTCGTTTGGTGGGTGGTCCCCTCACTTCTCCTACAGGCTCACCTGTTACCGGGTCTCTTCCAGTTTCAACCCATTTGACTTGTTTGAGATTGAAGTTCACAAAGTTTTCTGCCATATGGCTCATCAGATTGTCACGAACTTGATGTCCTTGAGCATTCATCCATCTGTTTATGTACGGTGCCCTCAGCAAATTTCTGATTTCTGGTTCTGTCCAGGAGTGAAATTGGCCTCTTATTCTGTAATACTCCACTGGACTGTACCAATCTCTAATTACCGCAAACAGCTTCTTCTCACCATCATAGTGCCAGGGCAGAATAGGTTCACGGCTCCACCTTTTGTCGATTTTGCTTACACCCACATCAATTGAGTACAGAGTGGGGGGAGGACCTTGGTAGAAATCCTTGAACCAGTTTTCATGACTTTCTGGTGCCTTTGAGATGATTCTTCCTCCTCGAGCATAGTCAGATATTACTATGGTGTCATCACCTTCATCTTCATGCACTATATCAGCAGTTTCAGTACCTTGAGAAGAACTCTGTCCTAGGGCACTCTGAGCACTTAGGCTTCTAGACTTCTGTAAGTCCTCTACTTTCTTTCTTAGATCATATAATGCTGCATACAGGAATCCAATGTTGGCTTCATTCTTGCTTTCCTTCTCCTTCAACCTCTTGTTTTCTTCTTTAAGCTCTTTTATCTCTCCCCCTCTCTTCCTGTTTTGAGATACAAGGAAGTTGATTTGAGGATCAGGACTTATCCTGAGGTCGACAGGGAGTTCACTAGCTTGAGCAAGTTTTTCAATAAGCGCTTGGTATGGACGAAAGCTTGGAATGACAGGGGGCTGGCTTGATTCAGTAGATAGGTTTATTCTCACCGGACTTGGCTCAACAAACATGTTATCCACATCAAAGAATTGCCTTTCATCATGAACTGGGCTATGTTCATTCTGAATAGGACTTTCAGTCTACATTGGTGTTGGTTCTGGTACTTCAACCTGATGATCAGCCTGAGGCGTGCTTTCCACATTTGTAGGTTCAGATGCATCAACATTCTGCACATTAGCATCTAAACGTTCGAACACCATCAGGCTTGACCTTGTTTTCTGGAATTTGAACCTGATGCTTCTAGGATCCGACTTCTTCCTTGGTGACGGTTCACGCACAGGAATAGGCTCTTCAATTACATCATCTACTGTAAGATGAGCATCTAACTCTTGTGGAATTGAGCCACTACTAGAAGAGGAATTCAAGTCATCCCTCGTTCTCTTGTGACTAATGGGCCCTAGATCCCCATTGATATCGTTATTCAGATTCTCATGTTCAGGGAAAATGTCATCCATCACATTTTCTTCATCAGAAGGTATATTCTCTGTTTCTCCCTGAACATTCACAGGTACAGTTGCTGCCACATCATGGTCTTCAGCAACAAACACATTAACAGGATGAACTTCCGGCTCTGAATCGGATTCTTCTTGATCTTGTTCCCTTGGAACTTCATGGAAAGCACCTCTTTTAGACCATTTAAGCCTCCCTTGAAAGCTACTCTTTCCCTTTCTATCTTGGGTTTGCAACCCGAACACACTGTTATCCATGAATTTGATATCTAGCTTCTCAATCCTCTCTTGAATCATTGGATATTTCTTCATAACCACCATCTGCACAAACCTTGGCATCATAAGAAATTGTTCTCTGGCGCTCAAATCAGCATTACCAATCCAATCTAACAGCATCATCTTTGAAAAGTTGAAGTCCCAGTCCAAAGCCAGTGTAACGAATGCAGTCCCATGTACCTTGTTCAGCTGGTCAAAACTTGTTCTCTTCCCTAAGAAGGATTTCAGCATGTAGTGTGCCAGACACCTCCAGTAGTGCGGCAGTAGCTTCTTGAAAATGGGAGGGAATTTTCCTTCATACCCCAAGGACTGAGCACCTTCTAACACAACGGTCTTTGAATACTCCATTGTGTCTTCAGCTTTGTCATTAATATTCAATCCTTGACGAATGTCTTCTTCAGTAACCTCAATCCAGCGGTTCTCAACGGTTGCAGTGATCCTTGTTTTATCTGCATTTGCCCTTGCAGTTCCCCAGAATTCTCTAACGAGCTGTTCATCAATAAGCACGCTTACCCTGAGAGCATGGTTGATCTTGCACACGTTCAGTCCAGCTATCAATGAGTAGAATAACTGCATTGTCAGGACCGATTTCTAAGCCAAAGATCATCATTTGATTCATCACACGAGTGCGGAAATCACGTGTTGATGATCACTCTTGGTTGGATCAGCAACATTGCCTCACCATTCGCCTCTGAAACTCAAAGAAAAACACCAAGAACACACACACAAACACACAGTGCTCCTCAGGAGGTTCTCTCAAGGCTTATTTAGGGTTTCCTAAGGATTCCTATTTATACCCAATGAGGAGCACAAGTGTCAATGCACAGAATACAAGGAGAATCACACATCACATCAAGGAATCATTAAATTCGTCTAACACTTTTGTCAGATCGTTAAGTTGTACAGGTCAGGTCGTTAGTCTCAGATCGTTAAGATAACAAGTCAGATCGTTAACCTGATGGTCAGATCATTAGACTATCTTAGCCAGATCGTTAACCAAGTTAGTCAGATCGTTAGTCAGTCAGTCAGACTAGTCAGGTCGTTAAGGCATAGGAGGCTAAGTCGTTAAGAGGCAGATCGTTAAGTAGATAAGAGGAGGCAGGTCGTTAAAGCAGATCACTTATCAGATCGTTAAGTATATTTATCATGCAAGTCGTTAAGGCCAAGAGCACTCAAGTCGTTAAGACCTTTGTTAGGCAGATCGTTAAGCACAACATGGGTCAAATCGTTAAGAGTATAATCTGCCTGATCGTTAAGAACAACTCAAACATGAAAAATATTCTAAGTGTTGAACAACCAAACAAACATACAAACACAAGATTAACACATATGTAAATCAAGCTGAACCAACATAAGATAATAAGCAAACATACAAAGTAAGTATTCAAAGTTCAACATTAACTAAGTTATTACAAACTGAAATGTTCAAATACATAGATAACAAAATACATGTTGGTTCTGCAGCTTCACTTGTGATCTTGTTCTTGGGTTCGTGTGTTCGTGTTATCACCAACCTCCAGGTTCCAACAATTCCCCCTTTGGTGGTAATGCGAACAACCTCCATCATCATCATCTTAACTGTCCAAGAAGCTTTAATAGGAATCTCCAGTATCTTCTAGCCAACCTGTTGTACTTGCGGTCGTAGCAGTAGATTTGGGTTTCCCATAGCACCCAAAGATCTTTTCTTGCAAATTTCTTCAGATCTGAGTAGTGCCACATTTCAAGCTTCCTGTCTGAGCCTCTACACAGATGACTTATACCACGACTGTCTATTTCCCATCTTTCCAAGTTCGCCAGACTCTCAGTTTTCATCCTTCCGGCATTAATGCATTCCCAGCTCCACCATTTAAGGAACAGTAGGAAGTAATTTGCATCAACTACCTCATAGGGCTTCAGTCTGGGTGGAACTGTTTCAAGACGACCATAGAAGATCCAACGTAAGTAGCAGATGGGTAACAGCCTGAGCTCAATGGCAGCAAAGAGTCTGATTGGTTCTGCATTTTCTCGTTCAATCACTAACTCATGCGTTTGAGCACTGTAGTACCAATCCTTGATGGGATTTTTCTTCAGATTACCCTCAATCTTCTTAGTCTTTATGTTCTTGCCAATATTGGAGTAGATCTGCTTGTAAGGGACTTTAGCTCGTTTCTTCTCAAACCGTTCATATTCCTTCTTCTCTTGTTCTCTGGTCTGCTTGTGATATCTGTTGAGGTATGTGTTATGCACTAAACTCTGAGCTATCACAGCAATCTCAGCGTTTGAGTGATTGACAATGTCGAACCGTCTCAATTCTTTGAGTTCCCAGGAGAAGAGCTTCATGAGGTCTCTGATAGTTGCGAAGAATTGAACGAACCCATTTCTTCTTTTGATGATGAAGGCCCCGAACTCGTGATCATACTTCCATCCCAGTATTTTCATTGCATCAGGATGCTCAGAAGTAGAAGGCATCTCCTTCAGCTTACGCGCAGTGAACTGCATCATAGCTTTAGTGTGCGGGAGCATCTCCTTCCATTCGTCTACCAAAGTGGGAGCATCTCTGACTCGATGACTTTCTACCCTCTCCTGTTCCATCATGTTGATTTTTCTGTTCCTGGACTCAGCGTCATCATCCATGAATTGCTTGGCCATCTTTCTTAGTCCGGGCATTTGCTTGAAAATGTAGTCTTTTCTTGCAACATTCCTGACTGATAAGAAGTCTCGAAGCTCTCGTTTGGTCATGGAGTTGACCTTGTCCTGGATAGATTTGGGACTAGGAGGGTCTGGGCAGTTGACTATCTGGGTCGGCAGGGGGTGCCCGATATCTGGTATGCATTTGATGAAGTTTTTCCGACAAGCCGTCATTAAATTGGACGTAGTCTACATCTTGATCAGTGTCAGCATACGGATTCACAAATGCCTTCTTCGGGTCTTTCAGACTATAGTCAGGGTTCTCCTTTAGCAGCTTTTCCATATCCATTTCATCAGTATACATTTCAACAATCTGGTAGGTGTTGAAAGTCATGAGATATTGGAAGGATAAACCACGCTCTACAAGTGCTCTAACATATCTTGCAGCCTCAGAGTGGTCATCAGGGTGTACACCATCACCAGTTTCATTGGGAATCACCTGGATCAATGGGTCAGAGAGATTTGAGTTTGGTTCCATCGGCATAGAATCATTTCCCAAAATGGTAGTATTCAGGAGTTGGGTTTGACGAAGTATTTCTGCTTCTCTATCATCCATCACCTTCAAAATTTCCTCTGCCCTTGCCTGTTGAGCTAATCTAAACTCTTCTTCTTTAGCTTTCCTCTTATTCTCTGCATCCTCAAACTCCTCTTGCGGTGTCATCTTCTGTTTCCCTTTGTCTCTTCGACTCAGCGTTCGAGTGGTACCAGATGAACCTGTTTCTGCAGAAGTTCTCACAGCAGTAGGTTGTTCCAGAAGCTCTGGATCCACCACATTTACAGGTACGGTATCACCAACCAACGGTGATTCTGGTCGAGGAGGGAGACCCATAGGACGATATCTTAACCGTTCCGGAGCAATTTGCCTTATCCCTGTTTTGAATTCATGTTCTTCAAGGGTTAATGGATAAAAGCCTCTGTTTCGATCAATCCTGCTTGCCATGTTCAACCAGTTTCTTCCAGGGTTTGCTGGACGATCATCAGGCTCTGGTCCAAAAATATCCTCGGGATATGGTCTTCTCTGGACAGCTTGAGTAGCCATCACAGATGAACCAATGGCAGCTTCAGCAGAGTCGGAGTGTAAAGTAGAGGTTTGTTCTTCAGTGACATGGTCTAATGGCTCATTCTGATCTCTTTCAGTGGATGGTAATGCCAGAGCTAATTGATGTTCCTCCATTTCTACCTGTTCTCCCACAAATGGCACTGCATTGATTGGAGAAATGGGATGAGGATGTGTCATATCAGCCTCTGTTTCTTCTTCAAATTCTTCTTCCTTGACATTGTCTAGGATGTCATCATCATACTCATCACCAGCAAACTCCAAATCTATGAAGTTTAGAGGGTTTGACCGGTTTACCAGTAGGTCAAGACGGTCACCCAATTCTTCAGCGTCATTTAAATCATCTGGATTTACTGAGATGTCTTCCACAGCTTGCTCTTCTGGATTTTCATCATTGACAGTCACAATGCTTCTGGAGCTGGGATCAGTAGCAAGCACAGTAGAGTAGAAGTCCTTGAAGGTTTCTCTACCAGCATCCAGAAAGGCTGGGTCAACAGACATATGTTGAACATCTTCCATTGCTGGAATCAGTGCACTTGAAAGGTTTGTCTGTGACGGTTGGACTGGAGGAGCAAGTTGGAGCTGTAATGATACACTCCTTGGAATGTCTGGAGCAACTCCAATTTCACCAGCAGTGATAGCCAGTGGGGCTCCTGAGGAAGAAGCAGCAGCAGCTTCTAGTGCAGCCGTAGTAAATCTTGCGAGTTTTGGGTTTTCAGGCGGTGGCACCAGATACTGTAAGCTGTTGTAGATCTGCATTTGTGTTTCCTCATCTTCACATGGTTCACTGTTCAAGAATGCGTCACCATATGAGGCATCCACTTCGGAATCAGAATCATCATCATCAGAGTCGTCAGAATCACTGTCTTGAGGGCCTTTATCAACAGAACTTGGGAAAATTGATTCTTTGCCTGGAGCATGTGAACTCGGTTGAACAGATGGTTCAGTTGTTGAGGGTTGTTCACCAGCCTGAGTGTTTGTACCTGTATCCCCATCTCCGTCTCTACCATCTTTTGGAACATTCTGCTGCCTATCATTATGCACTTTATCAAGCAACTCCTTGAGCTTTCTAATCTCAACAGCTTGATCCAGAATAGTCTGATTTGCAGCTCTTAATTCGGCCTCAAGGTGAGAGTTTTGGATAGTCAGGATCTCAATTTCTGAATTCATCTCCTCATAGTCATAGACATCATAAGGGTTTGTTCCTGATGGTCCAGCTTCAGAAGTTCCTGCTAAGGCAACAAGGCTAGTTCTAACCTCAGGTTGGGTAGCAATGACAGCGGTTGGAGTCACTGTCGCTTGCACCATTTGACCCTGTTTAGGTGAAACAGCAGGTTCAGTTGGGAGGGTGACAGGTTCTGTAACAGCTTCAGTTTCAGCTTCAACAGTCACAGATACAGTCTCTGCAGACTTGTTAACATCAGCCTCAACTGTTTCTTCCATCTTTTCAGTTTCAGGTTCTGTTTGAGCATCAATGTCTGGCATCGGCTCATCTTGAACATTCTGACATTCTTGATCAACAGGTTCTTCAATGTCAGCTCTAGTGGAATGAGCAGGAGCATCTGACTTAGCTTGCTCTGCCAGACGTTTCTTGTGTTCCAAATAGAACTTCTTCTTCCTAGCCGGTCTGGGATAAGAAGTGGCTATCCAATGCTTTTCTTCGTAGACAACCTTATCTGACTCAACACTTGATGAATAAGGTTCTACTTGTGATTGGACATCTCCCTGTGTTCTGATACGAGAAGATCCGGCGGTGTCAGCTCCGGTCTTCTGTTTCTTTTTCGGTGGGACTCGAGCATCAGAAGTCTCAGAATCAGATTGAGAGGGTTCAAACCTAGAACCGCTTTCTTCAGCTTCATGCTGGGATTCTTCAGGTAATGATTGTGCTGAAATATTTCCGGCGTCACCATTTGAATCGCCGTCTGAATCAGTGTCAGAATCTCCTTCAGATTCACTAGCATCACTCTCATTTTCATCTTCTTCTGAATCAGTGTGCTCAGAGTCTTGATGACCAGGTGACAGGTTTTGGCCAACAGCCGCCAGTTCCAAGTGTGCAAAGGGATCTGCCTCTGCTGCGGGCTCATTTAAGTTTGGCTGATCTTGAGCGGCAGCAGCTGCAGTTGCACTCATAGAATTTTGGTAGTACTGGGCGTGGCCTAGATCACCAATAGTATCCACCAAATTTTGAAAGTAAGGTGCATCTGGTCCATCATTACCAGGTAACAGATATTTTCTGTAGGAATCATGATCTGTCTTTCGGGGAGCAAACTTTTCTCCTGCTTTCACCAAATTCGGGTAGAAGTGGTTTAAGATAGCTTGCAGAAACTTGGGATACATTATGAACTTCTCAGCACGACCTGCAGGAGTCAGGTTCCTAATCATACTTCTGAGGAGAAATCTTGACATGTTGTAGCCAGTTCCGGCAACAAAACCATGAAGGGCATGAGCCAGCTCATCCTTGAAGTCATCAGTTCCTGTCTTCCTCGGGGAGAAGGTCAGAATGAAGAAGCCTAGCATTTTTCTCCAGTTTAGAGGAAACAAAGGTTTCTTGATCATGGGACTTGTATTCATTGGAAGCGGACCAGTATAACCCATGTTCCTCATGCTATCATGCCATTCTTGCTTGGAGTAAGAATCAGGGCAGTCAGCATCATCTAGATGAAGGGCCGTTCTGATCATATCTTCAGTTATCACCACGTCAGTTTCCTGAATTCTGGAGCTCAAGTATTCTGAACCATCTTCATTTACCACCTTTTGAGCATTCATCCAGAAACTCTCCACTATTGATTTGTATATTGGAAGATCCAAAAGCATACAGTAACCCCAGTTGGAGTATTCCAGAATCTGAAAAGTTTGTTCGAAAGCTTCAGCATATTTCCATTCTCTGTTGAAAATGCTTATTTGATTGTGGGCTACACCATAGCCTAATGGCTCATTCCCCGCTCGTCTAGGAGGCATCTGCACAAGTGAAACAACTCAATTACAACCAATTGATTTTACCTTGAAATGTCATGTCAACACTAAACCGGGATAATGACAGAGCTGTTTAAAGTAAAATCAAGGTATATTTGGGTTCAACTAAGCAGGTTCCTAGAATGACATAGCACATATTCAAATAACAATTGCAACAGATATCTGTGTAAACCTATAATTGAACCAGATGTACATACCATCACTTAATCATTAAACATGAATAAACTGAGAAAAGTAACATAAACTTTACCTAGACAGATGCTAAATTGCAACAGAACAATCAAATGCAACTTGAGGAGTAATTAACAAGATGTCACATTGAGCATAGTAATTAATATACGAGATAAATTGAAAAAATTTAAACTTTACTTTTAAATTATAAGAATAAAGCAAATAAATGATCATGCTCAAATTATTCAGGTGGACCACATAATGTGTTTGTTCCCCCTAAACATGTGACTATCTGGTATATAAATCACCCAAATCACAACACACATTGTCAAAGCAAGAAGCATTTGTCAGACTGGATAGTCATATTGAAATCACATGTTCTATACTCAACACACTAAAGACTCGACTAGCATGGACCTAAATAAATAGCTAAATAGGCCAGATCATGTCCTAAGTATGGAATTTTGAAACCTATGACATCAATTTGAGTGCAATCCAATATAGATAAAGCTTTTGACCTTGCATCATAACAATCAATTAATCAAGAACATGAGACAATTCATGAGTCAAAGTTAGGAATAATAGATATATTAATTCTACTAACTAGCATCAATGAATAGCTATCAATCATATCAATGACAGATCATTATAACACATTTGTCAGACAAATATTCAAACAATGGTTCATTACAAATTTTGATGTAGATCACAAGATCAGGTTATGCAGGTTAATTTGAAAAAATGCAGTATCAAATTAACACACTTCATCCTAAGGACCTATCAAAACTTTAAGCAACTTGAACCAAGAGTTTGATAATATAAAAGACAAATGAGGCAAATGAGACCTCAGCATACTTGAAAAAGTTCACAGAAGCACATACCTCGAAGTAGATCTAGGTATTTCTAAGATCTATAAGAGATAAATGAATTCAGAGAGCAATTGCTTCCAAAATAATCTGTGTTTAATCAAGCAAAATTGAATCAATAAATTGATAAAATTAGAGATAAATAACATCTATAAGGTGAAAGTATGCCCCTGTTTAGCTTGTTTCTTGATTATGCAACAGTGCCTGAATAACAAGTAACTACATACCTTTTGATGATCTAACAGTTTGTAAAGATCACACGGGAATGATATCACTCGTAATCACAGAACAATCTGTTTATGATCAGGCAAATATGCATTAGAACCAAGTAATTAAGACAAGTCAACTGTTAGCATGACAATCACATTATCAATACATGATACAATAAAATTGAAAGATAAATGACAACCTGACTTACTACAAAGTTCAACAACAAGTCATGCATATTTGAAGTTAGGATGACCTAATGAGAGTTTAACTAACTTCAATTTTTACAAGTGTTGGAACATTCTAAGTGAAGTCAAAGTTAACTAAACAATTAAATCATAAAATTTAATTCTGAGTCTTATGCATTTCAATTGCTACATGTCAAACCTAATCACATCTGTTTAGATAAATCAGGCACATTAAAAGCAACTTCCAATACACTTTGACATCAAATTAGCCTACTAAATGTAATTTTTCTATTAGTTTGACCGAAGAGTCATGCATTTAACAGTAACTCAATTCTATCAAACTCATTTGAAATTAACAAAGCTTAATCTTTAAAGAAAACAGAAGTGTGACATATTCTACAAACCAATACACATGAGTTGTAAGCAATGATGAGAAATCAACTTAATCATATATCAAGCTAAACGTTCATCTTATATCTACAATCTCAATGGTTATAAAGTTTGGAACATAGTACAATACAGAAATTAACCTAGTGCAATATCAATAAAACTATTTCTATCTTCACTTTCTCCTCATCTTACTTAACAGTGGGTAGGTTGCAATTTGAACAACTGAAAACAATATTATTGAAGTAATTGAACTAAAGGCCAGACCTAACATTGATTTCAATTGAACTTAACCTTAGATTCCACCAAAATCTCACAAGAACAAAAAAATCACCAAGAACCCTAGTTTCTCAAAATTGCAGTGCCGCTAACACCCCTGTACCCAAACCGAACCAAAATTTTGCCAACTTGAAGAGAGGAACTCGGATTTACCTTATGCTTTGATGCGATTTGAAGAAAGTCGAACTCAAAGAGTGTGAAATCTGAGATTTTCAAGACAAAGTGGTGATTAATTCGGGGTTAGGTTCAATGCGTGTTCATCAAGACCGATCGCACACAGTACCAATCAAGAACTCAAAAACTGGGAATGAGACACATACCAAGAACTTCGTAGGGATTGTGCCAGCCAAACACGAACAAAGCGGTTTCGATTTCACTGTGAGTAGCCGGAATTTCTTGGTTGAGGTCGCCGGTGATAATGAGAGAGAGAGACGAGAGCGTCTGGGTGTTTGCGTTTGTGAGAACGAGTGAGGAGGAGGGATGAGTGAAAGGGGTATTTATAGGTTTTTAAGAAAAACTTGAATGGGGAGTCCAAATCGGTAACCTAGCTCAGATCGTTAGGTTGAAACGAGAGCTAGGGCTGATCGTTACCATGGACCTCTGATCGTTAAAGAAGAAAAACCAAAAAGCTTCGTCGGGTCTGATCGTTAAGATCAGTTAAACCCAAATCGTTAACGAGAGACGACAGGGTCTGATCGTTAAGACTAGATGGGAGGGTCAAATCGTTAAGGCAAGAGCACCCTGGTCGTTAGGACCATTCCCTCGGTCTGATCGTTAAAGAGAAAAGACTCTGATCGTTAAAAGCAAACTAATAAAATGACCTGATCGTTAACCCAACCAGCCATCAGATTGTTAAGGCAAATTGAACCAAATCGTTAAGACCATTCTGAGAGCCAGATCGTTAGGGTCAAACATCAGATCGTTAAAAACCAGTAAACATGAAAACTTCTAAGAGACCTCAGATCGTTAAGGCCAAAATGATCACCAGATCGTTAAGGCATTAACTCAGATCGTTAATACCAATACTGGGGACCCAAATCGTTAAGGCCAAAAACAGTCTGATCGTTAAAGCTAAATTTTAACCTCAAAAGTTTTGAAAAATTTTCTAAGTGTTTAGCCACATCGTTAAGAGCACTAACTTAGCAAATTTTCCAAGTTGTACTCTAATCGTTATGACCAACAACTCAGAATGCAATCCAATTAAGAATTTTAACCCAAAAGCAGAATTTAAATTTGCAAAATTTGAATTTACCTACAACAAAATTTAAATTTACAAAATGTTAATGATAAACACAGTCATGCCCGCACAATGCCTACCAGAAAGATAAATTTATATTCTTTATGCCATTAGCACTTAGAGACTTCAACAAATTTGATTTTAACTTCAACTTAACACCTAGTTTGACATTGTTGGACAAATTTTACTTTCCAAAAATCCGTTTTTCATTCGAGTCGTTCAATTTATCACTAGACTCAAGAACTTACAAAGATTTTAGGTTGGACTAAATTTTTGCCAACAAAGGTTTGACTTTGGCACAAGTCGGTCAATTTTTCACCAAACTTGGAAATTCAAGCACATTGGCTTTGAGAATTCACATATTTTTGTATGGTCGTGGTCAGACATGTTTAGGAATCATACCGATCAATTACGTGATCAATAACACTTATAATTCAATTCACCTTTCGGATCCGATTCCCTAAATCAGATTGTCGGTATTGTTTGTCCACTTAAGCTCAAACAAGGTAATTTTCAACTTGTCTCATGTGATGTATTTTATCATGTTTTCTGTTCAGTTCAGAGAAATAATTTGTGTGGTCCTTATTTGGTTGGAAGTTAACAGTATTCTACCAATCATCAAATAGCTTTTCAGATTCAATCACACATTTAAAAGTAATCTTTCCCCCTTTTCTTTAGTGTTAAGTGACTTATTTCATGGATATAGTCATGAAATCATGATAACCCTTCTTTCATGACTATTGATGAATGAATTTTGATGGGGTGAGAGAGTCAAGGTCAGAGTTTCCTCAGCAGATGACTTCTCACTTTATTTCATGGAATGATGGAGCGTAAGAACACAAGGTCAGTGATTTCTCACAGCAGATGTGTCTCAGCTTTATTTATGGATGAGACTCAAGGTCAGAGTTCCCTCAGCAGATGAGTCTCATGTATTGGTTTTGAAATAAGTCAACTTAATACTGAAGAAACAAAGGATGTGTGATTAGAGTTTTCTTACTAGTACTAATGAGAAGGGCAATTTTAAAGAATATGCCACTGTTTAAACTTCCAAGGTCCACATTTCTCAATGAAATTAGTGTGTTATCACAGAGACTTGTTTACTTCTCAGTATGTTGAGCCTACCAACACATCAAATGATAGAGTTACCGGTCGATTGGATCATATCCTACGGTTAGATCAACAAGACCAGAATCATATCATGTTCCTTACATATTGTCCGACCACAGACCAAAGGTTTTAGCTTTTTCAATGTTTTTGGTATTTTTCTGCTATTTTTACTGCACATGTGTCTAGACAAATACTAAACAATTACTAGAATTGACACAATTTTTGGTTTTATCTTCCACAGATGCAGGCACGGCAGACAGACTCAAAAACAAGCTATTTGAATGAAAAGAAATTCCTTAGGTCATAAATCATTTTGACTCGAGACACAAACATACTGAAATATTTTTCTCAGCCAAAACAAGTCAAACAACATAGGAACAGACTCAAGTGAGTCAAAAGAGTAACAAAAGCAATAACATAAGATAAAATAAGTCAGACATCAATAATTAGATAAAATGCAAAACAAGCAAGAAGTGTAAAATCTTTTTGGTGATTTTAGTGAGAGGAATGCAAGACTTAGGATATATACACAGATAATTCACAAAAGAAAGCAACCTAGAGAGCAAGACACTAACGTATCAGAGAGCAAGAAGTTCTAGTCCTAGTCAAAGTTGATCATACCTAGAGAGGTAACCAGAAAGTTGAACCTAGACATATCAAATGACTTAGTGAAAAGGTCAGCTAACTGATTTTCTGAATCAATCTGAACTAAGGTGACTAGTTTCTTCTCAGCACAATCCCTAATGAAATGGTGTCTAATCTCTATATGCTTAGTCTTAGAATGCTGAATCGGATTTTTAACAATACATACAGCAGCAGAATTATCAATATGAATAGGAGTACTCATGAAATTCAAACCGTAGTCCAGCAATTGATTCTGGATCCAGAGAACTTGAGAGCAGCATGATGCAGCAGCGATGTATTCCGCCTCAGCAGTTGAAATGGATACCGTAGTCTGCTTCTTGCATTGCCACGACACGAGTCGGTTTCCCAAAAACTGAGCTCCACCCGTTGTAGACTTCCGATCGAGTTGACAACCAGCATAGTC
This sequence comes from Deinandra increscens subsp. villosa, assembly GCA_039602395.1. Classification (NCBI taxonomy): domain Eukaryota; kingdom Viridiplantae; phylum Streptophyta; class Magnoliopsida; order Asterales; family Asteraceae; genus Deinandra; species Deinandra increscens. Next base: position 61,155,601 of record JBCNJP010000009.1, on the reverse strand, counting down.
ACTATCTGAGTAGGCTCTAAGATCGAAGGCTGAATCTTTTGGATACCATAGCCCTCGGTTGGGATTCGACTTCAAGTATCGAAAAATTCTCTTAACCGCAGTCAAATGTGATTCCTTTGGTTTGCTCTGAAATCTTGAACAGAGACAGACTCCAAACATGATATCGGGACGACTTGCCGTCAAATACATCAACGACCCGATCATCGAACGGTATAAGTGTTCATCCACCGAGATACCATGAGCATCAGTATTCAGTCTGTGACGAGTTTCCACTGGTGTAGAGAATCCCTTAGAGTCGTGAAAACCGAACTTCTTCAGAATTTCTTTAACGTATTTCCCTTGGCTGATCAGTATGCCGTCTGGCGACTGTTTCACTTGAATTCCTAGGAAAAATGTCAATTCACCCATGGCACTCATCTCGAACTTTTTCTTCATCAAGTCCTCGAATGCATGACACAAATTCACGTTCGTTGACCCGAAAATGATATCGTCAACGTATACTTGAACCAAAAGCATATCCTTCCCGACGTGTCGAATGAAGAGAGTCTGATCAATAACACCCCTTTTATATCCATTTTCCAGCAGATATGTAGACAATGTCTCGTACCACTTCCTCGGGGCTTGGTGCAGACCATAAAGGGCCCTGTCAAGTTTGTAACATTTGTTTGGAAATGACTTGTTCACAAACCCTGGAGGTTGATGTACGTACACGTCCTCATCCAGTTCGCCATAAAGAAATGCGGTCTTAACATCTAGTTGGTAAACCGTGATGTCCATAGACGCAGCATAAGCTAAGAAAATCCGAATGGCTTCTAGACGAGCGACAGGTGCATAGACTTCGTCATAATCAATGCCGTCTTCTTGCATGTACCCTTTCACTACTAATCGAGCTTTGTTTCTAATGATTATTCCACGGTCGTCTCGTTTGTTCTTGAAAATCCACTTGACCGGTATGGGTTCAACACCCTTTGGAGCTTCAACAAGATGCCAAACATTGAGCAGTTTGAACTGAAGTAACTCTGCTTGCATGGCTTCAATCCAGTTGTCATCTTTGAGAGCAGCAGCAACTGAAGTTGGTTCTTCTTGAGATATGAAGCATGAAAATAGACACGAGTTAACATGTTCTATTTGACTTCGGGTGATCCTTTTGTCTACGGGGCCTATAATCTGGCTTGTTGGATGAATTTTGTGAACCCTTGACTCTTCAACAACGGTGTCTTCGATGGTAGATTCAAGGTTCCCAATTTGCAGATCATTTCCCGGGACCTCACCGGTTTCAATTTCAGCTTCAACTTCTGAATCAGAATCATGATCTTCAGGAGCAGTTTCCACGCTGGTTTCCCCCTGAACTGCTGCAGGTGCTGGTTCTGTTTCTACAATAACTGGATCTGGCACTGGAATTACTGTTTCATCAGGAGTTGCTGATGAAGATGATTCTCCGGATCGATTTACTGATTCACTCGTCTGATTTCTCCATGTTAGATCAGGAGGGTCTGCTGAATAGATAGTTCCCAAAATCGATGAAGAAACCGGAGCAAATGTGTCAAAGGTTGGAAAATCTCCCTCACGAGCATCATCATCTGAGATAGTATTTCCTGAAACACCAGAATCAACAATATTAAATGTAGAAGAAAGAGAGTCAAGATCATACATGCTATCTGAATCAGGTTCTCGAGTGATCCGAGTGTGCTCGTTAAATTTAACTGTAGATACAAGGAGCGATGGATCGTTTGCTAATCACGTGATAATGAGATGAAGATGAGATCAAACAAGTAAATACAAATGGAATTTGTATTAATGAGTCTTAAGAGCACACACACAGAAACACACACAGAAATGTAGAATATGGCAAGAAGTTGTTGATACATAAGCTGTGCGTCATGTGAAGTATCTGAACGAGACGATGTGAAGATTCTAGACAAGGTTGCTGCTGGCCGAACCAGGTCCGAACCTGAGGTTCGGACCGGCCGAACTCCGAGTTCGGAGGAGGCTCGGACCAGACGTGTATATATAGATAGCTTGTCTTGAATATTGGAACGAAGGAGGGAGAGTGTTTGTGAGAAACCAGTTCATAACTATGTGTGTTTGAGAGTGTTTCTCCAGAGAGCTTAATTGAGAGTTTGTAATTGAGTCTTTGTGATTTCAATGAAAACAAACTTTATTTACATCTCGTTCTTACTCTACGATCAAGCAAACCTCTAGTAAGATCCGTCTTACGGTTTTTCAAGCTGAATTGCAAGATTATTCTAAATTTGCAACTCCAACAACGAAGAAGAAAAACAAGTCTAAGAAAAAGGAGAAGAAATTGGGTGAAGCTCCAAAGTTTGTTTCAACTTCCAAAGTTTTGGCAGAGGAAAAGATTTGTGAGAAAGTTGATTCTGTTTCTTCTTCAGCCCATGAGGAAGAAAAAGCTTTGATTAAGAATAACAAATTGAAGGCTATTAAGGATAAATTTACTAGCAAAGCTAAAGGAAGAAAAGTTCCAGAGTTTTCTTTAAATTCTTCAAAAGTTCAGGGGTACAAGCATAAAGGTCTTGGTTACGATGCTAAAGAAGAATTAGTTCCTCGAACACAACAAGCAAAGAATGTTGCTGGTTCAAATCAAAAGAACAATTTCAAACAGCAGAAGAAAAAAACGGTGTGCAAATCAAAGGATGTTGATTACTATTCTGGAGGATCTTCTTATAGTTCTGGTAATTCTTCACGAAGTCCACCTCCAAGGTATGATTCTTCAGACGATTTCTTTGATTCCTTTGGTTCAGAAAATATTTTTGGTTATCATGATGTGTTCAAACAGGACAAGAGAAATTTAAAGAATTTTGTTGATAAAAATCAAATTTTTGAATCAAGAGATAATTGCATATATCCCCTTAAAAACATTCCTAATTGCATATTTACCCATATCAAATTAACAATTGCATATATCCCCTTCTTTATTGAATTTACCAATATACCCTTTTAAAACAATTACTTCCATGTTCCATCATCTTTTCATTTAACTTTGAATGTCTCGGCCAAACTCACGTTAATCTCACGCTAAACCATTCATCTTCTCTTTCCTTCCGACCATTCATCTTTTTTTGTGGGTTGCTGACTCGCAACTTGATTTAACTTTTGAATTCAAGTCCTCTCCGGTTCATGTGAAATTCATTGTAAAATTCATCAATTTGAATTAAAGCTTCGACAGTTAATGTTGGTTCTTCAATTGTAATACATTTGCGAATCAAAACTCTCAGGGACTGAGGTAAATTGAAACCAAATTCAAGCTTCTAGTGTGTTGAAGTCAATTAATTTAAGTCCTCAAAATTTGAATCGGTGGGTTCATTGGTATAGAAAAAAGGTTGGTGACTTTTTTCAAATCTAAATCATATTCTGGTGATTCACAGGTTATGTTTCTGGTTAGGCTTTGACATTTAACTACGGTTCAATTGAACTTTTTCAATATCTTTAAGTCAAGTTGTTAAAAGTTGGGTATATATTTATTTATAATGTTTAGATAACAAGGATAAAATAGTCATTTTATAATTTATTAATAATAAAATAAGATAAATTGGATAAATTTGCAATATTATTCAATAAGTGAGGGGATATATGCAATTTTGATTTTAGATCGGGTATATATGCAATTTATAAGGTTTGGAGGGGGATATATGCAATTGCCCCTTGAATCAAATCTGGGTAGCAGTTCCCTTAATGTTTTTTAAAGGAAGTGTTATGCATGTCGTAAACCAGGGCATCTTGCTGCACAATGTCCTACGAATGCGAGCATTCACTCCTATGTGCACAAAACTGCTAAATATGTGGATTTAAATGGTCATATTTTTGATGAACCACAATCATTCAGGTCCCAATCAGCTAGTAAGCCGTCTTGGGCAAAGATGCAAGTTGATAATTTTGTGGATTCATTGAAAAATTTTCAATCGCCCAAGATCTGGAAACCCCGAGTTGTTTCCCCAGGTGTAAAAGACCATGTTGAAGACACCGGGCGACCCGAGGCTGTTGACTCGGGCCGATCCCAAAATCACTAACGTTTTATATGGTGTCTGCAGGTTTCTTCAAGAAGACCTATTATGCGTATGTTGCTAGTAGTGAAGAACTTGCCTAATTTAGTATTTCAACGACATATCATTTTCAAATGTTTTTCAACCGATTTTTTTCAAAACTAAAACTGCAAAGTGTCAGTGTTGGTCGATCAATTTTCTTTCTTGTTCATATGTTTACATTTTGTAGTTGTACATATTTTTAGGGGGAGAAAATTGAAAATTCAAAAAATAGTGTTTGTTTGAATTTTAGGGGGAGAAATTGGAAAAATATAAAAAAAATGGAAAATTGAGAAATTGATCCGACAAAAGCGAGAAATGATAGTACATCAGCATATATGTTATCTGCCATGGATAGATTAAGTCTAAAGGCTGTAGGTACTTGCATAATCTGTGAATGTGCATGACTAATCTGATATCTGCAAGTAAGATATAAACATAAAGCTTGCCTGATGATCTTTGGTTATTTGCTTCTTGATGAATGCTGTGTTATGATTCCAAAAATAGAATAAAGAGATATCCTGATGAATGCATGTTTTCATTTTGAAAGATTTAAACTTGTTTGATTTTCTTTATTTTGTCAAACGATCGGACTTTCTCTGCGTATCGAAAGATCGACCTGATTGTTGTTCGTTTGACGTTCTGCTTTATTTTCTTTGGTGTTTCGTATAATCCATCGGACTTTCTCTGCGTGTACGGGAGTACCGACCTGATTGTTGTTGGATTATACAATTTCTGCTTTATTTTATATTTCTTATTTTCCTAAACAATCGGACTTTCTCTGCGTGCTCACAAGGCCGACCTAATTGTTGTTTGTTTAGGGTTCTGCTTTATTTTTGCATGACTCATCAAGGATGATTAAATCTCTAAGAAAGTTGGTTTTGTATGATAAATATGATGATTTGCCAGTATTTCTGATAGAGTGGAGGCCGAGTTATCAGTGCATGATAAAATTACCTTAAGCATATCTGAAAACGATAAAAAATGATTGGTGTATGCTGAAATAAACATAAATGTTGTATTTGCAATTATCTTGGCTTACATGCTGATTAAGACCAAAATTGAAATGTGCTAGATGCGTTATGTCTGATATGATCTCGTGTCGTGATCTTTCTCGCAAAATACCAAAAATAGAGTGTAATTTTGTATTGCATTTATATTTCCATTTTAGTAAAATTCAAAAAGATTTTTGGTGTGTTTTAGCACAACTTTGAAAAATCAAAAAGATTTTAGGTGTGTTTTGATCTAAAGTTTCTAAAAGCCAAAAAGATTTTATTTCTTAGTTGTTTTCGATTGATCAACACTTGATACAAAATCAAAATTTCAAAATCAATATCTTGGATTCTCAAAGAGAAGTTTTGCACCAAGATTAAATTATTTTTGGAAATTCAAAGAAAATCCGCACTTTTGTCTTCTAAAGTTGCAGGTTTTTGTGTGTCAAGACTCAAGCATGGTGAAAGGGGGAGTTTGCTATATCTTTCACAAGTGGATCTTGAAGGTCAAAGATTTATTCAAGAATGATCCAGCCATGTAAGCTCTATTTCTGACAAGATTTCAAGTTGACGATCGGATGCAACATTGTTGAAGATTAAAGACTAGAGATTTAGTTAGAAAAGATACACTACACTTTAAGGGGGAGTTTGTAGAAGCATATTCTTATGCTACATTGTGTCTCGTGTATTATATCTATATTAGAGCATATGTGTGTGTGACTATGAGGGCAGCGGACCAGTTGGTCCTGCGTACCAAATGGTCCGCCCGGACCAGATGGTCCGGACATGGTCCGCAGCTCATTTAGTCGTACCTATAAATAGGTAACTTGTGTAGAATGTTAAGAACTTCTGAAAAAGCATGTAAAGATCGATTCTATGGATGAGACGGAAGTTTTGTCATATATTGTGTTGAATGATTACATAAACCGAAGGAGTATACAAACGATTAAGCTCCGGGGGAGGTCGGACAGAACCTCCCCTCTCAACACATTGATCTGAGAAGACACTGGACAAAAACTTACAATGAAATACAAAGACTTCACTATTTATACTATTTCATTCTGGGCCGAACCTGGGACCTCCGAACCTGGAGTTCGGCCAAGGTTCGGAGCCTCCGAACCTTGAGTTCGGCCGAGGCTCGGACCCCAGACTTTGTCCACTCTCAAATCAGTCTGTTCGTCAATTCGAACAGTAACGGCCACACAAGGTTCATACACTAACAAATTCCCCCTTGGACGTTACTGTCGAATCCAGACATTGATCTTCTAGCAATCTTCAGTCAGCTTGCTGCAGACGCCTCTATCTTTAGCAAACACCCCTTGACCGAATCATCAGGTATGCAGGAAACAGCTTGCAATCTTGTACAATCACAACAATCAATAAAATTCCCTCTTTCTTCAAGCATACCCACGGTGAGAACTTATCAGTCACATAGAGGGATACTTCATATCACCGGATATGACATCAAGATGTAGGATCACTTCATTTAATCGTCATGAATAAAAAACAAAATCCACAAACATCACTGCAATTGACAGAACTCTTCAATCTTCATCAAATTGTAATACATTCTGATCTTTATGAAAACAAACACAATCAGCATCTTCAATTATGGAAATTCCCCCTCAGCATAAAATCCATCCCAATATATAACTCTGGTAAACGTATATTTCGTTGTAGACGAGAACCTCATCAAGTCTTCACAACTCAAGAAAGTATCGGGCATATAACAAAGAGTTCCAAACCATAACCGAAAACTTTGACGTATCGGTTCACACGAACATCAGAATATACCACCTTTCCATGAAGATCAAAAATTACCATCATCCCTGAACAGATTGCTTTTGAATATTCACTTTTTCAATAATGAAACTTTGAAAGTTTTTAGGGTTCCCATTTCCCCCTAAACAAGTGACATATTCAAATCTTCAATATTCTTCAGTTTGTGTAGACAAATAAACTCTGATAAACGCCATCACAAAGACTTAATTTCTCAGAATTCAAACAATCGCCTCAAAGTAATCATATCCATGTCTCCGAATCTCTGTCCATCATCAGAAACACCTGTTCATGAATCTCTGTCCATCATCAAGAACAATGACTACCCACAAACTCATTTCTTGAAATTCGATCACTAGCTTGTAACAAATATCATGATCTGGATTATCTTCAAACATAACACCCCACAACTACCGAATCAAGGGTAAACTCGATAGCTGATCCGCTTCTTTGAAATTCCCACCTAACGGGGGTTCGGGGGCAGCGCCCCTGAGAAGCGGGGTCCAAGGGGCGGCAGCCCCTGGCTGGGTCCAAGGGGCAGAGCCCCTGGCTGAACCTCCGCCGAACCTCCTCCGAACCACCTCCGAAACTCCTCCGAACCATCTCCGAATCTGACCTTCGGGACCTCCGAACCTGTAGTTCGGAGCGGTTATGCCGAGCGTACTCCGAACCTGGAGTTCGGAGCGGTTACACCGAGCGTACTCCGAACCTGGAGTTCGGAGCAGTTACACCGAACGTGGAGTTCGGCCGAACGCGGAAAGACGCACTAGATTCAGAATTTGATCGAATTTGAACAACCAGATGCTTCTGTTAGGTAAAAACATGACTCAGGAAGACTCGATTGATTAAAAACCAAACAGAAATACTTCCAATCACCCCTAACCGAAGGTTTAACGTCTCGAAATGAAGAAAAACGATAGATTTCGACCATAGAAAGAGCCAACAGCTCTGATACCACTTGAAAAAGCATGTAAAGATCGATTCTATGGATGAGACGGAAGTTTTGTCATATATTGTGTTGAATGATTACATAAACCGAAGGAGTATACAAACGATTAAGCTCCGGGGGAGGTCGGACAGAACCTCCCCTCTCAACACATTGATCTGAGAAGACACTGGACAAAAACTTACAATGAAATACAAAGACTTCACTATTTATACTATTTCATTCTGGGCCGAACCTGGGACCTCCGAACCTGGAGTTCGGCCAAGGTTCGGAGCCTCCGAACCTTGAGTTCGGCCGAGGCTCGGACCCCAGACTTTGTCCACTCTCAAATCAGTCTGTTCGTCAATTCGAACAGTAACGGCCACACAAGGTTCATACACTAACACAGCTCTTGGATCAAATGATACAGATGGAGGATTTAATATAACCACCGGAGCTGGAACAGAATGTAACTCCTCTTCTTTCACACTTTCATCACTCTTCTCCTGATTATAAATGTAATTCAGTAATGTAGGAGACATAACTGAATTCTTCACTTGTTTTTTAAGAGCGAGAATCTCAACTTTTAACTCAGATATTTTGACTTGAGCAGCCAACAAATCATTCTGAGTACCAATAAAGTCATCTGATAATTCATTGTATTCAGCCTTCAGTTGCCTTTTGGTATCACATAACTCCATTAGCTCAGCATGAACCTTCTCCCACTTCTTAGTAAAATAAACAACATCTTTTGTTAAAATGTCATTCTTTTCACGCATCTGAACATTTTCATCTCGAAGCTTTGAAAGTTCTTCTTGAAGCTCTAAAACTTTATCTTCAGCTTCAACAGCAATCGCATTTGCTTTTTCATACCTTTGTTGAACAGGATAACTCTTTTCAAATAGATTTACAAAATCTTAAATTGCATCAAGATGAGCAGCCTTTTCTTTCTCAAAGTCAGCAATCCATTTATCCTTTTCTTGCACCAACTCTGAATTGACTTTTTCTAAATCAGTACATCTTTGTTTTGAACATTCCAAAGCAGCTATCACAACTTTGAGTTCTTCAGTTATCAAACCGTAATCTTTCAACAAAGTTTCAAATTTATCATTTGCAACAACACATGCTTCACAATTCTTTTGTAAATCTTTTGTAAGTTCAGCAACTCCATCTTCCATACTGTTTCACATGAACTTGTTTCTGAATTAGAATCACTTACCTCCTTCCTTACAACTTCGGCAAGAAATGCAGATTCATCATGATACCACTCGACATACTTATTTAGAGAACTATCATAAACCAAAGCAGGTTTGGAAAGAGAAGATGAATTAGAATCAGACTTAAAAATGGAGCTTTCTGAATTTTGAATTGCATTTAATGCCAACTGTTTCTGTCTCTCTTCAATAATTGTCATATCCTTTTCCCAATCATATCCTTCAACATTTTGTGAAATCAATGCTTGTGAATTTGAATTATTTGGTGAGGACGAAGATACGGATGTTTTTGGATTTTTACATTCACGAGCAAAATGTCCAATTTGTGAACATTTGAAACACCTAACTTTGGATTTATCCAATCCAAGTTTTCCTCCTGGAAGAAAAGATTGTTTACCATGTTTCTTCATGTATCTCTTACCTCTTTCAACAGTCATAGCAAATTGCCAATGTAAATCTAACTCATTCAAATGATCATCATCCAGCTCACTTAAGTCATTTGCAACCAAATCAACTTCTCCCAGTTTCCCAAAAATTAAACTACTAGATGATGAGGTAAAAGCAGAAAGCAATGAAGCTAAATCCTCAGATGCCTTGTCAGGAATTTTAGGTTTTGATGATTGATTTGGGCATGTAGGAGTACAACCTGGAGAATAACTATAAGCCTCAGATTTTCCAGCAAGAAATGCAGTAGGAGGACCACTAAAAATGTTTGGCTTTTTAACATTTATCGTAGAATCATTTTCACCACGATATGCAGCTGGATTCTGTACTTGTGTAGGCATGGATTTGTTGACACTCAACTCCATATCTCTTGCTTGTATCTGCTCAATCAAATTGATGAATGACAGCCCTGAAAATTCTTTATCATGAGTAATCATCGTTACATAGTTTTCCCATTTTTCAGGTAATGCCTCTAGTATCTTCTCTTTCAGATCAGCTTCTTCCTTTTTGATGCCAACTAAAGCCATTTCACTTAATAAATGTGAAAACCGAGTAATAAGCTTTGAAATATTCTCATTTGGATAATGCTTGAAATTGTCGATTTCTTTCTTTAGAACCTTTTGTTTACTTTTGTTGAATTGATCATTACCTTCACAACGTTTCTGAATTGCATCCCACAACTCTTTTGCAGAAGTATACGCAGAAAATTGATGTAATAAGTCTGAAGGTAATGCCATCGTTAAAGCACCATAAGCTTTTTGTTCTGCTTGATATGCCTTCTTTTGCTCACCAGTAAGACTTTGTTGCAAAACTGGCCTTCCATTTGTTCCTGTTGGATACTCATATAGATTATTGTAAGATATCCAAAAATTAACATCATTAGCACCAACATATGCATTAAATCGCTTCACCCAACTATGATAATCTTCCAATCTGAGCAATTTCGGAACTTTCTGACTTGTTCCTATTTCATTATCATAGTTAATGATAGCTTGCATCGTGTTTTGAATCGCGGAAAACGCTTGAAAATCCGACATATTTTCCGAAATATGACACCTTAAAAACTGCGAACTCAAAAACGGAGGTCTTCCAAGCGGATTTAGTGGGTCAAAACTGAACGGTACTAGCCATAGGCTGGTACAAGTCCTAGATCTCGTCGAGACGAACGTTTTGACTGGTATTGGGTTCCGTAACTCTTTACGGTTCTCAAGTTACGTCAGTTTTAGTGATAAACACTTTTCTGCCAGCGGATCAAAACACTTTCAGCGGACCAAAACCCGGATCAGTTCAAATAGCGGACCAAACTACGAGTCAGCGGATCAGATTATATCTCAGCGGATCAGATTAGACCTGCGGATCAGATTGATAACCAGCGGACCAGAATATACCTGCGGATCAGATGTGGTACGGCAGACCAAAACTGGTACGGCGGACTAGATTTTTCAGCGGATCACACTGGTACGCGATAACCGCCACGGACCAGCTCGATGAATATTGCCTAGCGGACCAAATGGCGGACCAGAATGTTCATCGGGCGGACCAGTCGAGTTTCACGCAGAATGAACTGATTTTTCGAATTTCTGATGATTTTGACTGAAACTTGGATCACGAAGGTGCGCAAACACTATAGAAACACTCGAAAATCATTTTTCACCATAGAAACACTCGGAATTGGAAGAATTTGATGAAAAATTTAAGAACCCCACACTTTCTCTCTCTAAAAATCTCCAAACTCACAGAATATGATCAGCAAAAGGAACCAGATGGCTCTGATACCACTTGTAGATACAAGGAGCGATGGATCGTTTGCTAATCACGTGATAATGAGATGAAGATGAGATCAAACAAGTAAATACAAATGGAATTTGTATTAATGAGTCTTGAGAGCACACACACAGAAACACACACAGAAATGTAGAATATGGCAAGAAGTTCTTAACATTCTACACAAGTTACCTATTTATAGGTACGACTAAATGAGCTGCGGACCATGTCCTGACCATCTGGTCCGGGCGGACCATTTGGTACGCAGGACCAACTGTTCCGCTGCCCTCATAGTCACACACACATATGCTCTAATATAGATACAGTACACGAGACACAACGTAGCATAAGAATGCTTCTACATTAACATTGCACGACTCCATGATCACTTGAGTTCTTTTGTTGTATACTCGATACGCCGCTGAGGACATAGAATATCCAACAAAATAACCTTCATCTACCCGAGGGGCAAACTTGGCTAACTGATTAGACTGTATAAGAACAGTGCAAGGACATCCTAACGGTTTAAGTCTTATTAAAACAGGTTTTTGTTTAGAAAACAGTTCGAACGGCGTCTTGTTAGCATGCTTGACCAAGAGCGTTCTGTTCAGAACGTAGCACGCAATGTTCACTGCTTCTACCCAAAAACAGAGTTTAAGATTAGAATCCGCAAGCATGGTTCTGGCAGACTCGATGATGGTTCTATTCTTCCGTTCCGCTACACCATTTTGCTGTGGCGTGTACGGTGAACTGAACTGTCGTGTGATGCCTTTCAAATTGCAAAAAGCGTCAAACGTTTGATTCTTGAACTCCGTCCCGTTATCTGATCTGATTATCCTGACCCGCTCTCTGCTGGCGTTTTCAATACGAGTAACGAAATTCTTCAATATCTCAGCTGTCTCAGATTTTTCTCTCAAGAAGAACACCCATGAATATCTGGAGTAGTCGTCAGTAACAACGAGGCAAAAAGACTTTCCCCCTAAGCTCGTGATGTTCAATGGCCCAAAAAGATCGAGATGGAGTTGTTGAAGAATTATCGTTGTTCACCAGGTGGCTTCGGCTTGTGAGACATCTTGTGCTGTTTTCCTTTGGAACACGCAACACAGTTATCGACATGGACGAATTCTTTCTCCGGTAGCCCAATAACGTGTTTTCCTCTTACGAGTCGATTCATGTTCCTAAAGTTGACGTGACCCATTCGCCGGTGCCATATGGTTGAGTCTTCTTCCGATGCCTTTACTAGAAAACAAGCGATTGAATTTGCAGGTTTTGCTTCCGCCATATCTAAAGCATACAAGTTTCCTCTTCGATGTGCTCGAAACAAGATCTGATCTTCAGGTATCTTGAGACCAGGCTTCAGAATTAGACACTCACGATCGTTAAACACCATTGGCATTTGGTTATCGTAGATTTGCGACACACTGAGTAGGTTGAACTTCAGATTCGATACCAGGTTAACCTTGTCAAATGAAATTTCTCTGTTTGTTAAGAGACCGTTTCCTATTATTCTTTCGCCATACACATCTCCCCCAAAGGCAACAGAACTACCGTTAGATATTGCTTTGACATCATACAGCAAGTCCTTGTTCCCTGTCATGTGCCTGGAGCACCCGTTGTCCATGTACCATGTGTTTACAGCTTTCCGGGTACGTCCCTGCACAAGTAAAGAAATTGATTAGTTTGAGGAGGGACCCCAGTCATTTTAACCTTGTGTCTTCTTGATAACCGGTTTCTTCACAGTTGACGAAGATGGTGCGGATGAAGACGATGGAGCTGATGGAATAACTGAAGGTGGAATGAAGGTGGTTGCAGGCTTTGGAGCTTTCATTGGCCTTTGAGACGGAAATGGCCTTGGTATAAAGCCGGGTCTTGGCCTTGGGTTCCATGACCTGAATGGAGTCAGACTTGGTGCATTCATCCTTGGTGGTTGTCTGATGTGTGGCTGACTGGAATACAAGCTTCCCCCAAAGCCTTGTGGTAGATACGGGGCTTGACTCGGAATGTACGGTTGGTTGGGATAAGACTGTTGGAACATAGAGTGATCCCGTAAATCCATGTAATCTTCACTGCAATTACCATAGTTTCTCGAGTGGAGGTGTGTATCCTGACTGGCTGTAGCTTGTTGTTCAAAATAGTGTTGTAAGGAAATGAAAATCTGAGTCAACAGGTTCAAGATGAAGATTTCCGGTTGAAGACATGTTCAAGCGGAAAACCCTCAAGCGGAAGAATATTTCTTGGTGAACTCTTTTATCCAACAGTATAAAGAGTTCAACCGGAAAAGTACTGAAAGTTTACTTTTGCAGAAATCAGGCCTGCAACTAATTTTATTCTTCCAAACTCATATCCTAGCCGTCTCCTACTTATAGATAATTGCATTTTGCACATTTCCTCTTATGTATGTTTACTAATGTTCTTTTAGTAAGTTTATTGTTTGACTTTCATGTACGGTTAGATTAGCCCGTATGAGATCAACGGCTGTAGTTGATCTCCTTAGTACTATATATAGTTGTTAGCTAGTTCATTCACAAGTACCAGATTTAGTGCTTACACTTGTAACAGTTTGAACTTGAGTTAATGCAAATAGTACCGAGAAATTTATTATGTTGTGTTCTGTAACACCCCAAAATTCATAACTTGAATTATATACGTATGTTATATGTATTAAGTAGCTAAAACGTATATTGATATGGTTTATAGGTTAGTAAATGGGTAAAGGATAACGAATTGCAAATGCTATACATGTTTATGTTACGATATATGTGTTAGATAGCTAAACGTGACGAAATGTATGAAAAATGCATGTTTACCCATTAAATTGATAAAAGGTGGTGTTATATAAACAATACACGTGTTAGTTGATAAAATGTGATAGATACGTGTTTTTGTAACAAGAATAATTGATATATGTGATATCAAAATGAAATGCGTATTTAGAAGTTGATATGATAAGCATAACTGACAACCGGAAGAAAATACGTGTATACGATTGTATTATGTTAAGTATATACATATATCTATTCTAAATGCTTAAATAAATGTGAAATATTCATTTGATGAATATATATGGAGGAATACATGTTAGAGTAATTAAACATGTGAAAAATAAACAAGAACGTATCCTTACGTTGAAATAATGATTAAAAATGAAGAAATACATAACGTATACGAGTATTATACGTATTTATATGAACCCGAGGCTTAGGAGTTATTATAAATGTGTCCTAAGATGATTTGGAGCATGAAATAACAAGTATATGAAAATTGAAGGGCTAAAATGTAAATTAATGAAAATATATATTTAAATATACAAAAGTATATAAACCTTATCAAAGGTATCCCGAGCCCTAAAACTATTAGAAATATAGCCCATAATGTTTTGGTACATAAAATAATAAAAGGGTAAAGGTTCAGGGGCTAAAAATGCAATTAAATAGAGTTAAAGGGCTAAAAATGACAAAAACACAAAACTGGCCGGAAATAGGGGTGTCTCGCGTATCGCGCAGACCAGCCCCTATCCCGGAGCGATACGCGAGGAACGAGCTGCACCAGATTCGTGTCTGGTCCATTTTTGCTCCACGTCTTCGACTTGCAGGGCACGATTGCCCTCCCTAACGTGTCTAATTCGAAGATGACTCAGTGACTAACGTGTCTAGACATCATTTCGACCAATTCATGTATAAATAGAGGATCGAATGCAGCCTAGAAGTGCACCAATTCACGAAATCAAACCCGAAAACCCCCGAAACGAACCAGCAACTTCGTCGATCGATTGCGAGCAAACGGTGAGGGCTTTGGATCCGAATTTCTGCAGTCAAGCTTATTTTGGTATGATTAACAATAACCTATCTCAGTTTTTGCAAATCTAATTTCCAAGTATGGTTTTCAAAATTATGTAAAATTAGGGTTCTTGAGCTTATTTTGTCAAAATCGGGTGATCGGGTGGGAATTAGGGTCTGAATTTTTGTAGGTAATCCTAATTTAATATGTTTTAAGAAAGCCCTAAATTTATTTCACAATTGGAAAAGGTTTGGTTAAGGTTTTGTAAACGGGTCAAAATTAGGGTTTTCATGTCGTTGTTCTGCCCAAATCAAGTAAACGGTTTTGAATTAAGCTTTGCCATTTTAAAGGATATTATAAAATGTTATAATGGATAATACCCTAAGTTTGTTTTGAATAAAAATGAGTTTTGATAATAAAACGAGAATTTCATGAAATTAGGGTTTTGAAATAAGAATATTTAATATAAAATAATCCGGAGGGTTTGGGGACTTGAATTTTGATATGGTAACATGTTTATGCATATAATAAGTGTATATGAAGTTAAAATGAATAAATAATGAAGTATTGAAAATACCAAGTTAATCGGATATTAGAAGTTCGTGCGGACGGAAGGGTAGGCGCCTGTACACTGGGGTTTCTGGCATAGCGGGGGTGTCGCCATCCCATCTGGGCAATGGCATCCCAACACTGGGCGACCCCGGAGTGAGTGTCTACTTATAGGAATGCACGTCTTCATAATTATCAATAAGAGCAGATAATATGCCTCCAGGGGCATTTTGGTCATTTTGACCCTTAAAAAGTATATGAACTTAATAATATACATTATTAAGTAGATAAGGTGTTAATATAAACATAAGAAGTGTTTATTATATAAAACATTTCGTTAACGTCATACAATACGCAATTAGGTTAATTGGAAAGCTTATCGGAAGTATTGCCTGAATAACCGCTTAAGAGAATAAGGTGAGTTCTATGAGCCCACTCTTTAAATGTTTTAAAATATTTTCGGGCTGATATACATATAAATGTTATGAAAACATATTCAAATGGTTTATAACTGAAATATTGCCTGATAGAATTGTTAAAAGGTTTTTAATTGATATATACGTGAAAGGTCGTGAAAGTGTTATGAAAATGATTATTGATAAAATGCTTTACAGTATTAAACTGTTAAATGACTGTTGATTTGAAATACACCTGATAGTATTTACGGATGGAATGTCCTAAACTATTAAACTGCTAAATTGCTTTAGAAATGATATATATGAGAAATGTTAAGGAAATGTGTTAAAATGCCTTTTACATGTTTTGTGCCGATACACATACGTGAAATGTTTTAAGACCTATAACTGTTCGAATGATGATTACCTGTTATAAACTGTTCACGGGAAAGTTATAATGAACGGGTGATGTAAAGGATGGAACTTTTATATGAAGTTTTAAGAAACGGAAAATGTGAATGTTTGGTCTAAGCTTGTGTATGTGAATAAGTGTCGGATAAATATAATATTATTAGCCTTGCTGTGATTGTAAGATGTAATCTATACTGGGATGACTCTATATCATATCCGTTTGTATTAAGGTGTGGTGGATACGCTGCGGTACTTCCTATATATAAACATCTGTAATACAATAGGAAATGTTATAGATGCAGTCCAGTATAGGTTTCACTGAGATTTAACAAGACCCATAACATTATATTGATGAAACGCTTATTTCCATATACGGGTGATGGACCGGTGTTGAAAAGGTTATGAGTCCAAATACAGAGGTTATTAAATGGACTTTTGAAAATGTTGAAAAAGTTTGAAAAGGTTTTAATCTAAGCGGATATTGTCTAGAGGAAAGGGAGACTGTGGTTGTACAACTAGAAGCGGGGAACGACGGTTCTCCGGGGTAGCGACGGCTGCTTACTTAGAAAAGGTATTCGGGTGGCGACGGTTGCCCGAGGAACTAACGTGGTTCCAATAGACAATGCTTAGTAAATAAATGAATGACTGCTTATAATATTTCGTATAACTCTTTTATGTTTTATACTTAATGATTATTTGCACAAGAGAGGGTCTGGGAGACCCAGAGTGCTTAAAGTGGTAAACGGTTCAAAGGTTATGATTTGATATAACACTGTTATGTTTATACCTGTCAAAAGGTTAATCGGTTAAAAGGTTTAACGGTTAATCGGGTAAATGGTTAACTGGAGAAATGGTTAAATGATTAACTGAATGAATGTTTTGGTATAACTCTGTTTTATGCCTGATAAATGTTTAAAGGTTATATTTCGGTATAATACTTATATCTGATAAATGTTAATGAATAATGGTTTTAAAGTTATAGTATAATTCTGTTATGTTTTATACTTGATAAATGTTTGTTTAAAAGGGGGCCGTTAGGCCCAAGCGTCGGAATAAACCTTCGAGGTAAAGGTAACGCTTTTTGAAAATGTAGAACTCACCAGCGTAAGCTGACCTTTCCAAAAATATGTGTATGTCAGGTGATGACAATGGTTAAGGTATCAAGGAAAGGACTCTGGTGAGAACAGATTAGATGGGCAAGCTATCAGGAAAGGACTCGGTAGTAGACTGGCAATAGACATAGATAAGACCTAATTATTAGATTATGTTGTATCTTCCTTACTGTTGTACTTGGCATATATATATAAATGAAAAGTTTTTAATTTCCGCTGCTTAGCTATCTCTGTTGTACCATGTGTTCATGAGTAAATCTGACACGTGACCCCTCCTGGAGCCAAGACTGGGAGTGGGCGTCACAAGTTGGTATCAGAGCCTTGGTTTAAGAGATTTAGATACTAGCACGGTATCTGGACTTAAACTAGGACTCTTGATAAACAAAGTAAGGTAAGATAGGGAATGTAAATGCCAGTGAGGATAGTCATGCCCATAGGAAAAAGGTTGCACCAGGAACATAGGAGGTAGGACTTAGGGTATGCAAGTACGGGGAATACACGATTGCAATTAGCTACTGCAATTTGGTATTTTACCCAAATGAACATATCATAGGTTCTAACTATTATGTGGCCTAGTGCGGGGTAGGTTAATTAACATTAAGATACATGGTCAATAACTGTATGAATACCTAGAAGAAGGTAGTTTTAAAAGACCGGTTTCTAGAATTGCCGGTAAAGAATGAAAGGAAAAGTACGGACACTAGGACGGACTGTGATAAGAATAACTGGATTTTGAACGCATCATAATTATATAAGTGCACATATATAATTATCATGAATTCAAAATTTGGAGACTTCACGTCACATGAGTTCTAAAGTGTCAGACTATTTTGATCGTAAGATCAGAAGATTAGAAATCATAGTCATGATAGGAATGCGAATAGGACATCCGATACGAAATCTGATGTCAGTAAAGACGAGTACCTTCAGCAAAGAAATGAAAGCCGTTATGTTAGAAATAGTGGCAGAAGCATTGAAGGTTACGTTGCTATCGATTGTTAATCAATTTCCGGAAACTTTGACGAGAAGAATGTCCAATAGAGCGACCGCTAGTGGGGCTAATCCCGAGGAAGCTTTTGGAAGAAATAGATTCTCGATGAAAGGCAAGCGGAAACGGTACGAGGATGAAGAAGGTCTTGAAGACATTGATGGTAGATTCCACAAGAAGGCTAAAGGAGCTTCTGAACAAAGAAGACCGATATGCCAGATGTGCGAGAAACGTAATTATAGGAATTACATATGGAGAACTCAGGAACCGTTGAACATGAAAAGAGGTGTAGACAGGCCTAAATGTCGCCTTAAAGCAAGAAAACTGAAGACGTGATAAAAGACAGACGCTGTCACGGTAAAGTTGCTATGGCGA
Organism: Deinandra increscens subsp. villosa; assembly: GCA_039602395.1. Taxonomy (NCBI): domain Eukaryota; kingdom Viridiplantae; phylum Streptophyta; class Magnoliopsida; order Asterales; family Asteraceae; genus Deinandra; species Deinandra increscens. The sequence goes on along the minus strand of JBCNJP010000009.1, from coordinate 61,136,836 downwards.
GAATAGTGGAAACAACGTTCCAAGCTACGTTGCTACCTTCAGACGACCATCACTATAAGTGATAGGCCGGAAGGCTCGAAGCAGAAGCTAGCAATTTGAAGTTAAGGATAGTTCAAAGAAGAATGACGAAGGTTACCACAAGCTGGATAGAGAATCCACGAGCTTAGGAGTATAGAGGTCCAGAGTAGACCAGGAAGAACTTACGTCCTAAGGGATGCTGTTTCTTCAACAAATGGCAGGATGAAAGCACATGACGATTAGACGAACTACTCGAAGAAGATAGGAGAAGCATTGTCAAGGAATCCCGTAGTCAAGCTACCTTAGACAGCTTAGGATTACGTCTTCCTTAGGACAAATGCAAAGACGTCAAGATAAATGACCTCAAGACAAATGTTGATACGCGGACGAGCCTGACGATTCGATATTAGCAGCAATGGCAAACTTAGAAGTCTGAATTCGATATTAGGAATTGTCACACGGTGTATTACACCGATGCGAGTAAATGATCAGTATTTGACAAATGTTCATCTTAAGATCAATGCCCAGCTAGGAGTAACGATAGATAAATTTAGACGTTAAATGAAGTGACTTACGGGATGCTACGCGCAAACTGGAAGGCTCGACTTCATATGCAAGGATCGTGATGGCTTGGCAGTAAGAGATTACAAAACGTGGAAGTATATGGGTCAAGAGGTAAGTCATACTCAACGTATGCCATTGACTCGAAGGCAAAACCAAGAAGTTGAAGAACGTACCAGTGACGTGTCAGATCCGAACAACTTATCCCGAGAACCAATGCACAGCACGAAGCAATGACGCCCGAAGCAATAAGCATTGTACCCGTTATCTCCACACAGAAGCAAGAAGATTTCTTTAGACCAAATATATCGCCTTAGGATACTCCAGCATTTTCAAGGAGAAAGACAGAAGCCAAGAATATGCGTAGACTGCAAGAAGATAAAGAAGCTGTCAATGAAAAGCAGATATCCTTTGTTAAGGATCAGCAAATCATCCAACTAGTTACAAGGAGCAAGACGATTTTCCTCAAAAATGATCTGAGATCAGATTAGCACGAGCTAAAGGATTAAAAGTAAGCCGATAAAAAGAGTGGCTTGTCGGAAGCAAAATAATCATTACGAGTGATTAGTAATGTTGATTGGAATGACGAACACTCCTTAAATCCCAGAAATCTCGTAACTGAAGCATGCTGACAAAACGACGTTCTAAAGTTCTCAAGGATAATGAAGGATGTGTGAGGCATTGGAAGAAAGTAGCAAACGGATTAACTTAGGCATCGGTAAAATCATTACCGATTAGGCCTAATGAAGAGAGAATTTGCAGCAATGTTTGCACCTAAGAGATGCAGAACATTAAATGAGGTTGTGCACTAGAATTAGTTTCGTGCAAGCAGACATTACGAGCCGCTGTGGAAAGTGAGTTAGTAGCATTCATGAATATGTATCACTTACTAGTAAGAAGGTGAGGGACGATTGGTGCCCAGAAGTAAAGTATAAATCTTGCAGCAGACGGATAAATATTTAACGTACGTAGAAGGTTAAAGTGGAGTAGCAGAAGCTTCACGATAAATTTCGACCTTGAGAAATTTTGAAGCATATCCCGGTAATGTTCGTAATCAAGCTACCCTATATATAGCTAAAGAATTATGACAGCACCCTGATAATATAAGATTGATTAAAGGAAAAGTTCTTTTATTTTGAGAAACGTATTTCTCTCAAAACGTCAGTTCGATAGAAATTCTTTCCTAAAAAGAATTAGTATCTGTTATAGAAATACGGTCCACCTTATAAAGTGGAACAAAATTCCACGAATAGAATAGTTAAAGTATTACCTTATAGGTAATAGAGATATATGATAGTTTATCATAGAGAGTTAGTTGCGATGTTAAATCATAACCTAGGAACCAGATGGTTCATATGAAAAGGATGAATTAAGATGCATGAGAAAAGGTCCCGGATTAATTTTGGAAAGAAAGGTGAAAAGGTAAAGATCTCATTGTGAGTTAAATCACAGTTGAGCAAGTTTCGAGGACGAAACCTTTTTAAGGGGGGTAGAGTTGTAACACCCCAAAATTCATAACTTGAATTATATACGTATGTCATATGTATTAAGTAGCTAAAACGTATATTGATATGGTTTATAGGTTAGTAAATGTGTAAAGGATAACGAATTGCAAATGCTATACGTGTTTATGTTACGATATATGTGTTAGATAGCTAAACGTGACGAAACGTATGAAAAATGCATGTTTACCCATTAAATTGATAAAAGGTGGTGTTATATAAACAATACACGTGTTAGTTGATAAAATGTGATAGATACGTGTTTTTGTAACAAGAATAATTGATATATGTGATATCAAAATGAAATGCGTATTTAGAAGTTGATATGATAAGCATAACTGACAAACGGAAGAAAATACGTGTATACGATTGTATTATGTTAAGTATATACATATATCTATTCTAAATGCTTAAATAAATGTGAAATATTCATTTGATGAATATATATGGAGGAATACATGTTAGAGTAATTAAACATGTGAAAAATAAACAAGAACGTATCCTTACGTTGAAATAATGATTAAAAATGAAGAAATACATAACGTATACGAGTATTATACGTATTTATATGAACCCGAGGCTTAGGAGTTATTATAAATGTGTCCTAAGATGATTTGGAGCATGAAATAACAAGTATATGAAAATTGAAGGGCTAAAATGTAAATTAATGAAAATATATATTTAAATATACAAAAGTATATAAACCTTATCAAAGGTATCCCGAGCCCTAAAACTATTAGAAATATAGCCCATAATGTTTTGGTACATAAAATAATAAAAGGGTAAAGGTTCAGGGGCTAAAAATGCAATTAAATAGAGTTAAAGGGCTAAAAATGACAAAAACACAAAACTGGCCGGAAATAGGGGTGTCTCGCGTATCGCGCAGACCAGCCCCTATCCCGGAGCGATACGCGAGGAACGAGCTGCACCAGATTCGTGTCTGGTCCATTTTTGCTCCACGTCTTCGACTTGCAGGGCACGATTGCCCTCCCTAACGTGTCTAATTCGAAGATGACTCAGTGACTAACGTGTCTAGACATCATTTCGACCAATTCATGTATAAATAGAGGATCGAATGCAGCCTAGAAGTGCACCAATTCACGAAATCAAACCCGAAAACCCCCGAAACGAACCAGCAACTTCGTCGATCGATTGCGATCAAACGGTGAGGGCTTTGGATCCGAATTTCTGCAGTCAAGCTTATTTTGGTATGATTAACAATAACCTATCTCAGTTTTTGCAAATCTAATTTCTAAGTATGGTTTTCAAAATTATGTAAAATTAGGGTTCTTGAGCTTATTTTGTCAAAATCGGGTGATCGGGTGGGAATTAGGGTCTGAATTTTTGTAGGTAATCCTAATTTAATATGTTTTAAGAAAGCCCTAAATTTATTTCACAATTGGAAAAGGTTTGGTTAAGGTTTTGTAAACGGGTCAAAATTAGGGTTTTCATGTCGTTGTTCTGCCCAAATCAAGTAAACGGTTTTGAATTAAGCTTTGCCATTTTAAAGGATATTATAAAATGTTATAATGGATAATACCCTAAGTTTGTTTTGAATAAAAATGAGTTTTGATAATAAAACGAGAATTTCATGAAATTAGGGTTTTGAAATAAGAATATTTAATATAAAATAATCCGGAGGGTTTGGGGACTTGAATTTTGATATGGTAAAATGTTTATACATATAATAAGTGTATATGAAGTTAAAATGAATAAATAATGAAGTATTGAAAATACCGAGTTAATCGGATATTAGAAGTTCGTGCGGACCGGAAGGGTAGGCGCCTGTACACTGGGGTTTCTGGCATAGCGGGGGTGTCGCCATCCCATCTGGGCAATGGCATCCCAACACTGGGCGACCCCGGAGTGAGTGTCTACTTATAGGAATGCACGTCTTCATAATTATCAATAAAAGCAGATAATATGCCTCCAGGGGCATTTTGGTCATTTTGACCCTTAAAAAGTATATGAACTTAATAATATACATTATTAAGTAGATAAGGTGTTAATATAAACATAAGAAGTGTTTATTATATAAAACATTTCGTTAACGTCATACAATACGCAATTAGGTTAATTGGAAAGCTTATCGGAAGTATTGCCTGAATAACCGCTTAAGAGAATAAGGTGAGTTCTATGAGCCCACTCTTTAAATGTTTTAAATATTTTCGGGCTGATATACATATAAATGTTATGAAAACATATTCAAATGGTTTATAACTGAAATATTGCCTGATAGAATTGTTAAAAGGTTTTTAATTGATATATACATGAAAGGTCGTGAAAGTGTTATGAAAATGATTATTGATAAAATGCTTTACAGTATTAAACTGTTAAATGACTGTTGATTTGAAATACACCTGATAGTATTTACGGATGGAATGTCCTAAACTATTAAACTGCTAAATTGCTTTAGAAATGATATATATGAGAAATGTTAAGGAAATGTGTTAAAATGCCTTTTACATGTTTTGTGCCGATACACATACGTGAAATGTTTTAAGACCTATAACTGTTCGAATGATGATTACCTGTTATAAACTGTTCACGGGAAAGTTATAATAAACGGGTGATGTAAAGGATGGAACTTTTATATGAAGTTTTAAGAAACGGAAAATGTGAATGTTTGGTCTAAGCTTGTGTATGTGAATAAGTGTCGGATAAATATAATATTATTAGCCTTGCTGTGATTGTAAGATGTAATCTATACTTGGATGACTCTATATCATATCCGTTTGTATTAAGGTGTGGTGGATACGCTGCGGTACTTCCTATATATAAACATCTGTAATACAATAGGAAATGTTATAGATGCAGTCCGGTATAGGTTTCACTGAGATTTAACAAGACCCATAACATTATATTGATGAAACGCTTATTTCCATATACGGGTGATGGACCGGTGTTGAAAAGTTTATGAGTCCAAATACAGAGGTTAGAAATGGACTTTTGAAAATGTTGAAAAAGGTTGAAAAGGTTTTAATCTAAGCGGATATTATCTAGAGGAAAGGGAGACTGTGGTTGTACAACTAGAAGCGGGGAACGACGGTTCTCCGGGGTAGCGACGGCTGCTTACTTAGAAAAGGTATTCGGGTGGCGACGGTTGCCCGAGGAACTAACGTGGTTCCAATAGACAATGCTTAGTAAATAAATGAATGACTACTTATAATATTTCGTATAACTCTTTTATGTTTTATACTTAATGATTATTTGCACAAGAGAGGGTCTGGGAGACCCAGAGTGCTTAAAGTGGTAAACGGTTCAAAGGTTATGATTTGATATAACACTGTTATGTTTATACCTGTCAAAAGGTTAATCGGTTAAAAGGTTTAACGGTTAATCGGGTAAATGGTTAACTGGAGAAATGGTTAAATGATTAACTGAATGAATATTTTGGTATAACTCTGTTTTATGCCTGATAAATGTTTAAAGGTTATATTTCGGTATAATACTTATATCTGATAAATGTTAATGAATAATGGTTTTAAAGTTATAGTATAATTCTGTTATGTTTTATACTTGATAAATGTTTGTTTAAAAGGGGGCCGTTAGGCCCAAGCGTCGGAATAAACCTTCGAGGTAAAGGTAACGCTTTTTGAAAATGTAGAACTCACCAGCGTAAGCTGACCTTTCCAAAAATATGTGTATGTCAGGTGATGAAAATGGTTAAGGTAGCAAGGAAAGGACTCTGGTGAGAACAGATTAGATGGGCAAGCTATCAGGAAAGGACTCGGTAGTAGACTGGCAATAGACATAGATAAGACCTAATTATTAGATTATGTTGTATCTTCCTTACTGTTGTACTTGGCATATATATATAAATGAAAAGTTTTTAATTTCCGCTGCATAGCTATCTCTGTTGTACCATGTGTTCATGAGTAAATCTGACACGTGACCCCTCCTGGAGCCAAGACTGGGAGTGGGCGTCACATGTTCACTAGTTTATGCAATCAATACAATCAAACTACAAGGATAAGTAAAACAAAGCTTAAGTAAAAACAAGTGTGATACAACTTTATTCCGCATGGTTGTGATCCGCAAGTAAAGAGTTCTTGTTTTGATTATTTCTCTGAGTAATCAACGGTCCTACAAGTGGTATCAGAGCTTTGGCTCTCCACTTTGAAGAATTCTAGTGCTTAAAAGTTGATACTTTACTTGCTTACTTAAATTTTTACAAGCTTTTTCTGTTTTACAATCTGTTTTCACAATGACTGACTTAACTCTTGGTTCACTTAATGGTAGCTCTAACAAACCACCAATTTTCACTCCTGATGACTTTGATACTTGGAAAATCAGGATGGAAGGTTTTGTTAGAACTTAGAAGCCTAGACAGACGCATTTGGAACAGGTTGACTGTAGGTCCTTATAGCCCAACTTTTCCATCTGCTGATGATGCCCAAGTGCAAATATCAAAACCACTAGACAAATATGTTGAAGCTGATTGTGCTGAGCTTGAATATGATCACAAGGCTTACTGGACACTCCAGGCTGCATTACCCAACTCTATACTGGTAGGGTTCAAGGGATATAAGACAGCACACAGCTTGTGGAATGCTCTCAGTGAAATGTATGAAGGGTCTAGTGAGGTTAAGGAAAACAAAAAGGATGTTATGAAACAAAGATATGAAAACTTCACTTACAAAACTGGTGAATCTATGACCAACCAGTATCTTAGATTTGTTTCACTTCTTGATGAATTGCAAAAGGTAGAAGTAAAAACTGAACAGGCTGATGCCAACAGGAAGTTCTTGAGATCCTTACCTCCAATGTGGACTGTCTATACAGTAAGCATTAGGGAGTGCAAGGACCTCAAAAAGCTTAAACTAAGTGAACTCCATGGAGTCCTTAGTGCTTATGAAATGGAGCTTAATCTTAAGCAGAACAACTTTCCTGAAGCATCACCACAGTTGCAAACCACTGCTTTGGTTACAACTGATTTTCAAAAGATCTCAAATTCTTCTCAATATTACTCACCCTCAGTCAGTTTCAATGAGTCACCCAGATGCTCAGAGAGTTCTTCAACACTGTTTGACAACTCTCACTCTACCTATGTGGCAACTGACTCATCTCAAGGCTTCACACGTGAAGACTTGGAATGCATAGGGGCAGATGATCTAGAAGAGATGGAAATTTTAACTCAATTAGCTATGGTTTCTATAAGGGCCCAAAGATTTTATAAGAGAACTGGAAGAACCTATAAGGGGTCAAAGGGATCATCAATTGGGTTAGATAAATCTAAAGCTAAATGTTATAATTGTCACCAACTTGGCCATTTTGCTAGGGAATGCAAGCAGCCAAGGAGAGATGGACAGAATAATAACAACCATGTCCAACAGAGATCAAATCATGGAAGCAACAACAGCAGCAGTCAACACAACAACAGCAGCAGTCAACATTACAACAACAACAGCAACCAGCAGCCAACTCAACCAAAACCACTTGGAAATCAAAATGTGGTGGCAGCTGTAGCTAACCAGACTAAATGCTATGAGTGGGATGACTTTATCACTGAGTTTGAGCCAATCAACCATGCTTTGATGGCCAAAGAAGATTCAACTGAACAGGTAAATGAAATTCCTGAAAAAGTTTTGGAAAATTTGTGCAGCCCTGCCTGCATAGAACAAGTGTCAAAATACAGGAAACATAACACTGATCTGATTGATGGGGTTTCAAATTTAAATGAGTTAAAGAATTGCTTTAAGAAAACTGAAATTGCTTACATCACTAAAATTGAAAATTTAAACAAAGAATTTGATGTTTTAAAGCAAACTAACTCTATTTTGGAAACACAATTAGAGGATTTGTTGAACAAACTAACTATTTCAAGACAAGAAACAAAAGATGCAAAAGCAGAAAATGATGTTCTTGAAATTAAGTTAAAAGATGCCTTGTTCACCTGTGACAAATTCCAAACAGCTAACAAGAAAGCTGAGAAACTTTGGAATGGGGCAATTCTTGGGAAAATAGGTATTGGGTACAACAATGTTGAACCACCCAAGGAATACTCACCTGTTATTGTTCCAATCCAAGCACTTCAGAAGGAGTGCAGTGTGAGTCTAATTGTTGATAGCACTACATCTTCACCTTCTGAATCAAAATCTGTTGAATCATCATCAAACTGTGAAGTCAAAGATGCTAGCACATCAGCATCTGTTGACCAATCCAAGGTTTTGAAACCAAAAGTTGATTTTCCACCACCAACTATTTATGAGCCCAAGGACTCAAAAGTTGGAGGTAAACTACCTGAGCAGCCAAAACCCAGTGAAACTGAGAAAATGGGTAAGCTAACTTACCACCAGGTCACAAATGAAGAATCAACCAAAAACACAAACACTTACCAAAGAAAAATGTTTGAATGTGTTTTCTGTGGTGAAAAAGGGCACATGGCTGCAATGTGCAAATTCAATCCTTTGAGCAAAGCTCAAAACTTGTTAAAACCCAAAACTGGTTCTACTCAGAAAAGATCTACAGGTAGAACTTCACCTGTAAGAAGTAACACAATGAAGTATTTTGATACTGAGTCAAACAAAGTTTTAATTGGGAACAACAAAAATGGAAGTTTTTCAGTCTTAAAACCGAACAGGGTTCCGGCTGAACTTCAACCGGAATAATTTTCAACCGGAAGTGAAGTTCAACCGGAAATCTCCAAAACACTCAGATCAGTTACTGCACCTAGACAACGACCCAGGGTTCAGTTCACTGATGAGTATGACCATTTTGAAGGTCAAGGAAGGAGAAACCCATCTAGAGGCAAGACCACCTCTAGAGAAAATTTTGTGAAAAACAAGCACAACTCTCAACCGGAAATTCCCTCTAGTTCAAGTGGAAATGCCACTGTTGCATTTCACAGTGAGAGATCTAGCCAGTCAAACAAATTTTCAAACTTCAATGCTAGAATCTCACCAGTGACTAGTGTTGATCAGACCTACACCTCACCCAGTGAGTTGCCAAAGGCTTTGACCAACAAACAAAAGAAGTATAGGGAATACAGAGAGAGGAAGATTGCTGAGAGAAGGCTTAGCAAAACAAACAGGCAATGTCAATCAAGTGAACAGTCTGAACACTTGAACATTGATCAAGATGACCTGTTAAATGAGGATCCAATACTAAATACTTTAGTACTTAAAGAGTACAAGTATTATGATGCTTCTGGCAAGCCCAAGACCTCAAAGGCTTGGGTTCCCTTTAGAAATTAATCAATTTTCTTTGTGTGTAGGTGCATAATAAAGGCCAACAAAGCCTATGGGTTGTTGATAGTGGATGCACTTGCCACATGATAGGAAATAAACATGTATTGGAAAACCCCAAAAACATAAACGGAGGTCCTGTAGCCTTTGGGAGTGCAAAAGGACACATTACTGCACAAGGTGCTGTTAGTAATGGGATGCTTACCTTTGACAAGGTAAATTTTGTTGATACATTAAATTTCAATTTACTTAGTGTCTCACAAATGTGTGACAAGAATTTGAATTTGACGTTTACTGAGAGAGAGGCCATAGTCTTGAAACCTGGTGTTAAAATCGCTGAGGAACTTGTGTTGCTCAGAGCACCTAGGAGAGAAGGACTATATGTTTTGGATCTATCTGCTGCCACTCCAGTAAGTGGAATTGCATGCTTTATATCCAAAGCCTCAGTGGATGAATTGATTTGTGGCACAGGAGGTTATGTCATTTTAACTACAAGAACATGAACAGAATAGTGAATCTTGGCTTGGTTAAGGGTCTTCCTAACAAGCAGTTCAACTGTTCTGAACACTGTGTTTCTTGCCTCAAGGGTAAGCAACACAAGACCTCCTTCAAGCCCAAAACTGAGTCTTCTATCACTCAACCTCTAGAACTTTTGCATATGGATCTATTTGGTCCAACTAGAGTGATGAGCATAGGGAAAAGGTCATATTGTTTTGTCATTATTGATGATTTCACAAGATATACATGGGTGTTTTTCTTAAAAACAAAAGATGAAATTGCTGAATTGTTAAAAACACTAATTGTATCTTTAGAAAATCAAGCAAAACTGAAAGTTAAGACAATCAGAAGTGACAATGGCACTGAGTTTAAAAATCATGTTTTGAACTCATTTTGTGAGGAAAAAGGAATCCTTAGACATTTCAGTGCTCCTAGAACTCCACAGCAAAATGGTGTTGCTGAAAGGAGAAATAGGACATTGATTGAGGCTGCTAGAGCAATGCTAGCAGATTCTAAGTTACCTGTGATATTTTGGGCAGAAGCAGTAAACACTGCCTGCTATGTCCAAAATAGGACTTTGATTGTTAAGGGTAAAAACAAAACTGCTTATGAGCTTTGGAGAGGTAGAAAACCTAACATTTACTTCTTTAAATCTTTCGGTTGTCCTGTTACTATTTTGATAACTAATAGGTTGTTGCCTAAGTTTGCTGAAAAGGCAGATGAAGGTTATTTTGTTGGATATTCTAGTGTGTCAAAAGCATTCAGAGTTTACAATAAAAGTACTAAAATTGTTGAGGAAACCATTAATGTAACTTTTAATGAGAAATCTCTTAACAGTTTTGTATCTCAACCAGAATGGTTATTTGACATAGATGCACTAACCACTGCTTTCAATTTTACCATTGAGAAGCCATTGAGTTCAACAGTGCAGGAACAGGAATATAAGCAAAATCACATGAGGTCAACTGATGACATCTGGCAAATGAACACCAAGGGACTGCAAATGCAACCTACCTTCTTTTCATCCATCAGCACCAAGCCTGTGAAACCCTACAATGCAAAGAAAATCTCTGAAATTGTTCTTGCTGATGTAGAAGTTCTTCCGGTTGAACTTCCGGTTGAAGTTCAAACGGGACCTGTAGCAGTAGAATCTCCGGTTGAGACTCAACCGGAAAACAATTTTTCAGTAAATTTTGAGAACAATGAACCTGATGATTCAACTGATGCTGGTTCAAATGATTATAGTCTTGAGCATCTAATCTCAGATTCAGTCCCCAGTTCTCAAGAACCAACTGAAATTTCAGAACCTGTATCACAAACCAACAATATTGAGTTATTACCTCAACTCAATATTCCTCACAATGGAAGAAGCCATGAATTTCCACTGTTTACTGATAGAAGAGTTAGTAAGGATCATCCAAGGGAGAACATTATAGGAGACTTGTCAGCTCCTGTGCTGATAAGAAGCAAGTCTGTTGATGCAAACATTTGCCTGCATGATGCATTTCTGTCTCAAGAAGTACCCACAAAGATCAATGATGCATTGAAAGATGAAAGCTGGGTAGAGGCAATGCAAGAGGAATTGTTTCAGATCAATAAACAGAAGGTTTGGGAATTGGTAGACTTACCTGAAGGTGAAGAACCAATTGGAACCAAATGGGTATTCAGAAACAAGAAGGATGACAGGGGAATAGTAATCAAAAACAAGGCCAGACTTGTAGCTCAAGGCTACACACAGGCTGAAGGCATTGATTATGATGAAGTTTTTGCTCCTGTAGCCAGGCTTGAAGCAATCAGAATATTTCTTGCCTATGCTGCATGCAAAAACTTTCTGGTATTTCAAATGGATGTTAAATGTGCTTTTCTGTATGGTCTTTTGGAACAGGATGTGTATGTCAAGCAACCTCTAGGCTTTGAAGACCCTCATTACCCCAACAGGGTGTGCAAGTTGATTAAAGCTTTATATGGTCTCAAGCAAGCTCCTAGGACATGGTATGAGACACTCTCAAACTATCTCCTAGTGAATGGCTATAAGAGGGGAGCTATTGACAAAACACTGTTTGTGAAATCTGATGGCAAAGATACTTTGATGATACAAATCTACGTTGATGACATCATCTTTGGTTCATCCGGTGCTGCCTTATGCAAAGAGTTTGAGGGATTGATGCAATCAAAGTTTGAAATGAGTTCAATGGGTGAACTGAATTTCTTCTTAGGCTTGCAAGTGAAGCAAACTGCCAATGGAATTTTCTTGAATCAGTCAAAATATATTCAAGATATGCTAAAAAGGTTTGATATGCAGTCTGTTTCAACCTCAAGAACTCCCATCTCCACTTCCCACAAGTTAAACAGTGACTTAAGTGGCAAACCAGTGGATGTTCATCTCTACAAGGCAATGATTGGATCACTGCTCTATCTCACAGCTAGTAGACCTGACATCATGTTTAGTGTCTGTTTATGTGCTAGATACCAGTGTCAACCAAAGGAATCACACATGTTAGCTGTGAAGAGAATCTTTAGATATCTTAAAGGACAACCAAAGCTTGGGTTGTGGTATCCAAAGAATTCAGATTTCTCCTTCAAAGCTTACACTGATAGTGATTATGCTGGCTGCAACTTGGATAAGAAGTCTACTACTAGAGGATGTCAATTTTTGGGAGAAAGACTTGTGTCTTGGCAATGCAAGAAGCAAACCTGCGTATCTACTTCTACTGCTGAGGCTGAATATATTGCTGCATCAAGCTGCTGCAGTCAAGTCTTATGGATTCAGAATCAAATGTTGGATTACGGCATCAAGTTCATGGAGACTCCTATTCTTGCACACAACAACAGTGCTATATCAATCACAAACAACCCTGTTCAACACTCAAAAGCAAAACACATTGATATCAGGTACCATTTTATTAGAGATTGTGCTGAGAAACACTTAATTAGAATGGTTAAAGTTCATACAAATCAACAATTGGCTGACTTGTTTACCAAAGCATTTGATGAAGCTAGATTCTTCTATCTCATTAGTGCCATCGGTATGATGAACTTTGACTGATTAAACTGTTTTCACAAACTTAATAAAAGAGATCATTTTGTGTCAAAGAGCCCCTCTCTTTATACAAAAAGAAAAAGAAGAAGAAAAGCTCCTGTATCAGTTAGACACCTTTTCAATCATAGTCAGGTTATACTGTTAAACTATGATAAACTGATACATGTGATTTTCAAAATCAAGTGTTTTTCTGTCTTCCGGTTGAACTTTCCAGTTCAACACATCCGGTTGAATCTCAACCGGAAAGTCATCTTCAACCAGAAACTCAATTTTTAATCACACCATCCTAATTTCTGAAACTGGTAAAAGGAACAACAATTCTTTATTTGAAAGTTCAGATTAAAATTTTTCAAACGGAAATTTTATTTCCTGTTGACAACCTCAACCGGAAAAATTTTCAACCGGCAAATCTGTCCGGTTCAACTTTCAAACGGAAAGAAATTTTGTTGTATGGAGAGAAAAACTCTCCGCTTGAATCTCAACCGGAAATCTCTTGTCTTAAATGAATCATTTAATTCACCGGTTGAGGCACACATTTTCAAGCGGATTGTGCATTTAAAAGGTTTCAATTAATTGTCCGAGAAAACTGTTTGAATTAAATTCAAAAGACACGCAACAGGAGGTTGTATTGTACAATCACCTGAAGCACACTTTTTGCGGACCCACTTGCACTTTTTCATTCTCTCTCCTGTGACTCAGCGTACATTATCCCATCGCTGATAACTGTCACCCACCTTTAAACCCGCCGGTCAAATACCCATAACCCCTTCAACACTCCTCATAACCCCAAAAGCAAGAAATCGTTCAAAATCCGAAAACCTAGAAATTTTCAGAACCATTTCTTTCTACTCCCAAATTTCTCTCATAGTCAATCAACAATGTCACCAAAGTCCAAAGCAAAGGGGAAACAACTAGTGAAGAATGATCCTTTCCCACTTGAACACAACCTGGTTGCGTTTCTTGATGCTCCGGTGAACTCTACACACGCTGATACCTTCACCGAGATGATCAATTTTCTCAAAAATTCATATCTGAATCATGCACTCACTGTTGCGGTTTATTTATATGAGGAAATTCTCTCGGAATACTGGAAGAACATCCAACTGCTCGAGAAGGATGAAGATGATGTAGAGGAAGACACGTTGAAGTCAACAGTACAAGGGGAAACTGTTCTAATCACTGAATCACTGATTAGGGAACTGCTGAAGTTGAATGACAAGAATGGGTATGTTCGCAAAACCCCCAAGCAATACATGGCCCTACTAAAAAAGATTGGCTATGGTGGTGCTACTGAAGGAACTGCCACTGTTCTCAAGGGTCAATTGCCCTACAAATGGAGATTTCTGGCCCACACCATCATGGTGTGCCTGACGCCAAAGAAATCGGGATTTGATGAAATGGCAACAGAGCAAGCCTCTGCCTTCTATGCTGTGGTGAAAGGGGAGGTATATAATTTTTCTGCTGTGATTTTTAATGCTTTAAAGGGTAATGCAAAGAACTTTGCTTTTTACATGTATCCTAGATTTATAACATACATTTTGCAAGAAAAATACCCCAAAATTAATTTGGATGGAAACATGCTGGTTCCAAGAGTTTTATCTGAAAATACTTTTTCCAAATTAACCACCAACAAGAAGCCATTCCTTGGGAGGGATACTGACCATCCCATGCCAATCCAAAGGGTGATTCCGGTTGAACAAGGAGAACCTAGTTCTCAACCGGAAACACATGCTTCTGAAGAGCAACTTGCTCCAGTGGACAACACTGTACTATCCACAGTAGTTGAACCAACCACTGATCAACTACCTTCTCCTTCTGCTACTTCAACCTTAATTTTCAAAAGAAAAAGGAGAAGAGATTCAGACCCACCATCAACTTCAATTCCCACCATCCCCCCTTCCCCAAAGCCTACTAAGCTCAAAAGGCTCAAAAAGGTTGTGCAAGAGCCTACTCCTCTCTTGCAACCCATTGCCTCCAGCCCTGAACCAACCCTTGGCACACAGCCAACTGGGTTAGCCAAATTGGGATTTAAACTTGTTGATGAACCTTCTTCTGAGGGGGAGTCATTTCATATGGATGTACAATCCCCATCCACTTTCTCACCCTACACGTCACACTTCTCACCTGTGAATGATGATGTAGAAAGAGATGTCACAAATGATGGTGTTATTAACCCAAACACCACATTACATGGGAACATTCTGAGTGACACTCACACTACTACATCTAACCCCCATACATCCCAGGAGGTGAATCTCAGGAGTATAGATGAGATTCATGTGGAAAGGGCTGCTGCCACTCAAAGCTTCTCATTGAACTTTGATGATGGTAGTAACATTCATAAGACCCAATCCATGGCAACCCACACTATAGTTCAACCGGATGATTCCCAAGTGGATCCTAAAGGGAAAACTGTAGTTGAGGGGAACCCCAGGAGCCAAGAACACCAGGGTGGTGGACTTGATCAACATAGGGTTGATGGTCCATCTTTTTCCTATGATACTGGTGCAACTCCAGTTGAGGATAGTTTATCACTTACTGAATTGATGGCATTATACAAAGCACTACAGACTCAAGTAACCAGTCTCAATTCGATTGTTGCTAGCCTTGTAAAGAACACTCCTGCTGCTACTCAAGCTCAAGAAATTCCAGTTGAAGCTCAAATTGCTCAACCGGAAACTTTCTCTACACCAAGGTTTGAACCGGTTGCCCAATCAACTGCTGAGATTAGCTCTTTGAACCCATTTCCTTTTGGAGGTCAGGCTGTAGAAGCCGATGCTGCCAAAAAGGGGGAGAAGACTAATACTCCAACACATGTTATTGCTGTTGCTGCAACCACAACTGAAGAAGAAGAATATGATCAAACAGTGCCATTACCTGAAGATGCAAGGCAAACAGCCTTCAAATTGGCTAAAGTTGATCCCTTTTCAGTTGCTGATGGGTTAATCAAGGTGAAGATGAGCTCACTCATGAAGGTATTTCCACAGGATCCAAGCCTGTTGGGAATGATTGAAGCAACAATGCTAGTTGCAGGTGCTCAGCCAGAGAGCATTCTGCAGGTCAAGCACTTCTTGACCAATGTGATTATCCCACAGAAGGAGGCATTTGCCAAATCTAAAGTGGATGAGGTCACAACTAACATTGTCACTGAACCAGTTGCTGATGTGGTTCATGAAGATGTGGTTGATGATGCTTCAGTCATTCAGACTGAAGTAGTTGAAGGTGAAAAAGAAGGAGAGGATACAACTGAAACCATCAGCACTGTACTAAAAGATCTAAGTACAAAATCTCCGGCTGAAGTTCAACCGGAAGAGACTCAACCGGAAAAATCTCAACCGGAAGAGACTCAACCGGAAAACTCAACTGAAGCTGAGATTGCTGAAACCTTGATCCAACTCCACTCCACCTTGATTCAGAGCCTCCTTTGAGCTACAAAAGAAAGAAACAAACCAAACCAAGGAGGATGATCAGACTGAAGGAGAGTGAAGATTGCATAACTCCTCAACCAAGGATAGAAGAAACTATGGTTGATTCTGACCAGTCAGAAGAACAACTGACTATGGATGACCTAATTGAAGAAGAATTCGTCCATGACTGGGAAGACAATCAATCCAGGATAAGATCAGAGGCTGCCAAATCAAACTTGCAACACAAACAATTTTTGGCAGATCTGGATCTTCTATCAAATGATTTCGTGGTTGAAAGAATGGTAGATGAAGCAAGGAAAAGGTCGATTGAATGGAGAATGCGGGTATATGACCTTCCTAAATTAAGTGAACAGGAGAAAAACATGCTGATCAATATAGCTTCCAGAATGCCAACTGTTTTGAACAAAAGCTTAGACAACCTGGAGCTATTGGAAAGGATCAAGAGATGTGCTATCATCAGATGTCTCAAGCCTGCTGCTGAAGTAGAGAAGATGAAGGCCAAAGACACTTGTAAAATTGTAGATGAGCTACTCAAACAAGTGAAAGGATCAGAGTTTGCTGTGATTCCAAGTCTCCAAATGCCTCTGCCATCTGAGACAGTCACAGGTAACCCCTCATCTACATATATTAAGCCTGAACCTTTTGATGCCTCTGACCTACTTGCTGAGTCTCTCCCTTCCAACCTGTTGGAAAGACTCAAGCACCCAGCCTCCTATGTTCCCACTCCATCTTCCAGATTCTACTCCCATAGACCCAGGGGAATGAACCCAAGGCCCAGGGGATCCAAATCTACCAAACCTAAATATATTCCACCAAAAATGAGGTTAGATAACTGGACTGATATCACCCCTGTCAAGCCTAAACCCTGTGCACCTACTTGGATGTATAATCAACCTTCATCTCCACCTAAAAATTCCACCTCTTCAACTTCACAAACACAAACCATGGAACCACCCACCATATCACCAACAAAACCTTATGAACCCACTGAGATAGCCGTAACCAGTTCTGTTCAAGCATCGTCTCAAGCAGATAAAGGGAAAGATAAATTCCCAATTGAAACTGATAAACAATCTGCTAATCCTGCCACTGGTGTTTCACCTGGAAGAAAGAAGTCTATTGCAAAAAGAACTCTTCTTTCAACCAGAAATTTTCAAACCAGGAGGATCATGAGACAATTGAACAAAACAAAAGTTCAATTTGAAAGGCCGCCATCTCCTAAAGAGTAAAGCTTCTAGAGATAGTCAATTTTTGAAGAAGAACATACAAAGGATAAATTTTGGCAGCATCATCTTAGGGGGAGATTGTAAGGAAATGAAAATCTGAGTCAACCGGTTCAAGATGAAGATTTCCGGTTGAAGACATGTTCAAGCGGAAAACCCTCAAGCGGAAGACTTGTCAACCGGAAAAGCTCAAGCGGATGAATATTTCCGGGTGAACTCTTTTATCCAACAGTATAAAGAGTTCAACCAGAAAAGTACTGAAAGTTTACTTTTGCAGAAATCAGGCCTGCAACTACTTTTATTCTTCCAAAGTCATATCCTAGCTGTCTCCTACTTATAGATAATTGCATTTTGCACATTTCCTCTTATGTATGTTTACTAATGTTCTTTTAGTAAGTTTATTGTTTGACTTTCATGTACGGTTAGATTAGCCCGTATGAGATCAACGGCTGTAGTTGATCTCCTTAGTACTATATATAGTTGTTAGCTAGTTCATTCACAAGTACCAAATTTAGTGCTTACACTTGTAACAGTTTGAACTTGAGTTAATGCAAATAGTACCGAGAAATTTATTATCTTGTGTTCACTAGTTTATGCAATCAATACAATCAAACTACAAGGATAAGTAAAACAAAGCTTAAGTAAAAACAAGTGTGACACAACTTTATTCCGCATGGTTGTGATCCGCAAGTAAAGAGTTCTTGTTTTGATTATTTCTATGAGTAATCAACGGTCCTACAAGTGTACAGGTGGCATTGGTGCGTTGCCATAGGTGTTGTACCCTTGGTTGTAGATACACACCCTTGCATCGTGATGAGGATTACCACAGATAACACAACTATTTTGCACAGATGGTGCATTTGGAACAACAAAAGCAGTAGTTTCAACAACAAGAACCACTGATGTGGGTTCAGCAGGTGAAGCAACAGGAGTCTTCTCATCATCAGTAACAACCTTCTTCTTTCTTCTTCTTGTTCTTTTCTTCTTTTCCACAACAACAACTTCAGCACTTTCTGTCATTGGAGCAGAAGGCTCTACCACGATCAATGCAGACTCAACAGTTGGTGAGGAGGTTGTACCAATTACTTTTGTAACACTCTTCATCTTTGGTTTGACAATTTTTACCGTTTCAACTTTAGAGTCAACAGCTCTAGTGGGAGCAGAACTTTCAACAACAGCTTTTGATTTGCTTGTTCGAGGCGATTGCACAGCTTGTGGTGTTGATGTAGATGGAGTTTCAGTTGAGGGACTTGGAAAAGACTTCACCTTACCATCGGCGATCACAAGACCAGCTTGTGTGTGCATAACGGTCTTACCATGTTTGAGTGCCATTTCAGCAAATGCACGATTGAACTCATCTTCATTCACATCAGACTGATCAATGAATCCCTTGTTGGAATTATGCCCAGGCTTTCGCCTTCGTGTGGTCTTAGCTTGTTTTGGAGCAACAGTGGTTTTTGAAATCTCGTAGTTGTCGTCAAACAAAAACGATTGACCATCCACGGCAGATGTTTTCAACAAATCAAGGAATTCATGTTCAGCTGCCTCTTTAGTCAGAGTCTCAGAAAGACTAGTATCAACACCTTTTAAAATATCAGAATTGACTTCATCAAAGTGAAGTGTGACATCGGTTGGTAGGAGATCAGATCCACTCGTGTGGGTAGAGAGCTGATCTTCCATCTTTTGGATTTCGGAAGCACTTGGAACCAACTCAGGATTAATGAATTTTAAGTGACTCTTTGAGTTAATCTTGGTTAACTCGGGAACTCTATAATAGTTATGGTTAAGCGGATGCTCTGCCACACTATCATCAATTTCCCTTGTCAAGCCAAGTCCAGTTTTAAGTCTAGCAAAAATATCACGGCCAACAGTTTTGCCAAGAGTTGCCGGATTGAGTTTTAACAAATCAATGGTTTCTCGAGCCTGAGCATAGCTCGTCCTCAGAGAAGTTAGTTTTTCCAAAAGATCAGTTATTTGAATTGTTAGAGTTGTTTCCGTATGCTTCATGACCTCAATGTTATCTTGTAAAGACTTGATCTTAATCAAAAAGTCTTTCTCATTTTCTTTTAATTTCTAAACTTGGCTCTCACTCTCTTTTGCCTTATCGACCAACTCAAGGTTGTAAGCGCGATAGCGAGCTACAGCCTCAATACATTTATCAGAACATAAAGCAGATTTTACCTCATCAGGGATGGTTTCGCGTTGGAGTTCTACCAGCCTCTTACTTGCCTCAGATTCAACTTCAGATGAGCTCACCTCAGTAACAGTTCCATTGTCTTGAGCATTGTCTTCAGTCAGATCATCAGTTCCAGCCATTAAGCAGAAGTTAGTTGGAAAGAGAGGGTCAATTGTGTTAGACACGTCTATCTCTCCATCATTTGCCTTCACTACAAGAGCTTAATTGGTCTAGCTAGAAAACGGAGTCTGAGACGAGGAGGTCCAGTTGTAATTTGAGTCTTCAAGCGATACCAAAACTTTGTTGCTTTCATCCGATCTTTGTGGTTGTTGAGAAGACAACGATCCTCGTTGAGAGACATTTGAGCTAGTGCCCTGTGGCTTCTGGAATGACGAGTTGCCTTGTTTCTGATAAGATTGGGTAACACCACCACCCTGCTTTTGATGAGTTTGGTTACTTCCACCAGAATTGGATTGCCCGTTCCACGTCCTTGGCTTAGGACATTCACGTGCAAAGTGACCCATTTCTTGACAGTTGTAACATTGCACTTTTGACTTCTTAAAGCCGATGTTCGTGTTTGAGGGAGCTTGAAAAAGCTTTCTTCCAGTCTTCTTGAAGAACTTTCGAGTTCGGGCAGCTATCATACCCATTTGCCATTTGATATCGATCTCTTCGAGATCATCAGCAGAAACTTGGTCAAGGTCTTCTTGATAGACGGTCATAGACTCAAGACTTCCGGACATCTGAGAATTCATGCGAGCCAGAAAAGCGTTGCACAAGTAAGAATCCATGCTTGTGTTCGGTTGAAATGCAGGAGATGATTGCTGAACGAAGTGACCAGTTGGAGATTGTTGCACAAAAGTCACATTTGGAGTCTGACCGGTGACGGGAGCAATGATAACTTCAGTTGGAGGAGCGGCTGGAATAGAAGTAGTGACTGGTGGGCTTTGACTTGCAGGAACAGAGAACTGGAACTCATCATCTAGGTCGAGAGCAATGAACGCAGCATTGGGAGCAATTGAAGAACTCCTAATAGTCACAGCACCCATGAGAGACTTTCCGTTGCGCTCAAAGGCTCGAACTTCATACTCACGAACCTTGTTGATCATATCCATATAGTCGGCAGTAGAAAGATCATTACTGTCGATCAGGTAAGTCACATATGAAGCGAACTCTTGAGGAAAGGAGTGAAGGACCTTCTTGATGATGGCACTATTTTCATGTCGGATGTTCTTTGTCGTCATCTCAGTGATTATGCGGCAGAATCGATTAACATGTGTTTTAAATGATTCGCCTTGCTTATGAGAGAACGTGTTGAACGCCAACTTGATCTTATCCAATCTTCTTTCCTTAGTAGTTGGGTTTCCCTCATATTTCTTTTCCAACCCTTCCCAGATTTCATGAGCCGATGTGGCAGCACGAAATTGGTATTGCAACTCATCATTGATAGCCATCTTAATGCACCCAAGTGCACGCATGTCAGTTTTCAATTGAACCTTTTCAGCAGCATCCAACTTGTTTCGTGGTTTGGGAATCATCTTCTTAGGTGGAGGATCAGCACCAGCAGCAACAGCAGCTACAGTGCCAGCAATGGTAGCCTCTTCCACTTCAAACACAGCAAGACCTTCGACTACAGAAGTCAACAGGTCAAAGTCAACGAATTCCAAGTAAGATAGGAATTTCGCATTCCAATCATCGAAGTCACTTGCCCCCATGAGTTTAGGAGGCCTATTGTTGCCTTGTGTGGCAGGAGTGAAGTGATCTGACATGTTGAAATGATCAACACTTGTCAATTTCGAGACAAAGTAAGCTAGCGGGTCAAACGAGGCGAAATCGGTTCACTTGCTTGCAAAGTTGTAAATTGCTTGAAAATACCCAAATCCTACAAAACAATTAATAAGGAACACTATTAGTCTCATACAACTGATAATTAGTCACAAAATTGAAAAAGTCAATTTTCAACACTTAGTCAAAAATTTCATCAGGATGTTCTTGGGGGTTCAAGATCAAGAAAAAATCAAAGTTTGTAGAAATCAAAATTGATTGAACAACTAGTTTAGAAATCAGTAGTGAAACTAAAAACATAATTGGATCAAGCTCCAAAAATCACTCTAAGTAGCTCAAATCCAAGAATTTTCGTGAATATGACAAGAACACCAAAGTCTTAGAAATTTGCCTCTAAAATCCTCAAAACTTGATGTTTTTGAGAGAAATTAGTTGCAACAGCTTTAGTTTCACTAGTCTAACACAATTTTGGAATCAATTTGATGTAAGAAACACCCCAAAAACAACTTTGAATTTCAAAGTATACAACAGATGTTACGTAAGGCGTAACCCTATTTTGACTAAAATCATAAATTTGACCCTAAAATGGAGTTATTTCAGAGATTCAAGCATGGCAATGGAATCATTGAGTGATTTCTACCAAGAATCAACTCAAAGTTCTAGCAAAACAACCAAGATTGATAACTCAAATGATGGATTTCTTCATTTTTGAGTCAAGATCTCAAACTTGAAGATTTAGCTCTGATACCATTGGTCAGGACCGATTTCTAAGCCAAAGATCATCATTTGATTCATCACATGAGTGCGGAAATCACGTGTTGATGATCACTCTTGGTTGGATCAGCAACATTGCCTCACCATTCGCCTTTGAAACTCAAGAAAAACACCAAGAACACACACACAAACACACAGTGCTCCTCAGGAGGTTCTCTCAAGGCTTATTTAGGGTTTCCTAAGGATTCCTATTTATACCCAAAGAGGAGCACAAGTGTCAATGCACAGAATACAAGGAGAATCACACATCACATCAAGGAATCATTAAATTCGTCTAACACTTTGTCATATCGTTAAGTTGTACAGGTCAGGTCGTTAGCCAGATCGTTAGTAACAAGTCAGATCGTTAACCTGATGGTCAGGTCGTTAGACATCTTAGCCAGATTATTAACCAAGTTAGCAGATCGTTAGTCAGCAGCAGACTAGTCACGTCGTTAAGGCATAGGAGGCTGACCGTTAAGAGGCAGATCATTAAGTAGAGAAGAGGAGGCAGGTCGTTAAGCAGATCACTTATCAGATCGTTAAATATATTTATCATGCAAGTCGTTAAGGCCAAGAGCACTCAAGTCGTTAAGACATTTGTTAGGCTGATCGTTAAGCACAACATGGGTCAAGTCGTTAAGAGTGTAACTCCTGATCGTTAATAACAACTCAAACATGAAAAAATATTCTAAGTGTTGAACAACCAAACACACATACAAACATAAGATTAACACACATGTAAATCAAGCTGAACCAACATAAGATAATAAGCAAACATACAAAGTAAGTATTCAAAGTTCAACATTAACTAAGTTATTACAAACTGAAATGTTCAAATACATATATAACAAAATACATGTTGGTTCTGCAGCTTCACCTGTGATCTTGTTCTTGAGTTCGGGTGTTCGTGTTATCACCATGTTGGAACTTAAAATCTATGTGACTGACGCCATCAAATCTGTTTACCGAAGCATTCGACTGAAGAATCCATGTGAATCGATTTAGAGACTGAGTTGTGATGCTCGAGGCTTGCAGTTTGGACCGAAGACCGTTTTCCGGAAAAGTCAACCGTTCGGGTCAACGGTCAACGTAAAAGTCAACGGAAGATCGGTTCGAGCAAGTCAAGCTTCGGATTAATTAAATCAACTTTGATTTAATTAATATTTACGTTATTTACCTTTCTTGTAATTTTCAGTTATGTTCATGTTTTTCTGTTGTTAGTCACCCTCACTATATATAGTGAGGGTGCCCATTACAAGTAAAGGAGTCTCCGAATGTGGAGATGATGAATTTATTGTAGAGTGTGAGATTTCCATTCTAGAGAGAGAGTGAGTCATGGATTCTAGAGAGAGAGAGTGTTCTTCATGATTTCTTGTAACTAATCATTCGGTTATATGAAATCATTCGATTTGTTCATCATCTTTCTTGTTTATGATTATTCATGATTCATCATCATCATCTTCTTCATTTGTTTTTTTTTTTAGTTTTTCTCATCCGAACTCGTTCTTGCTCAAGATCGAGATTCTCGTAGTGAAAATCGGTCCTAACAAATGGTATCAGAGCGGGTACCGATCAGATTCATCTCACCGTGAATCTGGTCACTCGAATCTGTGATTTTGAGCTTGAATGGTGAAGATGAGAAAACTTATTTTTTAGAGACTTTTTTCTTATTTTTCTTCATTTTTTGATGATTCTGGATCGATTCTGATGATATGGATGATCGATTCGTGTTATGGAGTTCATCTTTATGTTATTCTATGTTTATCTTGTTCAAATCTGGTGGAGAAATGAAGATCCGAGCAGATTTTTGAAACTTTGAAGTTTTTCCCGTATTTGAAGATTTTGAAGATTTTGGAGCTTAATTCTTCATTTTCTGGGCTTTTCTTCATGGATTTGGATGATATGAGGTATGATTCTCAGTGGAAAACGCATTCCGGATCCATTGGAAGCATCCATTTCGTCTGATTCTCAACGGTTTGAGCGGATCTGGAAAAACACACACTGACGGTGTAAGTGTGTGTTCTTCGTGTTCTTGAAGATTTGCAGAATTTTGGAGCTGTTTTGATCCGATTTGCTGCTGTTTACGGGTTGTTGGTGGCCACAATAGTCTCGTGAATGGTTTAGCTTCATATATCGTGCATCATTATGGGTTTTCCTTACGTTTTTGGGCAGATTTAAGTTCACAAGTAAGTTCTTCATGTTCATCTTATTTTCCAGATTTCTCCAACTGTGTTTGAAGATATGCAGATTGCCCTAGCGAACTTGTTTCGGTTCTTAGCGGACTTGACGAGTTTTTAGCGGACTTGTTTGAGTCTTAGCGTACTTGTCTCGTTTTAGCGGACTTCAGTCCCTAGCGGACTTGAGAAGTGTCCTAGCGAACTTCTCAGAATCTTAGCGGACTTCTGTTCATCTTTAGCGGACTTGTTTGCTAGCGGACTTGTTTACTGGGTTTTTATTCGAGTTCGTTTCAGAGGATTCTGTTCGTCTAGATGTGTAGAGAATTGGATTACGAGTTCGTGGGTATAAATTTCGTGAATTTTGGTTGGGTTTTGACCGAGTTATGAGAGGTTCACGGTTTCCCGGCGAGAATTCGTATTTCCGGTGGTATTCTCCGACATGTATTAGGGTTTACAGGTTTCGGAGGTTGATGGAGAAGCAAGGATGACGTGGTCTTTGATCATTGGCTGTTCGGAGAATGTCTTCTCTCTCCTTGTCGGCTGAAAGAATTCTTATGTCAACCTCACTTTTTGTTGTCTGCTTCTAATTGGTTGAAGAATGCCGTGTGGGGCCCAGCAGCTAATTAATTCGTTGAATGCTCTTATTGTTGTCGAGCAGCTATTGGTGCAAAATAAATCATGGGACCCAGCCACCTTAAATCAACCGTTGCCCTAGAATTGTTGTCGCTGGGTGATTGGTTAGAAAAAGGCGCGTGGCCCACCTGGCTGTAAAGAGAGCCGTTGGAGGCCTTTTGCTGTCATGCTCTCATTGGCTGCCTCCTATTTCACACGGATCCAAGCTCTCAACCGCTGATTTCTTTTATTATCCGCCGTTAGATCAAGTTGAATCTCTTATCTGATTGGCTGAGCTGGCTGCACACGGATTGTGTGTTTTCTCAAGAGAAATCTGATTGGTTCCTTTATTTTAACATGGATTATGGTTTTTTCTTTGAGGATTTAATTACCACTAATCAATTTTTAGCATATTTCGTCAAACACGGGTATTTTTCTTATCAGTTTCTCAACGAGACTCACGAGATGACGCCCGAACGAAATTCTGAAAATTTTATTGGTCGCGGATTTATTCTATTTTATTGGGGTTCTCGTTTATTGACGTCGCGCGCAACGTTTGCTATCGATCACTGACGGGTTAGCTTTATTATCCGGTTAATTACTCGGCTTTCTCGTTATATCTCACGGTTTATTTTTAGTGGATGCAGCGCTGTCGTCAACTAACCGGATTAACTGGAATCTCAGTTAAATATTGGAATTTATCCGGTTAAATCTCTCGGATGACCGTTTATTGAAGAAATTTGAAATTTATCTTTATTTTCACATCCAACCTCAGTCACGCAGATTATTCACAACTGTCAGCATCCGGCTTCCGGTTTTTCGCAAGATTGTCCGATTTCAAGATTGTTTATCCGGTTTCTCTAGGCAACCGATCGCGACGGTTCGACTCTCCGCATCTGATTTTTACGCTTCCGACTTGATGTTTTTGGAGAGATTTAGAGAAATAGGAGGAATTATTATGAATTTGGATATCGGGTCGATTATTCGGAGTTAGAGCATTTTCAGTGTTTGACTGGTTTATCTGATTCGGTTTGTTGCGGTTATGACTCCGAGATGTAGCATTTTCTCAGTATTGTACCCGACCGTGTGAACCGAGTGAGCGGAACACTTGGATCTCGAACTGGAGCAACAAGAACAGAAGAAGCTTATTCAGAGGGGGAATCTCTACGACAGATTGTCTCCGGTTTATCAGTTTCTCATTGAAGATGTACGGCAGAGCGATTCTTCAGCAGTTGAACAGATTTGAAAGCATCAGTCAAAGGGGAAATTGTTGGAACAAAAATCTTGGTGACTGACGCCATCAAATCTGTTTACCGAAGCATTTGACTGAAGAATCCATGTGAATCGATTTAGAGACTGAGTTGTGATGATCGAGGCTTGCGAGTTTGGACCGAAGACCGTTTTCTGGAAAAGTCAACCGTTCGGGTCAACGGTCAACGTAAAAGTCAACGGAAGATCGGTTCGAGCGAGTCAAGCTTCGGATTAATTTAATCAGCTTTGATTTAATTATCAATTTATGTTATTTACTTTACTTGTAATTTCGTTTATTCAGTTATGTATTTCTGTCGTTAGTCACCCTCACTATATATAGTGAGGGTGCCCATTACAAGTAGAGGAGTCTCCGAATGTGGAGATGATGATTTCCTTGTAGAGTGTGAGATTTCCATTCTAGAGAGAGAGTGAGTCATGGATTCTAGAGAGAGAGTGTTCTTCATGATTCATTGATTGTAATCTTTCGATTAATGAATTCATTCGATTGTTCATCATCTTTCTTGTTTATTATTCATGATTCATCATCATCATCTTCTTCATTTGTTTTTGAGTTTTCTCATCCGAACATGTTCTTGCTCAAGATCGAGATTCTCGTAGTGAAAATCGGTCCTAACACACCAACCTCCAGGTTCCAACATGCATGTGTTTCTCAGGAGGGTCGTCAAGATAAGCGGGTATGCAGTGATCCCTCTCAAAGTGAATTTCTTCATCAAGCATATCTTCTGCCATCTGAGACAACGAGACAAATGCATCAGGTTTAAACTCATCAAAGAGCAATTGTGTTTGTTAACATCATCTTGAAGATTAAATGATTATCACTTTTAACTGTTAAGTTCAGAAATCTCAGTTGATGCTTTCAAGAAAAGGATTTGATTTCGAATCACAAATTAACTAAACACGTTAATATTATCTTAAAAACGATTAAGTTTGATGAGATACTAAAAACATTAAGTGTTTATTTACTTGTTTAGGATTTTAAATCACACTTTTAATGGGTTCACGATCAACAATCCGGGTTTACGATCCATTTGTTGGTTCACGATCGGGTTAAAAATTAAACCGGTAAAGGTCCAACCGTAAACGCAAAGCCCAATCGTAAACATCCTTATGTCGTAAACATCAGGGTCGTAAATCCCTCCGATCGTGAACGCTGATCGTAAACGCCGATCGTAAACACCGATCGTAATCACGAACGGTCATCTTCTTCAACATATCGATCGTAAATATAGAAATCGCCATTTTTGAACCTGCAACAAGCTCGTAAACTCATCAATACACATTAAATAAGCAAACTAAACATCTATCACTACCTTTTTCGATTAACAGTCATAAAACCGATTTTAAATCTCGAGTACCGACGCGAGACACGAGGAAATAAAGAAAAAGATCACCGAATGAGGAACACACACAAAAACTGAGATCACACTGACAAATCGAAGTGGAAACAACCGATTGAAGGGTATTTTTTGGTCGGATCGAGTACCGATGCTGATGTTTTTCATGGATCAAACCAGATTTATCTTTGACTGGGGAACCCTTTTCAGCTTCCGTTACTCGACGCTCTAGATGATTGCCAAAATTTTTGAAACCACATAAACTCACATCCAGTGAATTTTCTTTTTAAGTGCTTAATTATGGTACAAAATTATCGTCATGTTTAACCGTCCCCACACCCAATTGTCCATAGCAAAACCTACCCAACCTCAGAGTTTATTGAGGATTCACAAACCCCCAACTTGAGGAACCATGCAACACCGTCATGACAAACACTTATTTCCTTAATTATCAGTTGGTGATCAGGTCGGCCGCATAAGCACGCAGAGAAGACCAAACAAAATAATTATTTTATTATTTTTCTTTTTCTTTTCATTTTTCATTTTCCTTTTGATTTTTCTTTTTCTTTTCTGAGGTGTTGTCATGATAGGAGAAACAATTAAAAATCAGTATTTTTAGGATACCAAAGTCCAAGCCGAGGCCTGCCCTTCAGATACCTAAAAATACGTTTAACATCAACTAAATGAGAGAGTTTAGGATTAGCCTGATAACGCGCGCACACGCACAC
>JBCNJP010000009.1:61085757-61108039 GCA_039602395.1 Deinandra increscens subsp. villosa | reverse complement strand
ATCCTTTACCTAGACCCTCCACAGGACTACCTCAGAATGAGGGTGATATATCACCTAGGCCACATGAAGTAGATTCACCAACCCTTATTGCAGGGAATATACTGCTGGACTTGGTTCAATCACCCAACCCACATTCTGTTGATAAGGTGACTTGCAGTAGTGATGACGCAAGTTAAGTGGAAAGGGCTAACACTACTCATGAAGTCCCACTGGACCCTGAGGACAGTGCCAATATAATTAAGACCCAATCCACGACAACTGTTTCTGTCAGGGAACCTATTCAGGAACCTTTGATTGACAACTGGAATCCCAGGTGCCAAGAAACCATGGGTGCTGAGCATGAACAAGGTCGGCTTGTTTGATCTTCTTTGCTCAAAGATACTGGCAACACACCAGTTGAGAGCAGCATGACACATACTGAATTGACGGTTCGATGTACAAAACTTGAAAATGAATTTGGCAGCTCTCTATGCAATTGTGAGAGCTCAAGGAGAAGAAATTGAACGGTTGAAGGCAGGACAATCTGTGAAAGCCACTGATAGGTAAGGTTATCAACCATACGTTGAAATGAAATTCACATGTCAAACTAGATTTAATTCAAAATAGGATCTTGCACAGGGTGTCTTCCTCAGATGTTGATGAAGTTGAACAAGTTGATCTGGTTGAACAAGTTGATCCGGTTGAACAACTTCATCCGGAGGAAGAAGGCCATGTTGATCCGGTTGAATAACTTCATCCGGAGGAAGAAGGCCATGTTGATCCGGTTGAACAACTTCATCGGGTTAAACTAATTGATCCGGTTGAACTAGTTAATCCGGTTGCACAACTTCATCCGGTGCAAGTAACTGCTGATAATCAGATTATCACAAGTGTGATGAGTGATTTGCAAACCACAAATGTGGAGATAGCTCCTGAAGCTCTATTAAAGCCTATCATTAGTGATCCATCTCTGCCCATCATTCCTCTTTTAAAGCCTAGTGCTCCATCTCTGCCCATCATTCCTGTTTTAAAGCCTTGTGCTCCCCCTGATACTCCTGAAACAGAAAAGGTTGTTGAAGCTGATGTTGAAGAAGACGGAGTCAAAGACAAGGTGTTTGCACCTGTTAAAGAGACAAAGCCTGTGGAGCCAAAGACTGAACCTACTGATGAGAATGATTTTTCTGCTGAAGCAATCAGATTCAGGAAAGGAAAAATGGTGATGCCCCAGTACCAATCAGATTCTGACAAGGTGTTTGCAGCTGTTAAGAAGACAAAGCCTCCAACATTCATTCATGATCAACAGGTATCTCTCCCAGAAGATGAGGTAAACATGATAAAACAGGCACTTGCAGATGCTGAGAAAGCTGAACAAATAAAAAGGGATGGAGACATGGCCTTGGCATTCAAACTACAAGGAGACATGCTGCGTTATTCAAATGATAAAGTAATAATGGGTCTGATAAATGAAATCAAGAGAAGGTCTATTGATGAGAAAATGGCAACGATGGACTCTGACAAGGAGACAAGAAAAAGAAGAATGGCCACAGAATCTGACAAGGAGATCAAAGCTGAACAAGAAAAGATCAGACTGTCAGATAACCTTCAGAATGGCAAACTCCTTATGAAGTTCACAGATATTATCATAGCCAGGGGATGGGCAACTCCTGAACAAGCAAATTTAATGACTGCTAATCAGTTATGCGATATGATGTCCAGGGTTGTTCAAGAGGATGGTGAATTAAAACTGAAGGAAAAGATAGATGCTGATGAAAGGCAGGAGAAGATAAAAAGGGAAGAAGAGATACAGAAAATCCTAGAAAAATCTATGACAGAGGAAGAAGAACTCAAGCTTCTCAAATGCTATTTCATTAAGATGAGGTGGGAGGACCCAAAAAAGATCAATCCTTCTGGTATTAATAGCTTGAGAATCAGATATTCAAATACCATACATGAACAAAACAAAATCTCAAAGGTTACAGGTGAACCAATACCACCAGGTGCATTTTCTGATCTGAACAGAACCCTAGCCTCACAGCAACCCAGAAGAAACCCTCCTAGAACTAGTAGACCAAAAAAAAGCCTAGACCTGTAAAGCCTCCTAAACCTGTAACATTAAAGCCTCTTCCACCAAAGTTTAGAACAGACAACTTCACACCCTTTATACCACAACCTAGAAGTGGTCATACTCTTCCATCTCCATATCCTCACCTAAACAAACCCCCAAAACCCTCATCTCCACCCAAGGCACCAGAAAAACCCCCCACCAAGAGAATGAAGTCAGTGGCTAAGAAGGGAAAAGGAAAAGTGATCAATGAGGAGGATGAATACAGAGATGTCCATGCTGAAAGGAGAAGAATCATCTCCTGGAGGTATGATGATCAAGCCAAAGTATACCTATTCACAACCAGTTCGGATGAGGTAATAAAGTTTACAGCTGAAGAAGCTATGTACAACCTCACTGACCATGAGTTGGGTGATGTTAGACCAGTTACGTGGTGATATGAAGGGTACGTGTTCACAAGAGGACTCCTTAATGCTGAGGATAAAGATGTATTTGGATGACTTATACGGGGAAGTAGATGAAGCCACACAACGCAGCATTGGCAATCCTGTTTCGACGCTTGAAGTTGATAAGGATGGAAAGTTGGTAGTCTATAGAGCTGATGGGTCATTCACAACGCATAGTACAGTTCCAGATCCAGAATGGAGCCAGGCTGACAAAGACCGAATCCATTTAATAATGATAACTAACAGGCTTCATGTGGTTAAGAGAAAACAGGTGACCAACTGGGAGTATAAGAAAGAAACAGGCATGTATCACATTTTCACCAGTGAACATGGCGAGACAATTAGAAGCTTAGAAGATGCTCTAAATGGGCTTTCTGAAGCTGAGATACGAGATATTGTCAGGATTGGTGATACTGAGAGCAGAATAGTGACACGGACCTTTCATGAAAGTCTCCTATTTCACAAGGCCAAATTTCGGTTACAAGCTATTGAAGAGGAGAACAAGATGGGAACCGGATGAACTTGGCTGGAAGAAGAGTTGATCCCTGTATTTGTGTACAATTGCATAAGTTGTTCTAGTTTGTATGTTAACATGATAGTTGTTACAGTTTTATTCATACACTTTTCATCTATAATAACATACACATTTTCAATGAATCATAGCAGACCTCCATTTCACTCATAACTGTGATCTTACATGAAGTATATATTCATATGCTATGTTAGTATATGTTGGCATTTTGATATGGTGGGATGAGATGATTTATAAACAGGATAAATTTTACTTCTAAATTGGAAGAAGAACAAAACCGGATGAACTACAATTCCTCAGGAAGAAGAGTTCATGAGTATTGAGAGAAGATGAACTAGAGTTCTTCAGGATAAACCGGATAAACTAGAGTTCTAAAGTTCTTCAGGATGGTTAACCAGTTTTCATCTATTATAACATACACATTTTCAATGAATCATAGCAGACTCCATTTTACTCATGACTGTGATCTAACATGAAATATATATTCATATGCTATGTTAGTATATGTTGACATTTTGATATGGTGGGATGAGATGATTTATAAACAGGATAAATTTTACTTCTAAATTGGAAGAAGAACAAAACCGGATGAACTACAATTCCTCAGGAAGAAGAGTTCATGAGTATTGAGAGAAGATGAACTAGAGTTCTTCAGGATAAACCGGATAAACTAGAGTTCTAAAGTTCTTCAGGATGGTTAACCAGTTTTCATCTATAATAACATACACATTTTCAATGAATCATAGCTAGACTCACATTTCACATCTTCAACTGTGATCTTAGCATGACCCAGTTTACTCATAACTGTGATCTTACATGAAGTATATATTCATATGTTATGTTAGTATATGTTGGCATTTTGATATGGTGGGATGATATGATTTATAAACAGGATAAATTTTACTTCTAAATTGGAAGAAGAACAAACCGGATGAACTGCAATTCCTCGGGAAGAAGAGTTCATGAGTATTGAGAGAAGATGAACTAGAGTTCTTCAGGATGAACCGGGTAAAATAGAGTTCTAAAGTTCTTCAGGATGGTTAACCAGTTCACAATAAAATAAAAATCACATTAGTTCACAATAAAATCTATTTTCAACAATCAAATTTAGAATAAAATCAACTTTAATGATTGAGATAAAATCTATCTACATAATTAATAAGGTTAACCAAAACAAAACAGGAGGAAGAGTTAACAAAAACTTATATATATATATATATACATATTGATCTATATACAAAGATTTTCATCAGATCCTATACAAAGATCTATCTAACTAGGTAAGACCTAGCATCCGACATATAGTCTTCATCATCAAAGAAGCTGTTGCTGCTGCTGGCATCAGGAAACATCTTTTGATCAGGCGGCAATCTCGGTCCCAACTCGGAGGTGTTGGTGGAATCCCTGTTCTGGATTAAATACACATCCAGCTCTCTCTCCCCCTCTGGTCCCTGGAGATAAAGTTTCATATCCCCTACAACTTCGGCAGTGATGAAATCAGCGTACTCAAGCCCGTATGCGATGGACAGAGGTGGTATACTCCAGTAAATGAGGAAATAGCCAATCGATGTGTGGTTTAGATATTGCACCATTTGATTCAGATCATGACAATCAAATGTGCGAATGTCGACATAGTCGACATAATCTACCTTTCCCTTCCACACATCCTGGCCGGCAGCATTCCGGTGGAAATCGCCGCAGTGATGGATCTTGAGGGTGAACCTCCGACCACCTGTAAGAAACCTAAATACAGAGTAGAGAGTAAGTAATTTAAAAACATAAAACCCAAAAAATAAAAACTTGCAGCCATTGTTGAGTGAAAATACACTTACGGGGAGTCTTGCCGTAGTAGGGCGCTGGTTCATTAACACCCCTAATCCTCCATTGTTTACCAAAGGCAGCCATTGATCGATCAGAGATTTTTTCTTGATGATCAGGAGTTCGTACAGAAGATTTTGGTGGCAAAAAAGTGGAAATTTAAAGGCAGACATGCCACGCTACCAGCTATGGTGGGAAGAAGTGGAAAGGTGAGGCCACGATAACCGTGTATATTTTTTACCTTTACCATGCAAATCTTGTTTTTACCGTGTCTATTTATTACCTTTAGCAACGCAAATTTTGTTGATCAATTATTGTTTATGTGATGGAAGTAATTAAATAAGTTCTTGTTAAAATATAACCAATTAACACTTCTGTCTCTATGGTTCTTCTTAATCTTGTAGTGTGTTCCTTTCTTTTGACTGACCCAGGTTCAAGCCTTGTTTTTTGACTGACCCAGGTTCAAGCCTTGTTTGCTACAATTTATAATTTTTTTATTGTCTAATAGTGGATGACATGATTTATAAACTGGATAGATTTTACTTCTTCAGTAAATTGGAACAAGAACAAAACCGTATGAACTAACAAGAACAAAACCTAATAACAGTGGCGATATGTACTAGCTTTTAGCCACATAACTAAGTAAAAACAGTGGCCATTGCTCACATTTAGCCACACATAATATATACTTAATAGTTTTGTTCATTTTTAATTTACTAAGTAATAAAATATACTCTTCCGTCACACAACATTATTTAAGTGCGGCCATACATTCCCTTTTGGTCACACGAATAAAAAATCATTAAAATTATGTGGCAGTTTTGTGCATTTCGTCACTCTTTTTTAAGTGTGACAAATAAGTGCCACGTGTTTTTGTAAAACAGTGGCTAAAGCCACTGCACCTGATTGTTGTTGTCACATAAACAAAAAAATACATGGCTAAAGGGTCCAAAGGCTATACATTTGGCCACGGGTACAAAATATGTGTGGCTAAAACTAGTGTTTCTTACATTTAGCCACGTTTTTTTTAAAACTGTGGCTAGGCGTTTTCGAAAAACCGTGGCTAAAGCCACTTTTTTGACGTAGTGATTATAGAGGCAAAGATAGAAAATGGGTTGTGAATTCCATATCCCCATTTCTATACTTTAACTAAAAAACACTACATGTTCTCTATCATTTTCAATTAAATAATACTTTTTATACATTTATCATTGTCTTTTCTCTCTCCTTCACTCACAATCACTTTAAACATATTAATATAAAGAGTAAACTTCGGTTTTAGTCATTGGGGTTTGCTTCAAATAATGGTTTTAGTCCAATAGTTTCAATTGTATCAAAGTTGTCCTTGTGGTTTCCAATTTGTCCCAGATTGTATCGATGTTGTCCTTGTGGTTTTCAATTTCTCCCAATAAGATACAATGATTTAATGTCTTTAAAATTTTCCTTTAAGCTTTGATAAAAGGACTAAATTACCCCTAAATTGAAAAAACCCATCTTCCTATCATCTCAAAGAAAACCTCAACGCCACCGAACACATTCGGTCACCACATCACCACCACCTTTACACATGACCTCGACGTATAAATATGCAACCTAACACTGACGTTCCCTTCATCACCGCTGTCACACCCCAACCAACGACGATGATTGTCCAGATGCACACAACACTATTAAATGTTGCGATATTTTTAATCAACCCATTTCATATATCATACGTAATCAATACAATACAAGATATAATTCAACAAAATCGAAACTAATTAGTTTAATTAATTAGGTCATGCTAAGTCCGCATGCGATCCTATGGTGTCATCAAGAAGGCTAAACATCATCAAACAACACACTATGCAATATGTATAAAATAAAGGTCAACTACGAATAGTTGGTGAGTAAACATAGGTTTAGTATACTACACAGATTCAAACATGCGAGCCAACGTGTTAAATGTAATCGAGTATGATAAACTATAATGATATAGAGCAAATAGGGGGGGGGGGGTGCTCACTCTGACCTCAAGGTATCCAATCACAAGGCGCCACACGCGAGGCGTGCCAAGTAGGCTTGTCAAGTCAATAGATCTATCACCGTGACCCCAAATTTTTACAGTTAATGTCACACGAGATCGAACATGATAATGAGCTTAATCACAACCAGTCATAAATAAACACACAAGTCCACATACAAGAGTACATAAACAACATATAATTCGCATGTAGTTATAGAGTAAAGAATATCGAGTAAGGGTTTTGAATACAATACATGTTGCACCCCAAATCGTTTAAATAAAGAGGGTCTATGAATACTCACCTGATATTGAGTCACAATTTTGAAAGAATGACACACACGAAATGATCAGACTCGAAAACGGCCTTGATGACTAAATAATTAGATAATAATTTGATTTCACAACACAATCGACTCGACGACGTTGATTTAATGAGATGATATGTACGTTTTGATAAAATTGTTCAATTGGAAGATAGGGATAAAATCATGGAATTCTAAATAAACTCATACTATCATGAAAGTCAAACCAAGTCAAAGTAACTATCATGCACACGATTATAATGTTTTAACGATGTAAACCCTAAGTCTAACATGCAATTCCTAGATCTATTTACAATATATCATGAACTCGGTAAATTTAAACATGGAGGGACATACATGGCATGCACTTGGTCATAACACATCATACATGGTATGGATCTTGTCTTAACATATCATACATAGCATGAAAGTCCAAACTTGATGCTCAATTCCATAGATCTATCCCTAAATATCATTTATGACATAGATCGAGTCATTTTAAACTATGAAATTCAAATCATGATGTTCAATACACATGGATCTAACCCTAGGTAGCATACATGATAGAGATCTAGCCATTCCCAAGACCATATTGATAGTTAGAACCCCAGATCTATAACATATCCTCATGCAAGAACATAGATCAAGTCTAATTCATCATAAAGCCTCAAAGTTTAAACATGAATCCATAGATCTAGGAATTATCAATCATGAAACATGTAGGTCTAACCCTAATTCATCATAGAGTCACCATCTTGATCATAAAATTCAAAGATCCAAAGATTATCAACATGCATCATGAAGATCCAAATCCTAAACATCATAAAGTCTCAAACTAGGCAAGTTTACACATTAATCTAGCATGAATCTTCAAGAAAAACATTAGATCTACAAGATATGACCATGAAAAGGCTTAGATCTAGCATAAAAATATGTTCTTGACCATGTACTACCATAGAGCAAGAAGGGGAAAACTTACAAGCACAAAGAATAGTGAAAAGGATGATGATGAGTGAAGAATGGGAATTTAATCTTCAAGATCTTTAGCTTCAAGACTTGATTTTGACGAAGAGAAATGGATACCAAGTCGTTACAGTCGTTTTGGGGGTTTATGGTTTGAGAAAAATGGTTGAAATAAGGTTTAAGTTGCTTAAATAGCTGAAAATCACGATCTGCTAAAAATACCCATTTAAGCGTATCGCCTAGGGGTGTCTATAGCTCTAGGAGATACGCCTAGATCTCCCTGGACGGCCCCTTGGATTTTCTCCTCGTTTTGCCGTTTTTGATGTTTTCGAGTCTCGTTTTCTCCCAGATCACCCAAATCACCCAAATCATCATTCCAACATGTTAATCACATATAATCCACTCAAAATGATTATAGATACGTCATATAACTCAAATGTATGCAAAAATTAGGTCAAAATAGGTGTTTCTGGTTAGTTTTGGCGTACGCATCGATTTTGGACAAATCACCAACATTTCTCAGCTCGATCAAGTGTGTGATGAATCATGACATGATAATTGATTATTTGACTTACAAAAATGTTGAATTTGACATACGATGATCAAACACGAGATTTCCGGTAAACGACGAATCGCGTACCGAAAACGTGTAAAAACCAAAAATTGCTTTATTTTCAATTCGAGACATCCAATTTGATTCCAATTAAATATAATTAAGTATTTGGTTTCGAAAAGTGATTATAAATCATTTAGGTCCATCAATTAGTTTATAATCACCCAGAAATTCTTCCGGCTCTCAATAATTTACAAATCGGTAAATCGCGAAAGTTCAAAACGGGTCGGGTTTCTCAGTTGGGTATTTTGCAAATGTTACAATTGTCAAATTCATAATTTTTGTGTTCACGATTCCAGTGAAAGGGGTAAATCTGGGTCAGCTTTAAATTTCAGAACCACCGAAAAGAAGAGACAACAAAGGCTATTTCTTTGATTCACCAACACAAACCTACAACCACTTTTGACATCCGAACCACAGATAACTACATCACACCTTCAATCTCCATCCAACAAACACCTCTGATTTATAAACCCTTCTCAACCAGATTCTGATGAATTCGACTAGGCCGAATGGGGCGGTGCTAGTAATGCAAAATAACAGTTTTAGGAATCTCTTTGATAGGTTTTAACCTATTCTCCATTTCTTTAAACCCGAACTTTTTTCTTCCCTATACTAGAATCTGTAAATCAAATAGACACCACATCTAAATCGATCTTCAAATTTTGATCCATGGATGTGGGCGACGATGTGATGGCCGGAGATGGAGGCGGTTGTGTGGTGTTCACCAGAGATGGAAATGGAGATGTTTGGAGTCGTAAAATCAATTAGAGAGAGAGGGAGAGAGAGATAGAGGGGTCGCTGCCATTGGATCGTGTTAAACTTGAAGAGAGAGAGAGAGAGAGAGAGAGAGAGAGACAGAGACAGATAGATGCAAGGGGTCATAAAGGTGAGTTGGGGGCGAAGCTATGACGGGTTTCTACACCACCCCTTTCAGCCGGTGTTGAGACCACCACTGCCTTTGCTTCGATTTGAGGTCATCATCACCTCGATTTCTCAAGCCCTAAAATCGAGGATGGTCGTTAGGATTAATGGTGATGGTGATAAATACGGAAGAAGATGATACTGATGAGAATATCATCGTGTTTGGATGAAAATGCGTAGGGTTTTGAAGTTCAGCCACGTTGATTTAGGTTTGGTGAGATTTATTATTATTTATTATTTTGTGTAATTTATATCAGGGTAATTTTGTCTTTTTGTAAAAAATTAATCCATTAAAAACATTATTTAAACCAAACCCGAGGGATAAAAACCGAAGTTTACTCTCAAAACTAATATAGAGAATCTACAATGTTTCCTTAAATATAGGGATGAATAGTAACTTTTTATCTTTCCTCCACTTACAACCACTTACAACCAATCCTTAATTTTAGGGACTGTTGAAGCTGCTGATAGAGTTTTAAGTCTTCAAGAATAACTTTCTACACTTCTAGATGCAAATGTACTCCTCAGAGATAAGAATGAAGTGTTAACGAAAGATGTTGATATTTTTAAGAAGAAATGGAGAAAGTTACTGAAGAGGTGTTGGAAGAGTGTGAGATTCGAAAGAAGAAAAATTATGAATACAATGATTTGAATGAAGAGTTTACTGCTTCATAGAAAGATCTGTTTGCTACTCAACAGAAGATTTCTGAATTAAAGTTGGAAATTTTGGAATTGCAAAGACAAATCAAGAATTGCAATATGTCGCCTACATTTCTGAATTTTATGTACAAGAAGGACAGAAGTGATGATAGTACAAAAGAAGATGATATTCACAAGGTTCCTCAACCAGTGGATTTATCTGATTTTTCTTCCGCTCCTTTTGATCCGAAGGCAGAATTGCATGATTATTCTAAATTTGCAACTCTCACAAAGAAGAAGAAAGCAAAGCCGGAAAAGAAGAAAAAGAATTTGGGCGTAGCTCCAAAGTTTGATTCTAATTCTTCATTCTTGGAAGATGAAAAGATTTTGACAATATTGTGAAGACTGCTAGTACTTCATCTGAAGCTGAAGCTGAGAAATCTTTGATTCGTCAGAACAAGCTGAAGGATATTGAAGAAAAAATTTACTAAAGAAGCCAAAGGGAGAGATGCTTCTAGTTTTCAGTCTGAATCTTCAAAGCTTAAGAGTTTCAAGAATAAAGGTTTGGGCTATGTGGTCAAAGAGATGCCGATTCAAGATCAACAGTCAAAGAAGAACGACAATGTTCCTAAGATCAAGATTCAGAAGAAATCACAACCTCAGACAAAACAAGATGTTGGTTTCCGTTCCAAGCAGAGTTATTACTGTTATAGTGGATCTTCATCTGATTACAGGGTTTCTTCGTGGAGTCCATCTACGAGGTATGATTCTTATGATGATTTCTTTGATTCTTTTGGTTCTGAACATTCTTCATTATTTAAATGTTCATATAAAGTTCAAGAACGAATTTGTTATGCATACCGTCAACCGGGGCATATGGCTGCCAATTGTCCGACGACTGCATATGTCCACAATAATGCTAAATATGTGGACGAATATGGTGAAATTTTTGATGAACCTTGGTCACCAAAGTTTAAATTAACTCGTAAGCCATATTTTACAAAGATGCCGATTGAAAATTTTTCTGATAAAAATGATTTATCATGTTTCATATGGAAACCAAAGGTTGTTTCCAAGGCCTACAAAGACCATGAGAAAGACACCGGGCGACCCGACGCTGTTAAATCGGGTCGATCCCAAAGCAACTAATGTTTTATTTGGTGTCAGCAGGTATTTCAGGAAGACCTATCGGTGGTTGAAAGATTACTGATTTTGGATTATCTGTGTTTTAACTTAAACTGAATTTCCAAATTATTTTTAAAAAATTAGTGTTTACACGGTGCTAAAACCGCAAGTATCCATGTTAGTTGATCAATTTTTCTATTGTTTTCTACTTCGTCTCAGTTTGAGGGGGAGTTTGTTTCTTTGGAAAATACAAAAATAGAGTGTTGTTTTTCAATTGGTAATAATGAAAATCTAAAAATAGAGTTTGTCATATTTAGGGGGACAAAATTGGAAAATACAAAAACATTGAAAAATGAGAAATTATGTCCGACATGATTGGAAAATGATGGTACATTGACTGACGTTATCTGTCTCATGGATAGAGTAAGTGAAAAAGCCATAAGATCTTTGTTCGATGTGCTAGATAGGCTCCGCAAATCAGAAATTATACAAATCTGATATACACTACATCTGATGCTTGACCTAGTGGACAACATTTTGATGCATATTTCATGATATAAATAAAAAGATATGTGAAAAGAAAAAATGAAAAGTCACTGTGTATATATGTGTTCTTTTTGCAAAGATTTAAACTTGTTTGATTTTCTTTATATTCTCAAGTGACCGCCCTTTCTCTGCGTATCGGAAGATCGATCTGATTGGTGTTCACTTGAGGTTCTGCTTTATTTTTCTTGTTTTTTCATATAACTCATCGGACTTTCTCTGCGAGTACAGGAGTACCAACCTGATTGTTGTTGAGTTAAACAATTTCAACTTGTTTTTATTTTCTTATTTTGTTAAATCCAAGGCCTTATCTGCGTATCAAAAGATCGACCTAAGGGTAGACTTTTTAAAGTTCTTATTTATTATTGCATGGAACACAGTTGACATTATCAAAATTCAATCACTATGTGTTAAATCACAAAGTGTGATAAAGCAAAAGCATATCTGAGTATGTCTGATAGTGTGGGATACACTGGTCAATGCAAGTCTAATTAATATCTTATCATATCCAAATGTTATGAGTATGATTATGCATGATTTTAATGTTGGACAAATTATATCTACAATTGACATGGCTTATGTGCTGTAATAACTGAAATTGAAGTGTAATTCAGCAAGTTATGTTCAATATGATCCCAAGTTGTGATCTTTCACACAAAAGACAAAAATAGTGTCTAATTCTGTATTGCATTTACTTTTCAAATATCAGAAAATACCAAAAAGATTTTAGGTGTGTTTTGATGTAAAGTTTTGAAGGATCAAAAAAAGTTTATTTCTAATTTGTTTTCGACTGATCATCACGTGATACAAATCAAATTTCTAAACCAATACATCTTGGAGTCTCAGAGAGACGTTTTGCGTCAAGATTATTTATGTTTGGCCAGGTTAGATTGAAATGAGAATATCGCAACTTTAAGTCTTCTGAAGCTGTTGATAAAGAGAGATTACGCACTGTAATGTCAAGTCTTCAAGATCAGACTAATCATCAAATTGAAGGAGAGCTTGATTGAAGATACAGTTCTATGTGGTGAAGCAGATACTGCACACTTCGAGGGGGGAGGATACGAAGTGATGCGAACTGAAATTGTCACAAACTGATCCGAACTGAAACTAAGTGAATCGAACTGGTACTTCGCTTGACCGAACTCACCCGAACTGAACCGAACTCACACTTCGTGAGCGGTTATTTTTTGAACAGATTGTTCTTGATCCGAACTCAACCGAACTGGATCTTTTTGACTCAAATTTCATGATTTTTAATGATTTTGAACGTGATTTGTAGCAGTAGATCAAAAATACTCAATAGGACTGATTTAGGATCAAATTTTTCACAAGAGGCTCAACTGAAATGATCAAAACGATGTAAAAACACACCAATTTTTCAAAAACCCCACTTTTTAAACCAAAAACATGAAAAACAGAGATCTAATGATCAGTAGAAATTGAACCGAATGCTCTGATACCACTTGTAAATGCGTGAGCCAGATCGTCTACTCGATTAATGATAAGATCAATGTAATTTAAGTATGAAAACGAGACACAAAGAGGTAAATACAAATGAAATTTGTATTGATATTCCATAGAGAAAACACACACAATTTCACACAGTGAATTTGACCAAGAACTCCTGAATTCTATACAAGAAAAGTTATTTATACTCGTTCCAAAATGTCTGAACTAGACATCACACGAACTGCCACTTCGGGTCAGTTCGTGTGCACCTGAACTGACAGTTCGGGTCACTTCGGACACAGACACTTTTGCAGCTTTGACTTGTACTTGATACTTCACACACATCTTCTGATACTTCACACGACGATCATATAATGCTCTAACAGGGACTCCACTCACATCAATATAGGGAACCTACTGTGAATACTCTTAAGAGTAAAAGCAGCGCCCTATATTTATGAGCCGCAAATATGATTTTCAGAAACGGTTGATTGAAAGCGGAACCAATTTCCTACCGGTTTGGTTCCAATTCAGAACCAGTTCAAATTCACGAAATTGTTTTATTTGCACACCTATAATATATCATGGATATATCAT
This sequence comes from Deinandra increscens subsp. villosa, assembly GCA_039602395.1. Lineage (NCBI taxonomy): Eukaryota > Viridiplantae > Streptophyta > Magnoliopsida > Asterales > Asteraceae > Deinandra > Deinandra increscens. The sequence continues at coordinate 61,094,039 of JBCNJP010000009.1, read as the reverse complement.
CGTTCGGTTCAAATTCACGAACTGGATTTATTTGCAAGCTATAATATATCGTGGTTCTGTCGATACCTATGTTTACGAGCTCCAAATATGATGTTTCATACTAGTTCACAATATCAAGATAACTATATAAGAATGATATGAATAGTTAAAAGTTAGGGTCGATAATGAAAAACAAAATCACATAACGAGACTAAAATCTAACTCCTCGACTTTTTATTTCCCCATGTCATCCAGCCCACTAATATTTCACAAACCCAATTCCCATCTGATAGCACAAAATTTGAGAAATGGGCCAATCACGATGAGTGCTGACACCTGCTTGGAGGATTTTTTTGTCTATCTAGTAATTAGGATCATTCTTGCTCTCAACAGGGGCGGTGTGGTCCAAGGTGACTTCAGTTGGTGCAATTTTGCTCCCCTTAAAGTCAATTTCTTTGGGTGGAGGGCGGTGTTGGGTCATTTATGTAACATTTAAACTCGAGACTCGCGTAAATAATAGAAACAAGGAGCAGAAATAAATAAAAGACGCGAACCGGGATTCGAAAACAACAACAAATAACAATCTAATGAGCTGAAATTCATTTACAAATTTAATAAAAATTGGATCAGCCCTGGAGTCCATGTGCAAGCCCACAAATCGCAGCCCACCTTATTTTCTTGGGCCTGTTCTGCGAATTTTAAAAGGGGCAGCGACATCAACGAGGAAAATTGAATTTTTCTTTCTCCTTCTTCTATACATGTAGCGCAGAACACAGAACTCCCATTCCACCCTAAAAATTTCGAACTGAGAGATAGAGCACAGGGCTGAAAAATTGAGGCTAGCATGAATCAAGTCACAAAGCTCTGGTAAGTTCTTCTCTAAGATTACAAACAACCTAGGGTTTATGGTATGGAGAAACTGATTGAAAAATTAGACCCTATCAGGAGGCTTGGGCGAAATCAAGGGCTGTAAAGGATGAACCAGGGACTAAAATCTTCATTCAAGGTAAGTGTTTTTGATTAAATTATGTTTGTGTATGAAAATAGATGGAATTGAACCTCAAGTTCTTAAGGAAATGTTGAATTGATAAAGGTATAAAGCTGTGAGAAAGAAGAGGGACTGTTAGTCTCTTGATTGTGTGACAAAAGGGAGGCGCAAGGACTGAATTTCGAAAGGGGGTGGGGATGCTGTTTTTTCAAACTGTTAAGGAAGAAGGAAGCAGATTGTACAAGCTTTTCTACACAAGGTACAATCTGGTTATGCATGACAGTTTTGTAGAATAAGAAACTCAAGTCTGATTTGTTCCATGACTATGTTAACAGCCTAAAAACCATGCTAAATTGATTAAATCATTGGAGTTGTAATGTATGATAAGTGACATTGAAGACTAGATTAAAAAGAATTAAAACTTAGTAAAGCTTAGTGTTAGTTTTATTATGGAATCCTTAAGTTAGGAAACTTGAAGATTTAGAATAATGATTACGAAAATTGGACATAGACAAGAAAACTAATGATGGGTAGCGAGCAGGTTACGGTCTGACCCGTTAGCAATATGACTAACCAATCCCGCGGATCGCGAGTCCTTGTACGCGACCATCACGACCCGTGATATGTGTTAGGAAAACTAATATAATGGGTTCCCCGGTTTATAAATCTGATTTTGATACAATAGATGATCCGCAAATTATTAGGAAACCAAAATGCTTGAGTATAACTACAAACTTTTTCCATAAAAACAGTATTGCAGTATGCAATAGTTCTAAAAACAGAATGTTCGAGTTCAATAAAACCTAAAGCGGTCCATGACACACTCTTTTCCAGAATCTGATTAAACACTATTCGCGGATCGCGAATGTCAGAATACTTAGTATTGCATTATGCAAAAGTACTATTGCATTATGCAACAGTTTAAATACAGAATATTTAAGTTCAATAAAATTTGAGGTTGGGACATTTTGTAAACCAAGATGTAAACTAGAATACATACAAATAGGAGAATACCATTACAAGAATTAAGTTTATAAAATATGAAACCGGAATTTCGATTAAAACAAGATATTATTATAACAAATATTTTGTTATTATTATTGGCTTAGGTTGATTATATCAGTAAGAATCCAACTATCAAAGTAGATCATCACAGTTAAAGTTGCCAACTAAATCAGGTGAGTTCCGTCACCTTGCCCTGTTTTCATTTTAATCATTTTAGGGCTACAAATAAATATTTGCATACTTTACAAATGCTATGATAAATGTTTTAATGCACTATTAGCGGTTACAAATTATGGAGAGGGATGTGAAAAATACTATGGAATTAGTATGCTAGGAATCATTTAGGTGCATGTTTTTCACCACGAGGCACGTATGGCAACTACACGGCCGCAGTTAGTTTGACTATTAGGTCTCATAGGCCCCTTATATCAGATTAGGGTGACTTATGGCGTACGTGTACATCAAGGGACCATGCGATTACTTGTATGCTGGTTGATTACTAGACACTTGCCTTCCATAAACTCAAATGGAAATAGTTGTTTGAAAATATTGAAATACAGGTACGGCTCACCAACAACATCATTGTTGTTGACAAATTCTTTTTAAAACCTTTTTGCAGGTGATCAATGAAAATCATATGAACATGGGATCTAGGAAGCATGTGGTTTAGTTGTCAGCAAATACATCTCATCTGGACCGTTGAATGTAATAAACTTCAATATAAGGGCCCGAGACCTAGCAAGTGTGTTTAATTATTAGTATAAGAACTCTTGTAATGACTATCCAACTTAATCTAGTTGTCTGTAAACAAACTAATGGTTAGTTACTATATATTTTATATGTTGCTTCCGCGTGTATCTGATGTTGCCGCCCTGTTTTCCACAACACCTCCCTTGCATCCGACAGGTGGTGCGGGTGGGGTGTGACAGTTTACCTACGAGGGACGGGTTGATTAGGAGAAATATCTCTGTGTCCTCTGCGCCCTGTCCGACGTGTTTGGAGATTGATGATTTTGAGGAGAATTTGTTAATAGGTTGTTGGGTTGCTGCGGTGGTTTGGCAAGAAGGTGGCATCGTGGTGGAATCTGGATCCTATTTTTGCATTCTTAGTTTATGATATTTTTTCTATACATTCTCAGGTTCATGGGGAAAGAAGAAAGAAATACATTTTGGGGGTTATACTAAAGTTTTTTGAGATTGGACTTTGGGGTGGGAAAAAGAGTATGTGCCGAGAGTTTATGACAACAAAAAAGTATCTACCTCTACTAATAAAGAAGGATCTGATGTGAGGATAACAGGACACGTGAACTTTTGTTTTAGTCTGCCACGTGCCCTTCTCTAGGGCTCAGAATTTCATATTCGCTCTAAATACTTGGCCGCTCATCAATTGTCTGGAACCTTTCTTTCTCCAAATTAATGCACTAGTTACAGTTTTTGTGAAATTTCAATCGTGGAGTTACTGTTCGCCCGTTTCAATTTCGGAGTTCAATCATCCTTCAATTTTGGATTACAATCGTCACAATCGCATTGAAGCCATTCAATTTTGGAGTTGAATCGTCGATGATTTATGTTTTGGGTCTTTAATCGGATCGTTCCTCTTAAACCCTAAAACTTATCTTCTCCCATTGTGCATCATCCTTCCTTTCCTCTTATCTGGGTTCGAAGCTGTAGTCACCATTGAAAGAAAGAAAGAACGAGGAGAAATCGCGTCTCCTAACAAATCAAAATCGTATCGCACTTCTATGTCATCGCTCTTGACTCTTGAAATCAATTTTCAAATCATCACTTATCACAAAGTTCACACTTGTGAATAATTGAAATCCATTCATGAAGATACATCAGTTCATGATATTGAAACTGATTTAACTATTCAGAAATCATAATAATCACATATCGGTTCAATTTTAATAATTCATCTTCGAGATTTGAAGGTAATCGTACTGTATTATTAGGTTCCTCACCTCTTATTTTAGTTGCTTCGTATGTACTGTTTCGACTTTGTAATCTCAAACTTGTAAGTGCTGTTGTTCTTATATCTTTTTCTTTCTCCTATGTCCATGTGCTTGACATTGAACTTAGGTATTGATGAAAATTGTGTTGATTGCTGCTGAATTTGAGCTCAAATTGGAATTTCTGTAGTAACTGTTGACAGAAATTATCTTAGCACCGATAATCATATAAATGAGCTATTCACGTTGTGGTAATGTGGTGTTCTTGTTAGAAAAGAAAGTCTACCAGATGATTCTAAGGGATCAGATCTACTCATCATATCCCTGATTTGTCTCAATCACAGCAATGTTACAGCCTAGCAATTTATTTGGTTTCCATATAACCTCCTTTGTAGTTCACTATAAATTGTAATAATCTTTACGATTGTAAGACCAAGAAATATGCAATACAAAACCTTCTTCCAGTCCATACATGTCTACATGGTATCAGAGTAGTGTTTCTGATATCTGCTCATCACTTACCCCTTCGCAGCCTTATTCCTTTTCAAATCACAATCATGTCAACCACAAGAAGTCAAAATGATGACCCGTGTTCAGAAATTTCAAACATTATAACAAATGGTCATAGTTCCCAACCTCAAAATCCAAAACAAAACCTATATGATAGTTTAAAAGTCAATATCAAAGTCCGATGGGATCCCCTTTCCGCTACTTACCGAGCCTATGCTGCTGTCCGGAAAGATACGACTCCCCAGAACATCCTAGGGGCTGTTTTGAATGATGTATCATCACAACAGGGCGCGGGATTGGTGATCACCGAACTAGAAAATCATGAAGGTGTATTAGAAAATCCCGACTGGCGGAGTGATGGTCACAAACAAAATCGAAGCACCAAACCAGAAAATGGGACGACCATCGCTACCGTGAGCAACAAAAGTGTCACAAACAATGACCGTAAAAGCCATGAAAGTCATCGGAAACATCAGCATCGGTGTATTCGGTGGAATAGCGGCGGCGGTGAACGTAATAGAAGAAGAAGAGGCGACATCAGGTATTGGGGCTGAGAATTTATTGTCAGAACCCCATTTCTCTTTTAAACCAAACATACCTCAGTTTTTAAAAAATAAGTTTGGCCCCTGAAAAAAATAAAATATTAATCGAAAGTCCATGTGTAAAAATGAAAAATTCTAAAAATTACAGTTTAGTCCCTGAACGTTTGCGGAAGGTTAATGTGGCCCAAAATACATGTAAACAACTAGATAAATCGTTGATTTTTTATTGTGGTGGGACCGACACCATGAAATATGATATTACAGATTTTTTCTCGTCCTCAAAACCCATGAAAACACACATCCAAACGGCAAATGGGGGAACTATGGATGTGCAGAATGGGGGAACGATAGAGATTTCACCAACTATGAAACTGTCTAATTGTTTATATGTCCCCTCGTTATCATATAAGCTCCTGTCAATAAGCCATGTAACAAAAGAGCTCAATTGCATAGTTATAATGCACCCAACATTTTGTTTGTTACAGGATATCAGTACGGGAATGATCATTGGGCGTGGCATTGAACGACAAGGGTTATACTATGTGGACGAGGTGACTCTGTTGGTGCAAAATATGTGTTTCGTGTGTGTATCAGTTAGTCTCGTTAGTTTTGTTAGTTGTTTTAGTTAGAATGGTTAAATAATGATATATGGGTAGTTTGTGTCATTCTATTAAAGTGGAGGGTCTTTTGTGTGTTTTAGTAAAATCACATAAATGTGATGCGTAGATTTGAACACAACCGAGAGGAGCTCCGAACTTAGAGTTCGGAAATATGCCGAAGTGTCACCGAATCTGAAGTTCGGCTCTCACGAAACCAGCTTGTTATATATTTGGTGTTATGGAGTTCGGAGGTCGAGAGTTTTTGCCATAACCGTTTCTTAAGAATCTATTTCTAGAGGGATGGATTTTCATCTTGATTTTCAGAGAGATTTGAGTCTAGGATCATGATTAGCTGCTGTAAACGAGTCTATTCATGTAATCATTAATCTGATTCGAGCTATAAACAGAGATTAATTTACACTTTGTCAGGACCAGATTTGAGCAACATTGTTCTCATATGATTCATCACACAAGTGCGGAAATCATGTGTGATGGTCGATTCCGGATGGATCAGCATCAATGCTCACCCATTGATGATTCCTAAAGCTCAAGAACACACACTAACACCAAGAACACACACACAAAGGCTCTCTGTAGGAATAATACTCCTTCAAGCGTTTCCAATAGGGTTTTCTCAATGGTATTTATACTACTAGAGAGCCTGGGACAAAAGGAATGTTTGACACAACACAATCATTACCTAGAATTCAGCAAAATATTCTATCAGGAGAACAAGTTCGCTAAGACTTAAATGAAGTTCGCTAGCACTTAACAAGTTCGCTAACAAGTACGCTAAGCATTATCAAGTTCGCTAACAAGTACGCTAAGTAGCAACAAGTCCGCTAAGCATTATCAAGTTCGCTGACAAGTACGCTAAGTAGCAACAAGTCCGCTAACAAGTACGCTAAGCATTATCAAGTTCGCTAACATGAACAAGTACGCTAACAAGTTCGTTAAGAACAAATCAAGTACGCTAGGAACAAAACAAGTCTGCTAAGTAAACAAGTTCGCTAGGAATAAACAAGTCCGCTAAGATAACATTCAAACAAGTACGCTAAGTGTAAATCAAGTCCGCTAAGAGCATAAGTCACAAGTCCGCTAAGAAGCATAACAAGTACGCTAACATATACACAAAGTTTACCAAGTACATATCAAAAGACAATTACAAAATAAAGTATCAATTACAAGATAAGAAAACAATAAGTTTGTGTTGCTAACAAATAGGTTCTAACAATTCCACCCTTGTTGGCAATGCAAACTCTCGAGCTTCAAGCATCTTGACCGGTCAGCTTTAGCAGAAATCTCCAGTTCTCTCTAGCTGCAGGTTTGTCTTTATCAGAAAGTACGTGAATACCCATATCATACAGCCTAAAGAGATCTTGCCAAACGAGCTTCTTCAGGTCATTATAATTGTTCAGCTCGACCAATCGTCTTGACTTATCCAAAATGACACTTGAACCATGTTCTTCAATCAACCAACAAGTTGCTGTTCTCAGGAGTTCTGAATCAAGAGTGAGTCTACCTAATTCTGCTAGCCTTTTACACCACCAGTTTAAGAATATCAAAAAATAGTTGGCATCGTAGCATTCATAAGGTCTCAACTGAACAGGTATGGTCCGCATCTTCTCATAATACATTATCTTCAAGTAGGATCGAGAGAGAAGACGGAGTTCTATAGCAGCAAATATTCTGATAGCGTCAGCACCATCTCTTTCGATTACCAACTCATGAGTCATCCCGTTATAGTACCAACTGATCATAGGAGCATTCTTCTGGTTTCCAGGGATAGTCTTTGCTTTCACTTCTTTTCCTATATCCTTGAACATACCTCGGTGAGGAGCACGAAGCCTTCTTTTCTCTTCTGCCAACTGAGCTTTTCTTTCTGCTTCTGGATTTTGATTGAATCTTTTATCATTATAAGCAGACTGGATCAACGCAGCAGCCCTTATACCCTTTGGATGATTAGTGTGGTTCACCAAGTCCAGGTACTTGAGCTGTTTGAGTTCCCAAGAGAATAAGCTAGTGAGAGCTTTGAAGTCTCCAAATATTTGGACATAGCCATTTCTCCTCTTTACCATGAAAGCATCAAAGGCTTCATCATATTTCCAACCCAAGATCTTCATCCCATGATTGACATTAGGGTTGCTAGGCATTTTCCTTAAGTTCTTGGCAGCAAATAATTGCATGGCCTTCAGGTTAGGAGTTAGCTTTTCCCATTCGTCATAGATTTGGGGATTATCTTTTCTCTTGAGAGCCTCAGCCCGTTCCTCTTCATTGATTCTGATTTGTTCCAACTTAGCCAACCGCTCTGTCTTCCGGTACTCACACACAAACTTCCGGAGGCCAGTAAGTCTCTTCTTGTAGTATGCCTTCTTATCAATGTTCTTGAATTTACAGAAGTTGCGGAGTGCTTCAGAGTTCATACTGTTGGTGGTGGATTCAATGTAAGCTTCAGAGTCAGGAGGGTCAACGGACGAGTTCTCTCGAGGAGGAATGTATGTTTTGCCGATGTCAAGGGTAAGATTAGAGAGATGATCACGGATAGGAAGGAAGTCCACAGTCTTGTTTGTGTCGGCAAAGATATCAGCTAGGAGATCAGATTGTGCTTCAACAGTTTGATTTTGAGGTAGGTGAGAATTCAACCTCTCCTCATCGGTGTATAACTTGGTCAACTCAGTGTCAGTGAGACTCATCAGATATTTCAATGAGAA
>JBCNJP010000009.1:61063925-61085257 GCA_039602395.1 Deinandra increscens subsp. villosa | reverse complement strand
AGCACCTAGACCTAGCACTAGACATCAAAACATGCTCAAACAAACTCCCCCTTGTCTTGTGCTAGACTTCAGAAGCTTTTGTCTCAGTCTTCTTCCAATGCTGTGTTCGATTGTTTCCAGCATGAATTCCAAAAGCAAAACACACTCTAATCACACGTTGAAACTGCAAGGCTTGCTCAGCATGCTCAGCCTTATACAAAATGTTTCTGTGATAGAGTTTGTTTATATCATCTTTGTACAAGTTAATCGACCACATCGGATCATATAACCTCACCACTTTGTTCTACTTTTTGACCACCACCACTGCTTCTCCAGTATTCTCATCATAATACCACCATCTTAATGTCTTGATAAAATCTTTCTCAAGCTTCTTCAATGGTATTTTCTTCATCTGAACCGGCTTCTTGTACTTCAGAATCACAACCGGTCTTCCAGTGTTTGGATGAATATCAGTAGGATGTTCAGAATACTTCGGCCTTTGTGGAGTTAAAAATCTGAATTTTCTTTGACATTCTTCTAACAATTTGTTCTTGAAGACCTCTGCCAACTTATTACTTCCATGATTCAAAAATGGATTTCTTGACAAATCCCGAACATCACAAACCGGCAAAGTGCTAAATCTTGTAGCATGCTTCAAGTACATCACTCCAAACTCTTTCTTTATAGCATAGCACTTGAGTTCTGAATCAAACATCCAACTGATTATACCACCAGTAGCTTCTCCACCTTTCCTGTCAAAATATTTCTTCTGATCAACAACTTTTGTCGGTTTCACTACTGGCAGCTTCTTAGCTCTCTGCTCCTTCAACCAGGCATCAAATAACATTTTTTTTTGTTCTTCTGACATATTCTCAGACTCAGTTGACTTTTGGTTGTTTTTCAAACTCTTTCTTCTTTAATTCTTCATCCACTTTATCTTCATCTTCTTTTCCAAAGAAATTAAAACCTCCAGACTGATCATTATCAGAAAAATTTCCATAAACTTTAGGATCATCTGGATACTCTTCAGCAGTCATATCCTCAACTTCTACATGTTCCTCTTCAAAATCCATATCATCATCTGAATTTTCTTCTATGTAAGGATCAGCAAACGGAACTTTATCAACATCATCCACATTCAATGCAAAGATAGCAGCCAGTTGCTCTTTTGAATACGGATTTATAAACTATCCTTCTCCCAACTCAACCCTCGAAATCGGAGTTACATCATAAATTTCTTTCTCAGACGACTCACCCTGAGCTATAGTAGATGTTCCGGCAGCAGCAGATATTCCAGCTGCACCAGCACCAGAACCATCACCACCAACTCCTCCTTCAGGGTCAGAATCCTCATTCAAATATTTCAACACATGATCATCTTCTCTACAACTTTCCTCAGGATTTGGTCTTCTCTCCCCCTGAGCAGGTAAGGCTTTGAGAAAAATATTTAATTGCTCACCCAAAGAAAGAGAAAGTTGTTACAATTTAGCAATCTCCCGATCTTTTGTCTGATCTCTAGACACCAATTCCTTAACCAGATTCTTTAAACCTCTAATTTCATCAGCTTGCTGACGATTCGTTGATTCCAACTCATCAAGTCTGGTTTGATGTAATGCCAGCTTCAAATCAGTAGCAGAAATGGTAGATGTTGTAGAAGGAGTAGTAGTTGAGGCAGAAGCAGAAGTAGTTGTAGAAGGCTTTCGGATAACAAGCTTCTAACAGGTGGATTACTGGAGCTTGGAACATTAGCAGATTTTGTGGTTGGTTGATCTGGAATTGAAGACTGATTTGTCACCTTTTGCTTCTTACTAGGTGGACTGCGACCTGCTTTCCGAGCATCAGCAAGGAATGAGCCCTTTTTCACTGTCAAATTTCTCTGAGCCATGTGTTTAACATGCTTGCCCTTGGATACCATAGGAGCTTTCCCTTTATCTGGAGTCTTTGTCTTCCTAACAGGCTCTTCCAAAGCAGGAGTGTAAGACGAATCATTATCAACATCTTTATCTTCAGCTTGTTTGGTTCTATTTTCATACTTTGAAGTATCCAGATTCTTTGACTTCAAGTATTCAATATGTTGTTTAGAACCTTTCTTTACTTGAATTCCTCTGGTATTATGCAAGATTGTCACATAATCACCAGAATCTGAATCAGTATCAGACGAACTCTCATTAGCATCATCTCCAGAAACATCAGCATCATCAATCATTTCATTATCCTGAACATTCACAGCTTCAGGTTCATTTACAGCCTCTTGAACAACTTACTCTTGATTTTCTTGCTGCACAGGGTCTTGAACATTTGGATCTTGGTTTACTGGTTGATCTTGATCTTCTTCCTCATTTTCATCTTCTTCAACAAGATAACCTCTATGATAATACTCTAACTCATCATCAGAACTGTCATCATGTCTGGCAGCACCATTTGCAGGAGCTATATAATCAGGTTTGGCCAAATGACCAAGCAAATGTTTAGTAGGATGAGGTATATTCTCTGGTCCTTTCCTCTTTTGATAAACTGGAAGCTTACCCACTGCAACTTCATTCATATGCTTTAAAACCAAGACATTTGCTGGATTCTTTGGAAGATTCGGATGTAAATCATTTAAGATCATCTGAATACATGACGCTTTTGTTTTGTTTTGACAATATATTCTCTTTCATGTAATTGAAGATCCATCCAGAAAAGTTGAACTCGTGGTTCATTACCAAAACATAGAAAAAGGATAGAATTTTCATGTCAAATACATCATGCCCTCTTAGACGATTTTCAAAACATTTGATGACCACGTGCATCAAATATTTGTATGGAGGACTTAGATTCAACTTAAGAAGCCACAAATCATATAAGTATCCATCATACTTTATTCTTCGAAGCAACGCCACCAAATCAATCTCATCAAATATTGTTGGAAAAGCAGATTGATCATTTAATCTCAAAACCCTACGTACATTTTCTTCAGAAACAATCACGTCAGTTTGATGAACTTTTGCACGAATAACCGAAGGTTCCACAGAACAATTCACTTGAGCAGTATTCCAGAACATTAAGAGTAAATCCTTGTATGGAGTACACTCGTGAGTGGCAGCATAGTAAATTCTCGATCTTTCCAAAAGATCAAAAATTCCAAGAAAATGCGGCTTCCATCGAGCAGATGCATTCAGATAAGCACAAATATTGTGTTCATCATTTGATTTTAACGCCACCATTTCTGAAAAAACATAAACACAAACAATCATTAAAATCAAGAGATAGAGCCAAAATCGTTTACAACTGATTCTAATTCAATTTGAAACGCCCACACGATTAACTTTTTGATAAATTTCCAACGAACCATTCACGAACCAAATTTGGTCATACGAACCAAATCTGGTACGGCGAACCAAAAGTGCTGACCACGTACCATAAAGTCAAACGAACCAGATTCGGACCACTTTTAGGTCACGTACCAAATGGTACGCCGCGTACCATGTGGTACATCGGAAGAACAGTTAACCGAAGAGACACTTTTGATTTTGACACTCCAAACCGTTTTTGTATTCAAATCAATTGACGAGGTTTTGTTCTAGACCAAAAACCGACCCTATTCATGTGTTTAAAATGAATTAAGAACAATGGTAACCCATTAAACCAATCCTCTATTCGGTTTAAGTAAAACCAAGACTTTAATCTCAAAAATCACACGAATTAGAACACCATAACGGAATCCAAGACCACCAGTTGATGCGCAATCACCAAACCTACCTGTAGCAACAAAAATCTCGAGCATAGGTTTGTTATAACTTGAGAAATCGAGGAACAACTTCAGAGAAAAAATTAGGGTTTTTTAGAAAATGTTTGTGTAACTAGATCCGACGCTCTATGACTTTTCAATTGGTATCAGAGCCATCCAGGGAGTGATTACACGTCATTTTGATTGAATTCAGTGACTGATTCAAGCAAGTTCGAGCTGTTTGACCTTTTCGGGTCAAACTTTACAAACTTTAACTTTGAAATTTGTTCATTCTGCTTAGTGTTGGTCCATATGATTCTTACAGGAAGTTCGAGAAGGTGAATAGGAATCTATTGCAACTTACTGCATCAATTTTGGTTGAGATTTATGTTAAACCGCTAAAAGCTCAGTGTGTATGTGTTCTTCACGAAGATGATCATGGCAGATTTGGTTATTCTCAATCATTTTGTATAAATTCGGTTTCTACAGGTTTCTTTTGATCATATGAATGTATAGCAACAAGAAGATCCGAATTTCATCAACGTTTGATACGATTTTGGATTTCACGTTTTCATTAGTTCGCCGGAGTTAGATTTTGAGCGTGCAAATCATCACGAAACCATACAACAATGGTGCGCGTTTGAATCCTCTCATCTTCACGAATCTGTAGCATTTTACGGATTCGATTTTCGTCGAGAATTGCAAAAGATATCATCGGTTGAAGATTGTTGGTTGTGTTGGTTTCATTCGCCGGATTTCTAACCGGAGTTACTAGTTGCCGCCGGAATCTTCATTCAATTTGTAATTGCACGACTAATTTGTTTGGTTGTACAATTTTTCATTCTTAACCCTTCAAATTTCAAGTTTTTTCAAATAGATTTTATTCATAAAAACATTAAAATCTTCTAAAAACAAATAAAACCATCAACTAAACATTTTTTTAAGAAAAACTTTTACATAAAGATTTTAAATAAAACAAAACAAGCTTTTGAAAAAAAAAACATTCACAAGTTTATAAACCACAGTTTTTTTTTTTAAAAACAACTCAAAATTTTTTTTTTAAAAAAAAAACAACAATTTCACTAGTTTTTTTTAAATAACACAAACATAAAAAATACACAAAGTTTTTGTGTTCGTTGAATTGTTTCGTGAACGCAAAATTGTGTTTGTCGAATCGATTTACAAACATAAAATTGTTCGTGTTTGTTTTTGTTTTTACTTTGTTATTTTTCCGTTGCTTAATTTTTTTTTTCCTCCTTCTTTCAACGTTTGTTTTTCTTAAAAAATAAATAAAAAATTATCAAAGAAATATACAAAAATATTTTTGAGGACTTGGTCTTGAGATTTCAATTCAGTGATTTTACAAAATTCAAAGTTCAAGGTTCAACGATTTGTATTTCACTGGGTTAATCATAATGAGTAAAGTTCAAGCGGTTTCGGTGGTTCCAAAGTTGTTGAAATTTGAAGACTATCATAATTGAAAACAGAGATTTGAAGATCACATAGGTGAAACAGATGTGGATTTGTGGATTCAGATTAAGGAAGGTTTTACATATCCAACAGAAAATAATGGAGTACCTAAAATGCAAAGAGATCTGTCATTTGAGGCAAGAGAATGTTATGAAATAGAATTAAAAGCTTGTGATATTCTCACAATGGCATTGTCAAAAGAATTACTGTCTCAATTCAAAACGTGCAAGAATTCTAAAATGTTATGGGATGTTCTTGCTCAGAAATATGCTGAAATAAATAAATCCAGAAAGAAGATTGACACTGAGGAATCTAAATCTTGTGCAAATTGTAAGATTCTGACAAAAACGTGTACTGAATATACTACCAAACTTAACAGTCATCAAGAGCAAAATACAAAGTTGCTTGCTGATTTGAATAATATGAGTTCAGAATACAAAACGTTCTTGGAGGATGAAAAATTATACAAAGAGAAAATTTATGCTTTGACACAAGAAGTGTCAGAATTGAAAGTCAAGCTTGAGATCAAGAATGAGAAGATAAAAGGTGTTATTCTGAAGAAACAACGATGTTTCCAACTTAAAAGTTATCTTCTGACATATCATTGACATTTTCTGAAAGGATTGCATTGAAAGAGAACAAAATTCTTTAGAAAATAGATAGACTTGTCAGTGGTATTCAAAATGACAAGGAGAAGATCCAGATAGAAAAAGTGGTTGAGGATGTCCAGGTTTACAAAAACAAAGACATTCTAATTGAAGAGGTTCAAAAAGATGGTTCTTCAAAATGTGAAGCTGCCGAGAATGAAGTGAAGCTTAAGCATGAGAATGCGGAGTTGATTACAAAAGTTTCAAAGCAGACTGAAACAAATGATGATTTGATAAAGGAAGTTGAGAAATGGAAGAAAGAAGCAAATGATATGGCTGCAGTTTTTGATGATTTGTTTGCAAAATCAAAGATCAAACTTAAAGGTCTAGAAAAGGAAGTTGCTAATCTTACTGCTAAAGAATTAAGTCATCAAGAAGACAACACGAAGCTGTTAGATGCTAAAGCTGAATTGCTTCATGAAAACAAGCTTTTAAAGCAGAATGTTGAGATTTATAAACAAAGATGAGAAAAGGTTGTTCAAGAAACATATGATGCTCATGATCAGTTGAGGAGAGAAAAGTTTACTCTGAATATAACAACAGAAGAACTTATTGCAACACAAAAAGAGTTGGCTGAAGCGTAAAAGAAAATTGCAGACATGAAGATTGAGGTTCGTGATTTCAAAAGACGGTTGCATAATCTCAATAATTCATCGTCTTTCACAAATTATTTGTGCAAAAAGGAGAATTTTCAACAGATTTTCGGTGATGTTATTCTGCAAAGTGTTCCACCTCCTGTGGTTTTTGAAAATTCTATCAATACTTTGAAAGAAACAGAAGAAGTTCATGATTATTCAAAGTTTGCTGATACAAAATCTGGAAACAAGAAGAAGTTGAAATTTCAGAAGAATAAGGATGAAAAAAAGTTTGATTTAAGAAAAGCACCAAAGTTTGACTCAAGGTCTGCATTTCTTGATAAGGAAAAGGTTTTTGACGGCAATCCAGGACAAGTGAAAGTCGAAAAATTTTCGAAGATTGTGATTGATGAATCTTTGCTTTCTAATAAAAATGATTTAAATGCCGTCAAGGATGAGTTTTCTCGACTTGCTTCACAAGGTCATGAGAAACCTAATTCGGTACCAGATAAATCTAAAAAGAATGGTGGTCTTGGATATGAAAGCAAAGACGAGAACGTGAATGTTGGAAATGAGATGTGCTTGAGATAGAAGAAATTGTGGAGGATATCAAGGTTCACAAAGAAAAGGATATACCAGTTGAGAATCATATCATGTGTGAACCTGATGCTGATTTTCTGTCAACAAATTCTAAGTTAGAATGCCAAGAGAGTGATTCTTCTCAACATTCAACAATGTCAACAGGATCCATGTCATCTCCTAAGTTGGTTGATGTGAGAGCTTGCTTTTACTACAACAAGAAAGGACATGTGATTCGTGATTGTGCTATTCGAAAAAGATTTTCCCGTGGTTCATATCGATCATATCATCCAATTCAATGATTCTCGATGAGGTACCTATTAGCCAAAATCAGAAGAACCAACGACAGCCAGCTTATAAGAAGCCGATTGTTGGTAAAACCTCAAATTATGATGATTAGTCACCACAATTTTCAAAACAAAAACAATTTTTCCAAAATGATTTTAAAATGCCTTACTCAAATGATCTTTCTTACTATGGGCCTAGACAACATAACCAACGTCATCCAAAATCTGAGAAAATGTTAGTTGGTGAGTTGTTAAATATTGTTTCCAACTTGTCACGGTATGTCAATGGTTCTGATTCGCATCAGGCGAAATCTTCTAAACCATTTCGTTCTTGGAAACATAAAATGGCAACCTCGGCGGGAAACGATTTTGTTGAGGATACGGGACGAACCAAGCCGGTTTGAGTTCCCGTATTTAACTAAAAATTGTTTGAGGTTGTGTGCAGGTATTGCAAAGTTGCTGATAGTGGAGTATTTTGCTTAAGTTAGCGCTTCACAGAGTTGATATTTCACAAATTTTTTTGAGAAAAATAATTTTTCAAAAATCTAAAAATCTGAGGTATCTGTGTTGATCGATCAATTTTATTTTATTTTCTTTTACTTTCTTTTACTTTCTTTCATATCTTTAGGGGGAGAAATTTTGGAAAATTAAAAAACTAGAGTTTGTTGAACTTTAGGGGGAGAAAATGCAAAATATAAAAAAATGAAAAATGCAAAAAGTATAAAAAAATAAAATGAGAAATTGATCCAACAAAAGATGAGAAATGATGGTACATCAGCATACGTTATCTGCCATGAATAAAGTAGAAAGAAAGGTTGCAGGTACTTGCTTGACTTGACTAAATGTGCTGAGTAGTCTAATATATGCGAGTATGATATAAAGATAACGCTTGCTTGATAATTGTGGTTACAAATCATGATGGGTACTGTGCATATCTAGCAAAATAAAATGAGAAAATACCAAAAACAGAATAAAGAGATGTTCTGGTGTATGCTTGCTTTATTTTGAAAGATTTCAACTTGTTTGATTTTCTTATTTTGTCAAACGATCGGACTTTCTCTGGCGTATCGAAAGATCGACCTGATTGTTGTTCGTTTGACGTTCTGCTTTATTTTCTTTGGTGTTTCGTATAATCCATCGGACTTTCTTTGCGTGTACGTGAGTACCGACCTGATTGTTGTTGGATTATACAACTTCAACTTGTTTGATTTCTTTTAATTTATTTTCTCAATACTTATGCATTCTTTGCGTGCTCACAAGGCCGACCTGAATGCTAAGTATTTGAGGCTTCTGCTTTCTTTTTGCAAGAAACAATGTGAAATAGAAATCTCTGTGGATGATATATTCTGTATAAGCAAGTTTACAATATCAGTATGAGAAATCTGCTGCGTGTAACTTGGCTTGAATAAAAGAAAAATACAAAAATATGAAATAAGCAGATTGCCAGTATTCCTGATTGTGTGGGTACCATGTTATCAATGCTCGATAAATACACTTAATTTTATATCATAAACCTATAGATAATGACCTGCTTTAGCTGAAATAAACCAAATGGTTGTATTTCCAGTCAGCTTGGCTTGCATGCTTAGTATTTTGAAATTGCAGTGTGTACGATGCGTTATGTCTGATATGATCTCATGTTGTGATCTTTCTCACCAAAAACAAAAATAGAGTTTAATTCTATATTGCATTTATGTTTCAGTTTATGAAAAATCAAAAAGATTTTCAGTGTGTTTTGATATAAACTTTGTAAAATCCAAAAAGAATTTCTTTCTTTTTTGTTTTTGATCTGATCGACACGGGATACAACAAAATTTCCAAAACTAAATGTCTTGGTTTCTCCAAAGGAGAAGTTTTGTTTCCAAGATAAAAGTTATGTTTGGAAAAGAGAAACCGCATTTTTGTCTTCTGAATGTTGTAGGTTGAAATCATCAAAGTCTTTCAGATAAAGATTTCAGAATAGATTTCATGCAGAGTTGCAAAGCTGTCAAAGAGTTCATTATTTACAGAAATGATTTAGTTGACACAGTCATGTTCCTGTCATGCCTACTCTACATCAACTAACAACATATTCAATGAGGTTGAAGATCTGATACAGCACACGTCAAAGGGGAGTTTGTTAGTGCAAAATATGTGTGTCGTGTGTGTATCAGTTAGTCTCGTTAGTTTTGTTAGTTGTTTTAGTTAGAATGGTTAAATCATGATATATGGTAGTTTGTGTCATTCTATTAAAGTGGAGGGTCTTTTGTGTGTTTTAGTAAAATCACATTAATGTGATGCGTAGATTTGAACACAACCGAGAGGAGCTCCGAACTTAGAGTTCGGCAATATGCCGAACTATCACCGAATCTGAAGTTCGGCTCTCACGAAACCAACCTGTTATATATTTGGTGTTATGGAGTTCGGAGGTCGAGAGTTTTTGCCATAACCGTTTCTTGAGAATCGATTTCTAGAGGGAGGGAGTTTTCATCTTGATTTTCAGAGAGATTTGAGTCTAGGATCATGATTAGCTGCTGTAAACGAGTCTATTCATGTAATCATTGATCCGATTCGAGCTATAAACAGAGATTAATTTACACTTTTGTGTTCTTATGTTTCGGGTTAACTTTCAGTCTAATTTCGGTGTACAAATTCACTAGATCGGGACGAATCATGTTTTCATACTCAAAATGGGACTGTGATGTTAGCTCATGGGACTGCAAATCGAGAAGCATGGTTGTGGCATAGGAGATTGGGACATCCTTTTAGTGGTTATTTGAAATTCTTATTTCCAAAATTATTTCCTTCTAAAACTATTTCGGATTGTGATACATGTGTGCTTGCCAAAAGTCATAGACAACTTTAGGGTTGATTTGCCATTTTCACTAATTCATGTTGATGTTTAGGGCCCTGCACCAATTATTGGAGGTTAAAACTATCGTTTTTTCCTTCTATTTGTAGATTATTGCACTAGGATGACGTGGATCTATTTTCTAAGGGCAAAACCTGAAGTTTTTGAAAAGTTTACCTCCTTTTATGCTATGGTTCAAATCCAATTTCAAAAGCCTATTCAAATACTTAGATCGGATAATGGTGGAGAGTTTTTCAACACACACATGAAGCAATTCCTTGAAACTAAAGGAATAATCAATCAAACCACATGTTCCTACACTCCCGAACAAAATGGAGTGGTCGAACGAAAGAACCAAATCCTACTTGAAATCACAAGGGCCCTTCTAATTGAATCCCATGCTCCTAGAAACTTTTTGCCCGACGCCCTAGCCACAGCTACGTACCTTATCAACCGTCTCCCAACCAAAATTCTGAAACTAAAAACACCTTTACAAGTTCTCTTCAAGTTTACCAAATTTCCACCAGCCCTTACCCTCCAACCAAGAATATTTGGGTGTTCTGTCTTTGTCCATATACCTAAAGTCCATAGAACCAAACTTGACCCTTGTGCTGAAAAATGTGTGTTTGTTGGCTATGGGGTGAATCAGAAGGGGTATATGTGTTACAATCCAAACACAAAACATATGTATACCACCATAAACTGTAACTTCCTTGAAACGGAGTACTATTATACCACCCAACATAGTGGTCAGTGGGAGAAGGGAGAACTAGACCCACTTAGTTGGCTGCAACTTGTCCCATCATTAGAAGAAACAAATCACAGTACCACATATGAGACATCTAAAGACTCCGTCCAAAGTGAAGCACCTATCATCAGTGCCACTACCTTTGAAACTTCTCAAGATATGATTTCTGAGGTAAGTAACACAGCTGAGTCTCATGATAATATTTTTAGTAATGATAACCCTATTACTAATGATAATCCTGAGACAACTATCACTGAAGAAAGTGAGTCTCAATCAAGCCCTAAAGAAATAGTGGAAAGATATGCACTTCCACCGAGGGCAAAATAAAGGAGTCCCTCCAAAGCGGTACACCCCGGAAAAACAATCCAAAGGTTCACGTTATCCTATGGAAAATATTACCACCGCAAATTTGTCACAAGAAGCTAAAGCATTTGTTACCGCCTTATACGTGGAAGATATTCCAAACACCGTTGAACAAGCAACGGGCATAAGGAAGTGGAAGGAAGCCATAGAGCATGAGATGGAAGCATTGATGAAAAATGATACATGGGAAAGATGCCCTCTCCCAGCAGGAAAGAAACCGGTTGGATGCCGATGGCTTTTCACAGTCAAACATAAACCTGATGGGACTGTTGAAAGGTATAAAGCCCGACTGGTTGCTAAAGGGTATACCCAAAATATGGAAATGACTACTCATAAACTTTTTCACCCGTTGCCAAATTTGACACGATAAGAGTACTATTCTCAATAGCTGCTAATAAAGGATGGTCTCTTCATCAGTTCGATGTAAAAAATGCATTCTTGGATGGTGAGTTAAAGGAAGAAGTATATATGGAAGCTCTTCCAGGGTTCAAAGAAAGCTTTAATAAAGGGGAAGTATGTCGGCTAAAACGATCCTTATATGGACTCAAACAATCTCCTCGGGCTTGGTTTTTACTTTAGCTATGAAGAGATATGGTTTCAAATATAGTAATTCTGACCACACCCTGTTTCTCAAATGAAATGGTGATCGGGTACTGTGCTTAATTATCTATGTTGATGACATGATTATCACCGGAGATGATGAAGAAGAAATGCTAAAATCACTACTACAAAATCGACCTAATGCAACACTTTAGAAGCAACACTTTTAAAAGTGTTGCTTGTCATGATTATATTGGGTAGAAAGCAGCACTTTATAAAAAAAGTGTTACTTTAAGTTATCTAATGCAACACTTATCAAGAAGTGTTGCCTTTGTACAAGACAAATGCAACACTTGTCAAGAAGTGTTGCATTTGTTGAAGAGAATTGCAACAATTTTTTTTATAACTTTTGCATTAATTTATTTATTAAATTAAAAAGTTTAAAGGCAATACAAATTAAAGGTTTTCTACTAGGCACTCTCACATAATTTAACAAGAAGAACCTTATTTCGGTTTTAGGCGTGTGAGGTACTATTTCTCTATAATGTTTGGATATATTAGTGTAATTTGAGGTTGTGTGTGATATAGATATTCAAAGAAGATTGCATGTTTACTTGAATGTCGCAGGGCACTAACAGGGGTTCGGGGGCAGCGCCCCCAAGAAGCGGGGTCCAAGGCGCAACATTAGTTAAAACTAAAGGAACTTCTGGTGTATTTTAGTTCAAAATTCGGATTAATTACTAGTAGTGTATACTTATACATTATTTCATTTTTTTAGTAATAATGTAATTTTTAGGAACTATTTTCATATTTGCTACCATGGTTATAGATATGAATGTTAGTATGTAGCTGATAGATATAAAGATTATGATGAAGACGATGAGAATGAAGATATAGATAATAGGATATTGAGAAATGAGATAGAAGGGAATGACACGATATCTCAAGGTACATTTTTCACACAACTTAATCTAATAATATTTGTAATGTTAAGCATTTTAAGAGTGCATGTATAGGTAATGAATTGTTAGAGATGGAGGTATGTAGCTAATGGATATAATAAATTGTATAGGTATGTAGCTGATGGATATAAAGATTATGATGAAGCCAATGAGAATGAAGACATATATAATAGGATATTGAGAAATGAGATAGAAGGGAATGACATGATATCTTAAGGTACATTTTTCACACAACTTAATCTAATATTTGTAATGTTACATTTTAAGAGTGCATGTATAGGTAATGAATTGTTAGAGATGGAGTAGGGCTGGCAATTTTGACACGAACACGAAAACACGACACGAAACACGACAATGTTAACAGGTTTCGTGTTTGGGCTTAACAGGTTTCGTGTCGTTAACAGGTCGACCTGTTAAGACCTGTTAATTTTCGTGTCTTAAACTGTTAACCTGTTAAGACACGTTTATATTTTAATAATATATATATTTTTTAAATAATATATTAAAGATATATTAGAATTAGATTATTAGGTGACGTCTCTCAAAATTCCATTCCATTTCTACCGTAACATACACTCATACATCTCTCAATTCTTAAACTCGTTAAAATACAGGTCATGTTCGTGTCGAAACAGGTTGAGTGAAAAAGGTTTTATAGTGTCGACCGTCGATTAGTTAAAATTTCGTGTCTAAACAGGTCTTATCGTGTCGACCCGTTAAAATACAGGTCGTGTTCGTGTTTTGAAAACTAGACACGAAAAGTTTTCGTGTCGTGTTCGTGTTTCAGACCAATCGTGTCGTGTCTTATCGTGTTGTGTCTTAACAGGTCGTGTCTGACACGATTTGCCAGCCCTAAGATGGAGGATGATGAGATAGATCAGCTCATATCTGAAGATGGTGATAATCGAAAAGATGGTCTAGAAGGTGATTTAGAGATGGTGGAGGATGAAATGGATCAGCTCATATCTGAAGATGATGATAATCGACAAGATGGTCTAGAAGATAATTTAGAGACGGAGGATGATGAACCAGCTCAAGAACATATTATTACCTATCGTTCAACAAAAGCAACAGGTTTATGTTAACTTCCAGACCATTTTTATTTGCATGTGATTATTGTAATTAAATATAAATATGTTATTTTAATTACCAGCCATATCTAATACCAAAAGATGTAGAGAGCCAACCATGTTGCATAAGATACACACACGGAGTCTTGACGAGCGTCAGGTCATCATATGCAATGAATTTGGACAACCAATTGGACCTGTAGTGAAGGAGAAGAACATAGCTGGAAAATTCTCTCGGTTTTTAGGTAGCATTGCTCGTAATCACAAGCTTGCACCTTTGACCCATGCTTCATGGCATAAAGTCCCTGGTAAGGAAAAAAATATGGGAGTATGTGCTGGTAAGATTTTAAGTGAATTACTATTCTTTTATGATAAAATCTCGGTATACTAACATATTCCTTATATTTAAAGAAAAAATACATTGTGCCTAAGAGGCTAAACATTGGGTGCTACAATCAATTGGAGCTTCTTGGAGGGTACACAAATGCAGGATCAAGAGTAACACTTCTATAAATATAAGTATAACGAAAGTAGATTAAAGAATCGACCAAAATACATTACAGAAAAGGATTTTGTAACGTTGTTGAGGTTCTAAAGTAATAAGGAAACGATGGTAATTTGGTAGATTATTTTCTTTATATTAATCTAATGAATAATATTGGTCACTAAATGTATTCTTTACAGGATCGTTGCTCGCTTGCTAGGGATAGACGCATGTCTCAAAAAAATAATCACATAGCCGGTCCCAAGAGTTTTGCAATGATTCGCGAGGAATTGGTATTATGTCGTCCTTGATTTGGATTTTATGTTTCTAATCCCTCAAGTTTATTCTTGTCCTTATGTCTATATTGAAATAGAGAAATGAAGACCCGAATAAGGAATTGCCTACATTATCCAGAATGTTTTGAGTACACACGTAGAAGGACAGAAGGACGTTTATATGTTGATACATTTGATGACACAACCATGAAAATTGTATGAGAATATTTAAGTTTTATTATTATTTTTACCATCGTTACTTCTAAAGTGGGTTGTCATTAATGTTTTTAATAATCTTAAAGGAAAAAAAATGAAGAAGTACAAGCCTTGTGAAGAAGAATCAAGTGATAAGGTAGATCCATTTCTAGTAGTGATGGGCAAAGAGTATAGTGGGCATCGAAGACTTTATGACAAAGGTGTTACTAATAAGTTGATTAAGGGTGAATGGTGGTGAGGAATTGCTCCTTGATATGAGAAGAGAGCTTGATGAGGAACACACAAGAAAGAAGTTTGAGTTAGATGAGGATCATCAAAGGAAAAGGGCTGAGCTGGAGGCGATACGAAAAGATATTAACAACCAACAAGACAAGTCAATTGAAGATGCGGTGCAAAAGATTTTACAAAAACTCCCGGTTGGAATTGTTCGAGAGTATTTGATATGAGTCATCATCTATGTTTACTAGAATGTATGCCATTATCCTTTATCTTCTATTAGACATGAGTCATCATTTAATGTCACAACTTCTCCCCCTAATAGTAATATTACAATCTTTTATATACAAAAAAATAGAACAGAAATGTTAACAACAATATGTACTGTGATGGGTCAAAATGTTGACCAAAGTACTTGAAAAAGGTCGTGAAAGATGTGGACCTTGATATCTTTGGGGATTTTTTTTATCATACCGAGCTGACATTAATTGGTCAGAACAATTTTACATAGCATTTTTTAAAAGATTTTAAAGTGCTTAGTTTGACCCTGAAAGTCAAAATGTGTCTTATACTTGCAGCAGCAGTGGTTGGAATTGATAACAGTGGTTCAAAAATTTTAAATCATTTAAAAGTGATCACACTTAGGAAAGTGATCACACTTAGGAATGGGTTGAATTGCTAACAGTGGTTCAAAAAGTTGGAATTGCTATAATTAAAAATCATATTTTGTACCATTTAAACCATTTAGAATGGGTTGAATTAGTCAAAGCCACTTAAACCATTTGGAACCATTTAAACATGGAACCATTTTCGAACCACTTAAATCATCTAAAAGTGGTTCACATTGAATTTTCAGATTTGGGCAAAGATATAATTAATGGGTCAAAAAATTGAATTCATACCATTCGATGTCAAATGGTTGGTCTTTTTTTTATATTATGAATTCGTACCATTCAATGTCAAATGACCAAAACAATGATGAATCCTGTTTTGAATCGTATTCAACCTTACTGGTGCCTAGCTCAACGCGCAGGCCCCATAAATCTAGTTATATAAGTATGTAAACTAATATGAATTTTATTTTGAATCATGTATAAAATTTAGTATTAACTTATTATTTATATATCACATTGGGAAAGTTGTGAGTCTCTCAAAAACAACTATTCACTTCACTTGGTTGAAGTTAATTGGTTCTTATGAGGGTGCAGCAAAGCATGACTGACACGTAAAAGACAAGTGAAGTGTTCTCTGTCAAGTTAAGAGGTACCAAATATGCGAACACCTCTGTCTCTCTCATATCTCACATATCCTCTCTATATAACTCATATCTCCAGTATCTTTCGCCGATTACGTCTTAGCGACAATCTTGCACGACAGTTGTTCGCGGTCTACAACAGAATTCTGAGAGAAGTTATTATGAACACAATAGAAGCTTTTTTTTTTACTAACCTACTATATATTTGATCTTGGGGAGTACTGACAATCTTCAACGCCGGCGAAAGGAAGATGCTAGATCTGAATCCTGACCGTGTGACTGATGGTGAAAGCTGAAAAATCGACGGTGGTGAAATACCTTCCGGCTTTCTCATGCATAGTAATTAAGGAATCGAGTACCTATCATCTGAAAAGAAGACACAGATGATTATGCCTTGCGATGTTTACAAGATGAACTTAGGGGAGGCGGTATGGGGGGGGGGGGGGGGGGTTATCGTGCCCGGTTCCAAGGGGAGAAACTAACTACCGACCGAAACAAAAACTAGTTTTGTGCTCGACCCCGATGTTTGGAGCTGCATTCGGGTCCGCAGGTCGTGCGTACGGGAAGACAATTTTGCCAAATTTGCAACCCCCCCCTGCGCGCGGGTAGATACTCGAGTAAAACACAACATAAGAACTTAACATGTCATGTAGGTTTTCATATATAAGCTAGCAATGTTTTAGTTCCCACACCAATGTGGGACAAGCTAAATGAAAGAAAAAAAATAAACTTTTATTCTCAAACCAATATGGGAGAAGGTAATGAAAGAAAATAAAAAAACTTTTTAATTTCAAGTATTGTATCGTTTAATTTTAATATTAGTGGTTTGTTTTTTTTTATTTATGAAAGTTGTTTATTAAAAGTTGTACAAATTTAAAAAAAAACGGATTCTATGTGGTTTCTCCAAGCCACACCACAACCATACCATGTGGTGTGGCTTGGCATGGCTTCAAAAACACCAAATTTGACATGGTCGATGATGATTGGTTGGTGACCAAGCCATGCCACAACCATACCCCCTCCCCTTACGTGGCTACTTGATGTCAAATTTGCTTTGAGCTTCGGGCCACTGATTTAACTAATCACGCACATTCAATCAAAATCAAGTTTCAAAAATAGGTAATTAAATTGATCAATTTCAGTAATATTTAACTTCATATTTTGTACATGTATAAACCCTAGATGCGTAACATGAGAAAAAAATTAAATATATGATTCTGCATTATCATTTTTTGCAGAAGCTTCAAGTATACAAACCAATATTTCTTGAAAATTGCACCGACATATATGCAGTTTTCAAACACTGTTGTATTCAATATTTTTCTCTATATCTACATGTGATAATATATAACTGGACCATTAAATGTTTTTTTTCCAGCACAGCAATGGCACTAGAAGCAGTCTGTGAGTAATTTAATTAGCTTTTAAAATTGCATTCTAGTTAGGCTCACAAATACTTAATTATTTTTTTTATCTACTATCATATGTTATATTCAATTTTATTTTAGTATAAACAAAGATTTGAAATTTTTGAGTTACCAAAATGTTTAAAACACTACAAGAAAGGTGGAATGTTAACAAATTAGAATAGAGAACTTCATTGCTTGAAAGGTTGTCGCTGTGAATTTTGCTTAGGAGAAGATTTCTTTGACATTAGTGGCTTGAAATTATCAAATGAAATGATTTACACTTGAATGAGCCTAATACTATCATTGAGATATGGAATTAATAAAACAAGAGGCAATGTAACTCACAACTATTACTGGGATTTTTTTTTAATTGACCGAGATGACTTTGGTTTGTGCAGGTAAAATATGATTAAAAAAGATGGAATAAATACATGTAGATATTGCAGAGCTTACCATATGATAATGTGTTTTACATTGGCTGAGAGCGAAAGAGTCCTTTGAAAAAACTTTTGATTGAATGAAAGACTATGTAGATGGAAAGCATGTAATGGTGGACTATTTACTGACATTAACTTACAATTTGTATCTTTGCCAGATAGCATTAGAAGGTTTTTACCTATATCAAATAGGAACGCTAAGTCATACCAACTTAAACTCTTTATTTTTTACCAAAGGATGTGTACATAGACTCCTGTGTGTGAAGGGTATATGGGTACATGATCAAATGGAAATGCCATCTTAAACTTCATTCAACATCACTTCTAAACCTGTGCCTTCGCTTGCAAACCCGTAGCAACGCACGGGTCTTTTATCTTGTATAAGTATTAAAGGTGATACGTTCCATCTTAAAACAAGGGCAATTATTTAATTTGACCCATTTCCTTGTTTATAGCAAACCAAAATAATTGTTTGTTGTTTGAACATGTGAAGCTTTTTTTTTTGGCATGTGTGTGAAGGTATTTCTTTTATTAAGTTCACGAAGTACTCAAACTACTTTGAGAAATGATCATTGAATTCATAACAAATAACTAACTAATATTGTTTGTTGTTCTCATATGTAACAGGTTAAGCTTTTTTTTTACATGTGTTAAGGTGCAAGTGAAGATATAAGCAATAGAAGATTTCCATTATGCTAAAATTGTTATTGTAGTTTTTTTATGTTAGTCTAGTAGTTGTCTTTGACATTTGACACATGTTTTTGGATATTATTTATGCTCTTTTATGGTAGAAATAAAAGTTAATGTATTAGACTTTTTAAAAAGTGTTGCAATGAAATATTTGAAGTGTTTCCTTTGATTCAAAAAAGTGTTGTATTAGAGTGTGGTAAGTGTTGCATTAAAGTGTAAAAAGTGTTGCATTTAGTAACATTAACAACACTTTTATAAAGTGTTGCATTATCTAACAAAAGTGTTGCGTTAGATCTAATGCAACTTTAGCTAATGCAACACTCGATAAAGTGTTACATTAGGTCTAATGCAACATTTTTAAGGCTTAATGCAACACTTTATGAGTATTGCATTAGCTTCATTTCCTTGTAGTGAATTAAAGAAAAAACTGTTATGGAATTTGAGATAAAATACCTAAGAAGACTCAAATACTTCCTTGGAATAGAAGTCCTTAGATCAAAACGGGGAATCTTTATATGTCAGAAGAAGTACATCCTCGATTTTTGGCAGAGACGGGAATGATAGATTGCAAACCTATAGATACCCCTATGATGGTAAACCATAGACTACACATGGTAGAAGGTGCGGAGTTAGCAGAAAAAGAAAGTTATCAACGAATGGTGGGAAAACTAATATATCTTTCTCATACTCGCTCAGACATAGCTTATGCTGTAGGGGTGGTAAGCAAATTCATGCATCAACCCCAAGTTACTCATATGGAGGCAGTACGGAGAAGCATAGGTATCTTAAAGGTATAACAGGTAACGGGGTTCTGTTTAAACCGAATGGGAATCTCGAAATACAAGGGTACTGATGAACCACAAAATCACACCGTACGTAGATATGAGATTCTAATTCAACTAGGAACAAGCTATTTAATGGAAAATAATGGATGAATTGATTGTTTTATTGATACTGATCTATTCGAGTACAATTGGGGGAAAATACATAGTGGATCTATATTTTTCCAGAACTCCAAGTTACATAACTGATGAATAAGTGAGCTATTTATAGAACTGCCAGAGTCGCATCTTCATAAGCTGGTTGGATGCACTTGCGTCTTCCCCATCCGCAACTGCGTCACTTCCGGCTTTGTTCTTTATACGACACTTGCTCTTGAGGTCTTTATCATCGGAAATGTATCCTCTAAGCCATTTGCATGTCCAGCCTTGACCTATCCTCATCAAGTCCCCCTAGTCCATTGATTATTCGAGCAATAATTATTGGACTAGAGGTTTAAAAGTATTTTGCACTTCCGATAAGTTTGGAAGATTTTATCGATCATCTTCATTAGGTCCCCATGTGTTTTAGACTTGTTACCTCATTAAAAACCTTGCTTGGAAAAACCCTGTGGGAAAAAACCGATGCTAAGGAAAAAAGAGTGTAACACACATCTCTTCTTTGCGCTAATCATAGATTTCAAAGATCAAAAAATTTCCTCCATTTCTAACGATTTCATAGATCTGGTCATCAAGTCCCCCTAGTCCTTATGTTGTTTTGTAGAAATGACTAAGGACTAAGTTGCAAAGATCACAATAGGAAATGCTTGTGAAACAGGATATAACAGATCATAAGATTTCACTTGTCTTTAAAACAGATCGCTTCTGCAAATGTAGTTGTCACATTTTCACGAGAATATTAAAGTATTATTGTAAAGAACGCTCCTGCAAGTGTAGATAAAAACTGACTTGTCAGGCGTGTCTTGCATGTTGAATTGTACTCGAGTACTTTTTATACCTGCCAGTACACGTGTCAGTTGGGGATTAATTTGAGGGGACAATTTTCAGTTTTTTGTTTTGATCCAAAATTCTTGCCCCATATAAATATATACTTTCCCCTAATTTTTCATTCTCTACTTCTTTCAGTTAAAGGTCAGTCGATTTCCTTTTTGCTTTTTACTGCATTTGTCATGGCATCTCCGTCAGTTAAAGTTGATGATGATTCGAGTAAGCACAATATGCACATCTCGTTTTCATCTATGTCGCCTCGCGACCTAGATGAAGTTATTGAGCGTTATAATGTGCTGCTTTCACTGAATCCAACCCTTCCGTTACCGAAAGCTCCAATTTCCCCTTTCCCTGGTGGTAAAATTGGGGTTTACGTTGATATGTTCAAGCTTGGGAACTATCGTCTCCCCTTTACCAAGTTTCTTATGAGAGTTTTGATGTTTTTTAAGATCCACATTTCACAGATGCATATTCAGGGGTTTTCTCGTTTAAGCCATTTTGAGGCTACTTGTAGGGCTGTCAATGTATCACCAAGTGTCACTCTTTTTAGGGCTTTTTATAGAATCACAATGGCTGGTGATTGGTATACCTTTGAACGTAGGAGATCTGTTAAGAGAATTAGTACTCATCTTCCACCAAACCCTCTTTCTTGGAAATCCAAATTCTTTTATATCGATGATCGATGTGTTCCCCTTCAAATGGAATGGAGGGATGTTGAAGATGTGGTTCATGACCCAAATCCAAACGACGGTGATTATAGTCAGGAATCCTTTGATAAGTTAGTGTCTTGTGCAAGCCCTATTCGAGAACTTCCAGAAGCCATTC
>JBCNJP010000009.1:61045378-61063425 GCA_039602395.1 Deinandra increscens subsp. villosa | reverse complement strand
AGTAAATATATTGGGGACTTCAAATTAGTAGTAAAATATAAAAATAAGTAAAAGTACCATCGCTGTTGTAGTTCAAAATCAAAGTTTATGCACAGTAAGAAGAAAAAGAACAGAAACATATTATTAGAAACCTATCAAATATCCGTAACTTATCTATGAATTACATCTCTACAAATAGAAAACGTACTAATTGTGATTCAAAATTACATTCCACAACTTACATATATGGAAAGAATGAAAACGGAGCTTCACAAACAGTTACTTTCAGCATAGAGATACAAATACAATTCCAAATTTTTTAACCAACCACGTAAATTTAACGATAGGCATTTCGTCGAACACCTTCCATACGTAACTAAATATACATCATTCATCTACATTCCTAGAAGCCTAAAGTATGGAAATAGCAAATGAGCTGAAAAAGATAGAAAAAGAAACAAAAAGAGAAGTAAGAAGGAACATCAGAAACCTAAATCAAAGCAGATAAGAAAAGTAGAGCAACATAACTGAACATGCATTAAAGAGAAACCGTACCGTGAGGAGAAAGCGACAATAGGATAACACGGCAGGAAATTGAAGCTGCAACAGTGCAACGTGAAGATAATACGATCAAAAACTAAAATCGTAGAAGAAGGAAACAACCTACACTTACATTATCACCGGCGAACAGAAGTGAAAACGGAAGCGAAAGGAGAAGAATATGAAGCAAATGAACCGTAAAGACAGAAAAAATAAAGAAAAACCACTAAATTAAAAAACACGGTGTCATGTAAAAAACATACACACGTGTCTACATATCACTATTGGAATATATGGAATTTATTGAGATACGAGAGAGAGAGAGGTATTAGAGATATTGTGATAGAAATAGTTTGATTTAGATTCCTAATTTGTAGTTATCTTCTCGTACAAGTCATTGTATTCTCCCTATATAAAGGGTGCTCATTATCAATAATATTAACGATTATTTACGCATTCCATTATCTTTCATGGTAATCAGAGCTTAGGTTCAATTTTCACCACACCGAAAAATAAAGACCCAAGACAGGGCGGTGTGTCTTCACCGCCACCGCCCTGTCCACCACCGCTGTTATTTTCTTTTCTTTTTTTCGCTCAAATAAAGTTTCACCACTCTGATCGGTGCACTCAAACAAAAAAAAAATCTCTATTTGTTCTCATCCAAAAGAAAGCAAAGTGAAGTCTGGAATTTTTCGTCTGGCTATTGCAACTTCTGGAACAATTGGTTTTAATTTTCTTTATATTTTCTTTTAGTTTATTTCAGATCTATGGATCGAAAACCGTGGTCTTCGGATCTAAAACTCCAAATTTTCGGATCTATGGAATTTATTGGTTTTTAATTTTCTTTATATTTTCTTTTACTTTATTTCAGATCTACGGATCGAAAATCGTGGTCTTCAGATCCAAAACAAAGCGTTGCTTGGTTACGATCAGTAACCTTGTTTTTTTTTTAATTTTTATTTTTTTTAAATCTTTATCTTATGTCAAGATCGACTGATCAAAGAGTTACCTTCGGGTCTCGAATCAAAAACCAAGAACACCAAGGAGTGCAACCATAAGGAATAAAGATGATCGACTTCAATCATGGACGGATATTGAAGCTAGTTTTATTATTTATTGTTATTTATTTTCTAGTCTGAGCGTCCAATTCTCTACTGCTCTGACTACGGGGGAATATTGGAATATATGGAATTTATTGAGATATGAGAGAGAGAGGTATTAGAGATATTGTGATAGGAATAGTTTGATTTAGATTCCTAATTTGTAGTTATCTTCTCGTACAAGTCATTGTATTCTCCCTATATAAAGGGTGCTCATTATCAATAATATTAACGATTATTTACGCATTCCATTATCTTTCAATCACGTGTAACAAAAGTAAAAAGACAAATGAAACAACAGCCAAGATTGGAACCTGCGGTGTATGAGAAGAGAACAGAGACACAAACCACTGGAGTATATCAGCAAAGATGAAGGCCCTTTGTAAATAATATACAAAACAACTAAATGAGAAGCTGAAATAAAAAAAAATAACATTACGCCACATGTCATGAAAGGGACATGTGGCGAATGCTGGATATCCACAACGAAGTACAGTAGATCGTCACACAAAAACTCAATCGTTATTGATTAATATATATATAATAATAATAATAATAATAATAATAATAATAATAATAATAATAATAATAACTAGTAAACTGACATGCGCTTCGCCGCGGGTCGTATGTTATTTTCACGCCAGTTTATTTCTATATGTGTAGTGATTCATTCGTTCTACATGTATTTTTGACTTGTTTTTTGTTTTTTCCATAGTGGATTACTTCATTTGGATGGAAATGTAATAACTAAAACAACCAAAAAATCTGCAGCAACTATATACTGCATAATGCATATATTAAAGTTAAGCAGATGTCATACACAAACCATCATAAACTATTTAAAAGTTACCAGCAACCTAAACATTGTCTTTAAGAAACCAAATAACAATAGAGCTCGGAACTCAAAGTCAAACCTGATACGTATTTTCTTACCAACCTAAACATTGTCTTTAAGAAACCAAATAACAATAGAGCTCGGAACTCAAAGTCATACTTGATACGTATTTTCTTACCAACGTGGATGCCATGACGGTTTGCAAAGGATTTCCAGTTCTGAATATTGTATCTGTGATTATATGAATAAAAGATAAATCAGTAAAGGACAATAAACTAATAAGGGAAAGAAAAATTATAAAATGTATTATTTTTAAAGTGGATGATGTGTATTGGTACCTGATGATCTCGGGGTGTTTCCTAAGGGCCTAACCTGCAGATGTGGCTGGAGCTATGGCAATGGTTGTGTGCTGTGAACTTTGAGTTGTCCCAGTTTGGGTTTCAGGGCCTGCTTCCAAGTCAAGTGTCCTTTTAATAACTGCAGAGTAATTCATTCGGTAGTTGAAGTTGAAGATTCTTGTTTGTAAACAGCAAGCGTTGGATCAAATTTCATAAGACTTTGCAAGTTTTAAGGTTTCGTTATTATAGTTAAGATCTGAATGTTGCAATAACATATAATAATTTAGACGTATTCTGTTGTATTAGCCAAGTAGACCATATAAACGATTGCAAACCAACTGAAGAAACATAATTCAAGAATTCACATGCATACTTGCTAACCATTTAGATTTCTAATGATGTAAGTTCATTTCTGGTATATTTGAATCTAAATGGTTATATGGTTATATGGTCTATTGATTCAAATACACCAACACACAACTAATTACTATCTAAATCAGTCTATTGATTGCTCTTTAAACATACTTTACCTAAGATCTTATATATAAGACATTTATTTCTCAACAAAACTTAGCTTAAATTACTTTTATCCATTTTCAATAACCACATGCCACGAAACTCATCTAGCCATATAACATATTCAATAACTTAAGACTATGAAGATATATTATAGCTTCATAATACACCAAAGGTCATCTTAACATCGAAATTTCCAAAAAAATGGTTGTTAAGAGTTAAAAAAAAGGTTGCAGTTTTCATTCTTTTATATTAGCAAATCACAGCAACTTCAAGATAAAATAGAAGTTAAGTCACATAATAAGCAAAGTATAGTAATTTTGTGGAGCATTAGATGAAAGTAACTTGCTAACAAATTTAAGAAAATAAGTTTGCAATGGACAAAAAAAATTAATTCTTCAACAGGAGCTGCTAATTTTAAACAAAGCAAATAAACTCTAAGTTTAAAAATAATACTCGTGCTATCCAATAGAACAATAATTATTCATGATGACAACTTTAGAAATGAAATTCATGAAAAAGAAATCCACAAATAAAAGATAAACTTACAGAGGAAACACATATGTCAGCCACTTTTAAGAGCCTGCAAGAAAACGATTAAAGGTTCAACGATGAGAGAAATCAATCAAAGATAAAAACCCAACATTAATCTCATTCACGGTCAATTGGATTGTAAAGTAATCACGGTGCCTTTTTCCCAGAAAAGTTGTAAAATTGATGGTAGACAATACTTTGGGTTATTGTCCTTCACATAAGCTTAGGTACCTAACTCTAAAAAAAATCTTACATGCAGGACCATCAGGTGAGAAAAAACAAATAGGTCATTTAGAAGGCCATAAAAATTAAAGCGATTCAACAGCAGCTGTTAACTTCTAAACAAAGCATAGCCAAATACTCATACTCTCCAATCGAAATAGCTACTAATAATTTTGATAACCGATTCAAAAAGTTTTAGCGGCGCAGCTTGTTGCCTATTTGCCTTCTATCTCCTTGTAAATCATTCGATGTTTAAAGTAATGGATGTTAGCTTTTCTACCATTAAAACATGCAAAGTCAGATATTAATATATGATTTTAGCAAAAAGGGAAGGAAGCACAATTAATATAAATTTCAACTAAACAACAAATTTACAGAAGAAGAACATGATTTGAAGAAACTCATAGTCAATTTCAATTGGGTTGCATTCAATTTCAGTTGGGTAAAAGATTCAGGTCAAAAAGAGATAATATGAAGCCAAATTAACATCTCATGCATCAGTTTTTCTTCACCAAATTAACAAATTTGATCACCAAATTAACAAATTTGAAACTGGGTTTCACCAAAAAGGATACGAACATGCAATTAGAATATCGGAGCCTTAGAATCGAAAATTGTATATAACAATAACGATCGTAAGAAAGAATGAAGACATACCAACACGATAAAAGGCGTAGTGACAACCGGAAAAGAGTAAATCGTCAACGGATTTCAGTACATTTGTTAGCTAAGAAAAGATGCAATCGGCATCCTGGCCCTAAAACCGAATCATCAGCACAAAACCAAAACCAAAACCAAATTGAGCGAACCCGAAAACAGGAAAACGTAAACGGATTTCACTACATTTGATAGCTAAGAAACTTAGTACAAATTCAGTATCATACCTGAGTTCATTCCAGAGAGACAAAAGAAAAGTAGCCCTAGCTTTAGAGAGAGAGAGATTTGTTTCTTGTGAAGAAAAATGAGATCGGACACCTGCAGTGCAACATGAATTCCAATCCCAGCGGTGAAGAAACAAACATACAATTGAAACAAACATGCAATTGAAAATCAAAATCAAAATACGACGCTAAGAACAGCATACCATATCACCAGCGGTGAAGAAACAAACATGCAATTGAAAATCTCGAAGGTACAATTGAAATTCAAATATTAATAGCAAACTCCGGCGATCGTTGTGGAAGAATATGCATAGTTAACTGCGGCCAGAGTCATGCGTAAATAGAGCTTCTATCGAGAAGCTTGACGGGTGTTAGCCGGTGGAGAAGATCACCAGTTCGCAGAGGATGAGGACGACCGAGGAATGGTGGAGGAGGAGAAGATCGCCGGGGTGTGTGGTTGTTTCACAGAAGATGAGGAGGAGGGCTGATGATGCGATATTGAAATTATGAAACATATGAGAGAGAGTGGTTATGTGACGTGTTGCGTAACTCAAAGTTACAGATAACGTGTAATGCAAGAGAAACGCCACGTATAAGAAAAAGAGTACAGGTGTATAAGCTATAACCTAAAAACTAAAAGTAAAAAAAAAGAAAAGAAAAAAAGATGTCAACGGGAAGGGTAGAACCCGGGTGCTCAACTAATATCGCGAAAGAACATACCAGTGAACCAAACCTACGATTGTGAAAGCAAGTCATCCTAATCATATATAACCATTAACGAAAACCGAAAATTAAAAAAAATATATACAAAAGTATGTTGCCACGTGTCAGCACATGAGATGACGACGTGGCAGACACAGTAACTTTTATGTGAACACATCAGCATTAACATTTGATAATAAATAAATTTTATTAAGCCGGAGTTGTTTTTGAAAAATCAATTAAGTCTCGTAACCAACTTTCTATAAATAATTAAAAATATAAATACAAGAAATTTAGATATTGTATGGGATCCCATATTGCATCACCAATACATGAATTAAATATTCTAAAAAAAATATGTTAGAAAAGAACTTAACAATTTGATTTTAGTTAAATAACTAGAAATTGACCCAACCGCGCGTTGCGGTGGGTCAATTGTTGTTTTTAGTCTTTGTAAGGTGTAAAGGTATATACATGACATTTACATTTAGTAGTTTAATAGATAGAGTTGGTCTTTCAAGCCATGAAACTATCATACATCGTTTTTACAGTTTCATGGATTGATAGGAGTTAGTTATTAAAACATGCATTTTCTATTAGCCAAAAGATGTTTTCATTTCTTCTCCCTACTGTCAAAAGTTCCCTGGGTTTCAGGTACTTGCTAGTCAGATTTTTGCTTCATCTTCTTTGGAGTTGTCTCCTTGTCATCTGCAGTGTAGAATTGCAGTTTAATATTTTTGTACCTTAAACTCTTCGTAGGCTTTCAACGTTAGATCAGTGAGTGTCAGTCGAGTTTCTGTCTCAGACTCTAGTAGCTGGAAGTTTTGATGAGCTGCAGGTCATACTTGTATGTTTCTCAAACTGTGTAGCATGTAAACATATATTTAAAGGGCTAATATTGTATTATTTAATAGATATGCATGTGATAGAATTTGTTAGAAGATAATTTTAGTTACCTGTTGATGACTTCTTGGATGTTTGGTAACTGTGGGTTGATGTATGTTGTTGTTATGTCTGTTGACTCCAGTTAAAGTTTTCATGATTCATTTATAGCAATGTGTTATAGGTTATCGAGTATAAATGTCTGGATTGAAAAGTTTTACCTTGGTGTTTTGTGACTCTAACACCTACTGCAGCTAGGATTTGGCCATCAATGTTGACTTTGGTGAATGGTAGTGCTATGGATTGCCAGAGTGTTAAAACAATTTCATTAGCCACTGCAATTGAATTTCATATATTAGATAATGAGTTGTTTAAAGGTAAAATCTGCTTTCAATTTTCAAAGTTTGATTTTGTAAAGAAGTACCTTTTGTCTAACAATGTAAGCTTCACCATGTTTAAGTTTTTTCTTTTCTAAAGGCCAGATGATCTTTCAACACGACCAAGGTAGTCTGTATTTTGCTTTCATATGTTATTTATTTTCTTCTGAACATATTTTTTATAAGTAAGTGTTGTATTAGTACCTGTCAGAAATGGGTATTTCGGCTTGGAACGGGCCTCCAGCATCACGTATGAGGCAAAGTTGAAATACAACTAAGGAATATTTATTTCTGTGAGTGTTGTGACTACTATTCTGTTGGCAAGCAAAATAGTATTTTTAACCACCAATTATCAAGATCTAACTAGATATATCAAGATCTAGTAAAAAGCCAACATAAAGTTTATAAAAATTGTTGAAAAACAAATAAAAATCAAATCTTTTTGTGTAAAATCACTAGATCTATGATCTAGGATCTAGATCTAGGTTTAAAAGATGTTAAAGGATGGATCTTGGCTAGATCTTTGTGATAAAAGAAGAAGGTAGAAGTTAGAATGGAGAAAAACGCACCAAAACCCAAAAACTGACACTTTTTGATGCTCAAAACCTTCAAACTTAGCCCCCAAATCTTCAAGATCCTTGCTCGTGGTTGCTTCCAGCCGTTTTATAGGGTTTTACAAGTGATTAAGAGGTGAAATATGGTGGCTAGAGGAGGTTTAGAATCTTAAATACTCGAAATTTAGGGCAAAGCCCATTTTTTTCTCGGCCCATGTCGGTGGGCGTATCGCGCCGCACCACCCCGGAAGTGTCGCGATACGCGGCGCTTTTCTGGGTAAGCGCGCGCGCTGTTTTGCTTCCAGTTTTTGCGTTATAACCCCGATTTGACCCCCGTTTTCACCTAAATTCACTAAATTAAGCCCTCTATCATGACAACTACATTTAATCCACTCAATTTGATATAAGATATGACCCATATTGATTAACGAATGATAAAATGACACATAAAATGCATTTTAGGCCGGTTTTATCGTTTTTTTTTTATCGATTTTAAGCAAATCACCAACGTTTTGCGGTCCGATCAAGTGTGTGATGACTCATAATATATTTTGTAATTATAAGACTCATAAACATGATAAAATTGATATCCAAGACTCAAAAACGTGATCTCCCGGTTGAAATCAAAATCGCGCGAGATTTACCGAACTTTCACCGATTACGTTCTAGACCTTAAATTCCCACCAATCTTTGCTTGTATTTGCTTGTGTGCTTAACTAGTATCACACCCAAGTGTCTTACGTGCTTAGATTGATCATATTCCCGGTTAAGACGTATTTAGTGACGTGTCCGCGTAAAATCTAAAATAAGGATAAATTGACTCGTTAAACATAATAATGGATCAAATCACACCAAAGGAGGTATAAAACATCATAAAGAACATAACTCTTCATTTATTATCGATCACAAGGTTGATTACATGGATTCGGGTCGGATCTGACAAATCGAAAACCCGAAATGTTACAGTCTCCCCTACTTTTGGAAATTTCATCCCAAAATTAGAAACAACACAAGGAAGCTAAGCAAACAACTGAGGATATTTAGGGGGTGTTTGTTTTTTGGTAAAAGATCTTCTAAACCTCTTTTTTCTTCTTGGCGCAGACGCGGGAAGACGTTTTCTTCAGAAGTCTGAATGTTTTCTCGCAGACGTTTCATTAAAAAACGTCTGCGAGAGCTCTTTTTGGAGAAGATGTAAAATATAGCTTCCAACCTCTTCTCAACTCAAAACCTATTCTGTTTCAGGTCGTTGCTCACAAAAAAGAAAAGCCCAGTTCCTTCATTCCACTCCCGACGGTTGTCTCCCCCCTCCACCACTTCGCCGCCGGTCGATCTCAACCACTCCGCCCGTCACTCTCCACCACTCCGTCGGTCGCTGGATTCCTCACTCCGCCGCCGGTCACTCTCCACCACTCAGTCGGTGTCGATCTTCTCCACTCTTCTTCTTACAATTAACTTTTATTTCGATCTCCTCTTCTTGAATGCGCATTATATATCATATTTTGTTGAGTAATTTTTGAGGAACCGACGATGGTGAGTCGGTGAGATGCGATTTATGTTCATGTGCATCCATCAATTTTGTCGGTATGCTTAAGCTCCAATTTTGCGTATACAGTATGCTTAAAGCTCAAATTTGAGTTTCAGTTGTCATGTGACTTTTTTCACAGTAGGTAATTTTAAAAAAAAAACAGTTTATTTTAGCAGT
Source organism: Deinandra increscens subsp. villosa (assembly GCA_039602395.1). Classification (NCBI taxonomy): domain Eukaryota; kingdom Viridiplantae; phylum Streptophyta; class Magnoliopsida; order Asterales; family Asteraceae; genus Deinandra; species Deinandra increscens. Next base: position 61,054,263 of record JBCNJP010000009.1, on the reverse strand, counting down.
CTGCAGACGTTAAAAAACAAACAATCTTCTTCTTACAGACTGCAGACGTTTGGTCCATCTCTTCTTCTGCAGATGTCTGCTGATGTGGTCCGCAGACTGCAGACGCCTTCATCTGGTCTTCGCACTCCCAAGTGAACTCAGGTCCACGCTTGGATTCCCAACGAACCTTAACGATTGGAATTCGGCTACGCTTGAGTTTCTTGATCTTGCGGTCCATGATCTCAACGGGTCTCTCAACAAAGTGCAAAGACTCGTTAATACGGATATCCTCAAGTGGAACCTGCATATTTTCATCAGCCAAACATTTGTGAATGTTCGAAACATGAAATGTGGGGTGGACATTAGCCAGCTCAGGAGGAAGATCAAGTACATAGACCATCTTACCGACCTTCTCAAGAATTTTGAATGGACCGACAAAGCGAGGTGCTAGTTTCCCCTTTTTACCAAATCGGAAGACGCCTTTCCAAGGAGATACCTTTAGGAGGACAAGGTCGCCCTTTTCAAACTCAAGGGGTCTACGTCGTTTATCAGCATAACTTTTCTGACGACTCCTAGCAGCAAGAAAATGATCACGAATCTGGGAGATTTTATCAGTCGTCTCCTGAATCAACTCAGGACCGGTGGTTTGAGATTCACCGACCTCGGACCAACAAATAGGGGAACGACATTTGCGACCATAAAGAGCCTCGAAGGGAGCCATTCCGATGCTAGAATGATAACTATTATTATAACAGAACTCGATCAAGGGCAAAAATGAACTCCAACTCCCACCATAATCAATGACACATGCCCGAAGCATGTCCTCAAGAGTCTAAATGGTGCGCTCAGATTGACCATCAGTATGAGGATGGTAGGCAGTGCTGAAATCTAGCTGAGTTCCTAAAGAAGCATGGAGGACCGCCAGAAATGTGACATAAAACGACCATCGTGATCTGAGATAATACTCAAAGGAGTGCCATGGCGACACACGATCTCCTTAAAGAAAATTTGAGCCAATATCGGGGCTCCATCGGTCTCCATGATCGGGAGGAAATGAGCAGATTTGGTTAAACGATCAACGATAGCCCATATAGTATCACAACCTTAGTAGTTCACAGAAATTTTGTAATGAAATCCATTGCGATGTTCTCCCACTTCCACACGAGAATCAAAGGCTGCTTAAGTAGACCGGCAGGTCGCTGGTGCTCGGCCTTAACTTTGGAACAAGTAAGGCACTTCGCCACATAAAGCGATATGTCTTTCTTCATGCCGGGCCATCAATAGAGCTTACGTAGATCAAGATACATCTTATCAGATCCATGATGAATGGAATAACGAGACTTATGCGTCTCGTTTATGATGATCGCCCAAAGATCGTCTCGATCAGGAATCTAGAGACGATCCAAGAAGTAAAGAAGACCATTAGACTTGGTCTCAAATTGAAGCTCAGCACCACAAGATAATTCATTATGCAAATTACCCTCATCAACAGCTGTGCGCTGAGCTACCAGAATACGAGCTTTAAGATGGGTCATATGATGGGAACTCTGGAAAAGAACCAGCTTGAGATGCTCTTTTCGACTTAAGGCATCGGCCACGACATTCGCCTTCCCAGGGTGATAACGAATCTCGCAGTCGTAGTCATTTAAGAGCTCGATCCATCGACGTTAGTGCATGTTGAGATCTCTCTGATTGAATATGTGATGGAGGCTTTTGTGATCGGTATAAACCACACACTCAATACCGTAGAAATAATGCCTCCAGAATTTTAGAGCAAACACGACCGCACCAAGCTCAAGATCATGCGTCGTGTAATTCTTTTCGTGCTTCTTAAGCTGCCTTGACCCGTATGGGATTACTTTTCCCCGTTGCATGAGGACACAACCAAGACCTTGATGAGATACGTCGCAATACACCACAAAATCATCCGTCCCATCAGGAAGTGTGAGAATAGGAGCCTCACACAACATTTGCTTAAGTGTCTGAAAAGCGTTTTCCTAAGCAGGACCCCACTCGAATGGTTGGCTTTTCTGAGTCAAAGCAGTAAGAGGCACGGCTATGCGAGAAAAATTAGCAATGAAGCGCCGATAATAGCCCACTAATCCAAGAAATGAGCGGACTTCAGTTGGTAAAGTAGAGGTGCACCAACTCTTAACGGCCTCGATCTTGGCAGGATCACTTCTAGATAGTTTGGCATAAAGTTGTTCTTTCTTCAGAAGTTCCAACATAAGACGTAGGTGGGTTCCAAAATTCACTTCTAGATAGTTTGGCATAAAGTTGTTCTTTCTTCAGAAGTTCCAACATAAGACGTAGGTGGGTTCCATGTTCTTCCTTTGACTTGGAATAGATCATAATATCATCAATGAATACAATCACGAATTTATCAAGATAGGGTTTGCAAACGCGATTCAGAAAAACAATTAGGTTTCGTATAGTTTGGATATTCTATCGGGGCATTTGCATATCTCTCCCTCTAAAGTTGATATGTAATTTTTATATTTTTGAGTTATAAAAAAAGAAAAAAAATTAAAAACTTGTATTTTAGCAAAGGCAGATTCTATTCAGACACCCCAAAATTTTATTTTGGCACCCCAAACTGCCCTGGTTTGATCAAACCGTCCCGATTTGAATAAAGATAAACGAATCATGTCATTATCCGTACATCCGTACCCCAAACCGCCACGGTTTGATCAAACCGCTCCGATTTGACTTTTTATTTATTTATAAAATTTTAGATCACAAAATGAAATGAAATTAAAAGTAAGTGTGTAAATATGAATGACCACTTGTTAGTTCATCGTTTGCTTTACTCTTTTTCAAATGGAACCCTTTGTTTTGTTTGCTTTTTTGCTTTTTGACTTGAGATTTGACTATAAAAATGAGTAAATAAATGTCCGGTCCGGTTTGACACCAGTTTAAGCTTTTTGAATGTTTTTTTATACCAAGTTCCGTTTAAATTATACATTTATTTAACTATAAAAATAAGTAAATACATGTTGCAAAAAAGCAAAAACGGTTGATATTTAAAAAAATGACCATTTTTGTTTTTAAACTTTGTATTTTTTTATGAGGGCTATTAAAAAAATACCAATAATACCGTTTATAATTATGTTTAATGAGGTACTAGTAAGATTAAAGTTAAGTTTTAAGTTAACATTGTAATATATAATAACAATTCAGAAGAAAAAAAGGGAAGAACAAACCGGGCCGGATTGCCCAAACCACCTCGATTTAAATCTCTTATCCGGATTCTGAAATGAAATGACTATTTTGTTTTATTCAAACCGAGCTGGATTGTCTAAATCGCCCTGATTTAGAGTGTGAATTTTAAAAAAGGGTGTCTGAATGATAGTTCCTTTAGCAAATTGGATATTGAAACGCCATTTAAGAAAAAGGATGTGTCGAAGCCTAGTTACTTGATTTTTCCTCATTCTGCATGGTGAAACGGCTGTACTATTTTGATGATAGTTCTTTTTATAGACACAACAGCTACTTTCATCATTTTCTTTGAAAACTGCTTTTCGTACTGTTAGTAATTATATGCCCAAATCAATCACACCATCAATGGGGGATGCTAGGTAGGTAACCTGCAACAAAAAAAAAACATTGATAACAATGGCGGAATGCCAATCGAACAAAAAACCTTCAAAATCCACCGTTCAATTACAAGGAAAACCTGGAGAGGAAGACGAAAATTCAAGCAAGACGATGAATTCTGGTTCAGAGAAGGTGAACCTATTTGAGGAGAGAGAATCCGTTCGTTTTCTCGTTAATTTACTTGTTAATAAGTACTTTATTGTTCATATATATATATCTGCTATCCTATCGTTAGGTTTGCCAGCAATGCAATGTGAATGATAAACAGCTTCTGCTTGTGTGCAAGATCTGCGGCTCCAACAACTCCTGCGACGTTTGCGTAACCCAACCTGAGTGGTAATTTGCCTAATTTTCATCATAATCGTACGTAGTCGATCTAGTCCGGTGCTAATTTTGTTTATTAATTAATTGCCTAGGGTTTGCCCTTTTTGTTGCAACCAAATAGATCCTAAACTTAAAGGTAACTGTAACTCTAACTCCTTAATTTCGATTCTTTCTTTTGCTACTTATAAGTATTTAAGTAAGTTTGTTCCACTCTAATAAACACAAATTTGTTTATTGTAGCTTCAAACGATGATGATCTTCAAGATCAATTCGTGAAGGCGTCTGATGTCTTCAATGGGTGTATGTAAACTGACTAATTAATGTTCTTGATGGATCCTGATTACATTATTTACATATTATTATTATTATTATATCAATTAAACATAGTTGCAGCAGGGGATGGTACCAATGGCTGGTTATATGAGTCCGAGGAGAATCCCAAGGATACCAGGCCTGTAGAAGCATCTGATGAGATGAATGATGTTGGATTGTGGAAGGGGAATGATGTAGGACGGGTAGCAAAAGTGCTGCTACAGGCTGTTGAGAACCGCTTTCCCCACACATTTGCACCACAAATTCGTTCCACGCCCTATTGGCTCTCCATTTTGAAAGGATTGCATCTTTTCATTAAAGGTTTTGTAGAAACAGTTGTCGATGCCTTGACAGAGGACCAGGTCACAGTCTTTGAGGCGGAATTGAATGATTTTGAGATGTTTGGGTTCGATCTCTCGTGGGCCCGGAAGAGGCTAGACATGGTCAAGGTTCTCAAATTTGGAAATCACCCGTTGAGACTGGAGTGGCTGGAAGCAAATGCGAGGTTGGAGAAGGCTCGCATAGAGTATGAGAGCGCTACAAATGCCCGAAAGAACAAGGCGCTTGAGATGGCAGAGAAGTTTGGAGCTGAATATGATGTGTTAAATGGCACACTTGGTTTCGGTATGCTGCCCGGCAACCTAGGATACGGTATGCTGCTCGGGTATTAATTAGCTCATGTTTATAGGATTTTAGATTTTGGGACATTTTATTATTATATGCATAGCATACTGGTTAATTTGATGAATTATGCATGATTGGTATGTTAATTAATTAAAGAAAATTTTCATATATATGGTTATGGTTATGTTTACTCTCTAGCTAGGACCTATAAGTTGATTCTCCCTCGCTCGTTAGAAACAATTTGAAGATCAAACTAGTCTAGGATTCAATTCTTTTCAATTGCATTACGTATGATTGTTATATCTCTTTCACTTGATCAATTAGTGTTAAAATGGGTAAATAAAACACATTGTTATATATTTAGCTTTCCTTTTCATTTTCAGTCTCTTCTTCTGCATAAAAGTTCTCTCATTTCTGCATATTTCTCTTAGATATTACTTGAGGTAATTTTGGTGTATGATTGTAATTAAGTCTTTGCTATCATTTTTGGCTTATCATTGTTTCAATCCTGATTTACACTTTTATTATTATGAACATAACCGTTTTCCTCTTCTTATTTTTGTGTTTAAAGCAATGGACAAAGGAACAACTTCAAGAAAAGCTCACAGTGAGTCATTAAAAGTTACAGATTTTAATGAAAAAGGTATTGTAGGAAATTTATAAAACTTAATGTATAATTTTAAATTTTGATGTTTCTAACATATATTCTTCTTCATATGTCAAATGATGCTTTTGATTTACTGTTTATATGTGTTTACAGTTGCTCCAAAAGTTAATGAAGTAGCTCGCAAGCCTTTAAAAGTTCAACGCAAGTCATTTAAGAAGTCTTCCTCTCAGACAGGTTTATATATGTATATTTTTTTCTCATTCTGTATATCTCAAATGATGTTTTTGATTTACTGTTTATATGAGTTTACAGTTGCTCGAAAAGTTAATGAAGTAGCTAGCAAGCATTTAAAAGTTCAACGCAAGTCATTTCAGAAGTCTTTATCTCAAACACAGACAGGTTTGTATATATATATATATTTCTTTTGTCTCGTTCCACATATGTCAAATGATGTTTTTGATTAACTTTTTATACGAGTTTACAGTTGCTCCAAAAGTTAATGAAGTAGCTAGCAAGCCTTTAAAAGTTCAACGCAAATCATTTAAGAAGTCTTCATCTCATATACAGACAGGTTTATATTTTGTTTTTTTCTCGCGTTTCGACGGTCCTGTATTTTTACTCTTTTTTGAAATGAATATTGTTATTTTTTATTTTCTTTATGCATTCTATGTCATATGTGAAACAATATTATTTTTTTAGTATACTAATAGATAATGTGTTTATTAGAACTAAAGACATCTTAACTATAACTGTTGTTTAATTTGTTGTATAAGTTTTCTGCAATAAGTAATCGTACATATGTTATATTACTGTTGTTTTGCTTTATAAAATCTGTAAGTATTGTTTGAATTAAAAGCTCTATCTATATATATATATTATGTTTTTCTTGCTCTATTTCTCATCTTAAATCACTTATTCTGATGTATATTAAGCAATATTAACCTATATATGAATCTTTTTTGTAGAAATTAACAGTTCATTATTTTAGTATCCTTTTGGCTTTAGTTATTTGTGTTTTTTTTCCCCACATATGAAGTGTTAACTTTTTACTTCAATTTCTAACAGATCAACCACAGGTTAAACAAAAAAGAATGTCACCTTCTGTTATGAAAAATAAGCAAGTCTTCTCTTCATCAAATTTAAAGAAATTTAGATCATTAACGGTTAGGACCTCACCGACGACTTTATACAAGGCTTTGAAAAGCTTAAGTATGGTGCAAAAGAGGAAGATTACAGATATAGGCTTTGGAAGTCTTTTGGAATTTAATTGTTCTTATATTCCATCAAAGTTGGGTTTTTTTTTACTTGATAAGTTTGATCCTAAATCAATGAAATTGAAGTTGAAGAATGGTGATATTCAAATTACTCCAGAGTTGATTAAACATATCTTTGGCATACCCAATGGGGGGACTCCACCTTTATCCTTATCATCAAAAGATTCAACAAAAGATTGTTATGTAAAATGGCATTCACAGTTTGTGAAGGAAATGAGGCCAAATGACCTACTTAGAAAGATTGATGAAAGCGAAGATGATGACATGGTCTTTGTTCTTAACTTTATCATCTTATTCTTGAACTCTATCGTTGAGTGTACGGCCACTGGAGCATGTAAACTTGATCTTCTGGAACGAATAGATGAAGATGTTGATATTAGATCACTCGATTGGTGTGGGTATATCTATGATTGCTTGAAGAAATGCAATAAATTTGGTTTCGCTTTCACTGGACCACTTACTGTTTTAATGGTAAGTTTCTTCATCTATTTCTAGTTAATGTTTTAGTGGTAAGTTTTTTCATATAGTATTTAAATTTAATAATATTGTCTTTTCGCTACTATTAATCATTATTGTTTTTTTATATTTAGCTTATCTATCTTGATCTTACACTATTTAAACAACTGGAGACTCCAATTGATGCCCAGCCAATTAAATTTTGGACTGGTGAAAAGTTGAAAGAACGGCAACGTTTGGAAATAGAATGTGGAGGTTTTGGGGATTGTGAAATTAAGAGGTTTTCAGAGAAAGCAGATGTTCAAGAACAATCTGTTCCTGAGGTTGGTTTTCATCTTTGATATTTCCCAACTTTTTTTTCATTAATTTCAAATATTTCTATCTTTCGAAGTTCGAACAGATTCAAGTATTGCAAGATTTAGATTTCAAGTTGGCTTTTTCTGGATGCTAAAATGCATTTGGAAGTACAATTGATTGATGTGTGCACTTGAAAAGTTTCCAAAATCTCACTTAAAGAAATTATCTTTTTAATTTAAATTTACTGAAAGAAATGATACATTATTTTATATGTCAACCGCTCTTCAAATAATTAAAGCATCAAATAACTAGGATGGTTGAAATCACATCACAAGGAGACTAAAAAAACATTGTTAAAAAAATGTTAACCGCTTTTCCTTTACACATCGTTCATTTCAATTTCCAATTCAATCATTATCTTACAAATTAATGATTATTGTTTGTTTATTCCTCCTCTTTTTGAGTTAAATTTCATATTTTAAATGTTTTTATTTTCACCAGTTAGAAGTGATGAATACTGTTAAAGAAGAGAGTGCTGAACATCCAAGTTAGAAGAAAGATATGACAAATAATTTGGTTGATGTTGTGGTTAATTTTGCAAAAGGTTGAAGTTGCTACTAATCATGAGAGATCAAAAGATAAGAAAGGAGGTCATCGAATGTCATGATGTAAGTTTTATTTTATTATTTTTATAAAAGTCATTTATTTTTAAATCCCATTTAATCAATGTGTTATAAGTTGGTGATTAATTTTACTTTTATTGATTTTGTTTTCATTTATAATTTCTTTCTGTAAAATTTCACATGATAAATGTTCTGGTTTCGAACACTTTGAAGTCGTAAATACTTTTAACAGAGATGGACATCGCAAAGAGCTCTATATTTTACTTCTTTATACATTAATTTCGTTTCATTTACACATCATTTGTTTTTAAATTTTATTTAAAATTGTTATAATTTTCTAATTATTATTTTTTATTTTTAGTGTGATATTAACATTTGATTTATGTCTTTGTCGTGTAGCATAGCTTTTGAAGGTCTATAGTTGTAAAAAGAGTGGGATCGCGGTTTTGAAGACGTCAAAGTTGATGACTATATATATAGTAATATATTGGTAGTTTTTTTATGTAGTCCATGATGTGACTAACAAGATAACCAGATGTTTAAAATTTGGATAAAAGTTTTAAACATGTTTTTAATTATGGTTTATTGCTACTGTTATTCACATGTGAAGTTATTATATTTTTAGTAGTTTAATCATGTTTTCAAAAGTATTCATCATTTAAATTTAACGTTATTATATTTTTAGTAGTTTTAAAATTTAAAGTAGTATTTTAGTTAATATATAAAAAAGATTTTTACAAAATTTCATTTTTTTAACAATATTTTGTTAGACCATGTGTAAATTGTAATTGT
>JBCNJP010000009.1:60997850-61044878 GCA_039602395.1 Deinandra increscens subsp. villosa | reverse complement strand
TTGGTACAATCTTCCTTAGTGCATGAAACGACGGATTAGCTACCCGCGATATCGGTTGAGTTCTTTAATTCTTACAAGACTAAGCGCATATTAAATAATCGGTAATTGACGTTTAAAAGCATCGTCTTTCATAAAACAAATATTACGTATGTATATGTTGACAAAGAAAATGATTATGAGACCGGGCCAATGCATGACAAGCCCACCGTGAACTCACCAGCCTTTTGGTTGACACTTGCGTGGTTTAAACTTTTGCAGATCGCTAAGGAGTATCCACTGGAGGTTGGCATGGCACGTGAAGACTCTTATTTTTGATTTAACTTAATTTGGGGATTTCTAAAACAATGAATTTGTAAGGCACGTGGTTAGTGCCAGGATAATTATTTCCGCTGCGTGTATTTAAGACTCTGATTTATAACTTGTGTTTGAACTAACTCTGATTCGTTTAGTATTTGTAACTATGGTTGTGGATCCTGGTCTAGTCGCGCCCCTTAACGGTATAAACATCGTTAGTGGTATTTTGGGGGTGTGACAGACGTGACCTTTGGTGTCGATTGGTATGGGAAAAAAAACGTGACCAAACACCTTTGGTCACGGTTTTTTTCTGTGGCCAAAGGTGCATTTTGACGTAGTGAACATGTATCCTATTTCAAAGTGTTGTCTTTCAAGTTTATCATTTACCATGCGTATGTGATCTATGTGTGAATTATGTGTTATGTGACTTCTAACATGATTTGCCAATATGTGATTTTCAAAGGCTTTCATGTTTATCAAAGGTTTTCATGTTTATCATTGGATGTCAAGTATGTCATGGTTGTCATGTCTTTCATTTGGCATAAACATTAACGTAAGGCCTGGGGTAACAAAGGTAGATCTATCGGTTGACAACCCACTCAACTGACCGGTTCGGCGTTGGGTGTTTGGAGCCTATTTCATTATTTCATATAGTCTAACCTGCGGGTTAGGGAATCTATCATATGTCATTGAGGTTTGTTTATGCCTACTCTTTCATGTTGTCATTTTATACTAATTCAGCAGCTTTTTGTTCCATTTCCCGTGGAGTAAAATTCTCATCAGTACGAGTCAATGGAATGGCTCCCTGGCCTCGGATATCCATATACCAGCATGTTATATTTCACTTATTCTATCATATGACACGTAACGCATGTTTCTCAAATATATGTTATGTATCAAACTTGTGGTTACTCACCAACTATTTATAGTTGACCTCCTTTATTTTATACATGTTGCAGGCTATGATGTTGATGTTTCCAGATGCTATCACATAGGGCTTTTGGACCTAGTTTAATAAAGAAATTGTATTTGTTATTAATATGTGATGTATTGTTTTATTTTTCAATGTTATCAATAAAATTTATTATTTAACTATCGTCACTAAATTAGTTGTCATGAGCTTATGGGCAATCTAATCATGCCCCGACGTTCCCGCCGTCAGTTGGGGTGTGACAATATGCGTCTCAGGTCTAAGGATACATTAGAGCATTCATTAATCAAGCAAGCAAGACTTCCATGTTTGCATTCCATGATGCGAGTTACGTCCAACGTCATTCACCAATGAGGTCCGTGAGTTTGAACGTTAAACGTCTTTAAGGTTCAAGTAGTCACAATAGTCTTACTTTAGTATAGCTCCCACTAAACTAATCGACTACGGACATTTAGGACAAGAACTTATTGTCCAAGGATTAAACGTATTAATACTGAACACAGTTATGCAATTCATTATTGCATAAAACAGATGGAATAAGAATAATATAGAAAACTGCTGGTGTTCATACATCCAAATACTAAATCAAAACATGTCTTTAGCTAATCTAAGCTCTATCCCTTCTCTGTGGCGTACATGAGTCTCCTAAGTCATAGGCTTAGTGAAGGGATCAGCTAAGTTTTGATCTGTGTGTACTTTGCTTATTTTAATTTTATTTATGTCGACTACTTCTCTTATGTAGTGGAATTTCCTCAGGATGTGCTTGGCCTTCTTGTGAGACCCTTGCTCTTTGGCTTGAGCTATGGCGCTTGTGTTATCACACAGCATCTCGATTGGCTGCCTGATGCTTGGCATGGCATCGAGATCGGATATGAACTTCTTCATCCACACAGCTTCCTTAGCAGCTTCTGAGGCGGCTATGTATTCTGATTCAGTAGTAGAATCTGCTACTACTGGTTGTTTGGAGCTTCTCCAGGAAACAACCCCTCCGTTAAGAGTGAATACGAATCCCGACTGCGAGCGAGAATCATCTCGGTCAGTCTGAAAACTAGCATCAGTGTAACATCAGTGTATACGAGAAACATATCAGTGGTGTCTCTCAAGTATTTCAATATGTTCTTAACAGCCGTGCAGTGAGCTAGTCCTGGCGTCTGTTGGTATCGACTAGTCACGCTCAGTGCATACGAGACATCCGGTTGTGTGTAGAGTATGGCATACATGATAGATCTAATAGCAGAGGCAAATGGGATCGATGCCATTTGGCTATCTCGCGCTCCGTTTTAGGTGCTTGAGATTTGTCCAAGATTGTTCCCTTAGTCATGGGAACGCCTCCTTTCTTGGGAGTTGCCCATGTTGAATCGAGCTATGATCTTATCAACGTATGTGCTTTGACTGAGACCTAAACGGCGCTTAGATCAATCTCTGTGAATTTTAATTCCCAGAATGTAAGCGGCTTCTCCAAGATCTTTCATAGCGAAACAAGATGAAAGCCATTTCTTAACTTTATTAAGCATGGGTATCTTGTTTCCTATGATCAATATATCGTCTACGTACAGTACGAGAAACGATACAGCGCTCCCACTTGCCTTTCTATAAACACTAGGTTCATCTTTACTTTGATCAAAACCAAACTCTTTTACCTTTTGATTAAAAAAAAAAAGATTCCAGCTTCGAGATGCTTGCTTGAGTCCATTAATGGACTTGCTTAGCTTGCAAACCTTATTTGGATTCTCTGGATTGACAAAACATCAGGCTGAACCATATAGACATCCTCTTCGAGTTGTCCGTTCAGGAAAGCGTTTTAACGTCCATTTGCCATATCTCATAATCATGGTATGCGGCTATGGCAAGGAGAATCCTGATCGATTTGATCATGATAACGGGCGAGAAGGTTTCATCATAGTCAATCCCTTGGGTTTGAGTAAAACCTTTCGCTATAAGCCGTGCCTTGTAGGTTTGCACATTTCCATGCATGTCAGTTTTTCTCTTAAAGATCCACTTGCTCCCTACTGCCCGTGTACCGGGGGTAGCTCAATCAAGTCCCAGACATGATTGTCACGCATGGATTGCATCTTAGCGTTCATGGCTTCAAGCCATTTATCAGATTTCGGATCTGACATAGCAGCTTTGTAGTTAGTAGGCTCATCGTTAGAATCGGCTATTAATAGAACATCAAGGGCCTCATGATAGCCAAGGTATCTATCAGGCTCTTTACGCGTCCTTTCGCTCCTACGAATGCTTGCGCTTGTGCTTGGGTCTGATGGTGCGACAACTATATGTTGGTCAGACGCAGCGACCGTCTCAGGGTTAGGTGTATCTCGAATCTCTTCAAGATCCACTGGATCACTATTTGTTCCTCGAGCAAGAAACTCTTTCTCAAGGAATTTACCTTTCCTTTTGATGGAAACAGTATTTGCATCAGGATAGTAAAAGTAATAACCGGTATGACTATAGTATCCAACGAAAGTTACCCTTTCGCCTCGGGGATCGAGCGTGTTATCAAATTCGCTGGTAACATAAGCATCACATCCCCATACCCTGAGGTATGATAGTTTAGGAAGAGAACCATGCCATATCTCATATGGGGTCTTCTCTACTTTCTTGGTCGGTGCTAGATTTATTTGGCGAGTAGCGGTCAAGATGGCATATCCCCAAAAGGAATGTGGCAAGGTGGTCCTGCACATCATCGATCGAACCATGTTAAGCAGAGTTCGATTTCTCCTTTCACTTACGCCATTTAACTAGGGTGTGCCAGGAGGAGTAGGTTGTGAAATAATTCCACATTCCTTCAGATGATACAGGAATTCAGCGCTTACATATTCACCACCTCTATCAGATTGAAGTATTTTAATAGTTCGACTCAGCTGATTTTGTACTTCTTTTTGAAAAACTTTTCAAAAGTTTCATGCTTGTGTTTCATCAGATAGACATAGGCATATATGTTGTAGTCATCGATGAAAGTCACGATGTACCATTCATGATTTCTCGTTTCGGTTCGAAAGGGTCCACACACATCGGTGTGAATAATGCCTAACAATCCTTGGGCCCGTTCACCTGTATGGGTGAAGGGTGACTTGGTAAGTTTACCAGATAAGCACAACTCGCATTCATCGAAGGAGTCTGCATCTTGGGATTCAAGAATCCCAGCAGTTTGCAACTTCTTGATGCGGGCCTTGCTTATGTGACCAAGCCTATGGTGCCATAACGAGGATTCGTTACTATCAGCTTTGCTTCTTTTTAGAAACATGATATAGATGATCGTTTGTTTGAACGTCTATCTCATATATACCATGTCGAGGTTTAGCCTCGAAATAAAAGATATCATTAAGGTAAGCAGAAATCAAAATTCCATTAAAAATATACCGAAAACCTTGTTCAACAATGAAGAGATATAAATAATGTTTTCTGGATAAACCAGGTGCATACAAATAGTTAACCAGAGTAACTACAAGGCCAGAAGAGCATGAGAAAGAATGTGCCGGTAGCAAGTACTGAGACCTTTTTCCCATCACCAACGATAAGGTCCATGCAGCCTTGTTCTGTCTTCTTCCACTTCTCAAGTTCCTGCAAAACATTAACGATGTGATAACCACGTCCGGTATCAAATGCCCATGAATTGGAGGAAACAGTGAAAAGTTCAATAACATTTATTGACATACCTGATGAGCAACCCTTATTAGGGTTCTTGGTCATCTTCAGCTTTGCAAGATAAACTGGATAGTTGCGACGCCAGTGTCCCATGTTGTTGCACTCATAGCACAGGCGCTCCCCGGGAGGCTGCACCTGTGGTTTCTTGCCTTTGCCTTCTTTAACCTTCTTGGCTTTGGAGATCTTTGTATTAGCAACTCTGAGCACGTCCGGCGTGGTCCTGATCTTCATGTTGGGTATCAACGGAATAACCTCCTCGATCGACTGAGCCGAACAATTAATCGCAAGAATGCGATTGTTGATACACGATGTGGCAACGAGCTGGATCAGACAAAGCGAAGACTTGAAGATTTTGTCTAAAGTTTCTGGTGGCCGAACTCCGGCCGAACCTCAGGTTCGGACAAGCTTTAGAGTTCGGCCGGCCGTAGCTTATATATATAGTTTAGCTTTGTCTTTGTAACAGTTAGTTGAGCGAACTTTTGTGAGAGTGTGTGTTTTTGTACTCCGAGTCTCTTGTAATCGTGTTTATCATTTAATGAGAGATTGAGTTGATATTTACATCATTGTTCACATTCTCGTTTACACAATTGATACGAACTAGACCGATCCCACGCTCCAGCGTTCTCAAGTGATAATGTCCAGGAAAAGATCTGAGTACTACATCAAGAGCCATCCCGTCAGAGATGGAGTAGCCAAGGTCGATCAGCCTGTCACGATACGCTTTCATCAGCATGACATGATCGTATGGTGAGGAGTCGTTAGCCATAGAGCAGTTCACGAATTGTGAAAGTGCATCGCTCGCTCAGTCCTATGACCTAACTCAAATAAATCCTTGAATTTACACATGATGTCATAGGCAGACATCCCCATGAAATTGTACCAATAATCCTAAGTCATGCTAGATAACATCAGGTCAGTGACGTCCTTATCATTGTCAGTGTGCTTTTGGAGCTCAGATCGCGAGTTCTCATTCAACAAGTAAGATGGAATACTCGCAATAGGTCGGTCAATGACATAGAGTTTCCTGAAGAGCCTTAAAAGGTTCCTCAGGGTAGTCTGCTATGCGAGAAAGCCAGTCTCAGTAAAGGGGTCGAGTTGTACCATTGAACTTAATGGAGGTGAGTTTTCATTAGCCTTCTGAAATAAGCAAAGTAGATTTAATTAGTATTTTTGATGTTTTATATTTCTTTAAGTTAGTAAAGTTTATTTTAAGAAATCGAGAATTCGTTTAGGCGACATTACTTGAGACCGCCAAATGAGCCTCAGGAGCAAAGCCGTGTAAACAAACTGACAACGATTGTCAATTGTGAGACTCAAGTCACAACTCTCGGTATGAGGCCGCTATATACATACAATTGTATTTTGCGATACGTTTAGCCTCATCCGTGCCCACTTTAGCAATATACATCTGTGGCGCGGTGTTGAAATACTCCAACACCACGAACATATACGTCTAAAGCGATAGTAATCCTAAATGGTCGAAGTGATGACATGGTGTTGAAATACTCCAATGTCCTCACCTTAGAAGGTACCCTCGGCACCAAGTGCGGTGTTGAAATACTCCAACACTGATGCTCCGGAAAAATACGTTCCAAGTTCGACTTGAGATAGGATGGCACGAACTATCAGTTTTTAAGAATTACCATATAGGGATATTAATTACTTTTAATTTTTAATTATCTTCAGACACGAACGATAAACCCTATCACCACTCGGGACTAGTAAATTAATTTACCCTAATTAAAATTACTAAGTTGTCGCGAATGGCATATTGTGTGTTAAACGGCATAAGGTCTTGATCTCGCTCAAGCCATACAAGCGAGATCATGAGGGACATATTTAATTAAAATTAAATACAATAAATGGTGAACAACCAAGGAGGCAACTCTGTACGTTCTTGGATCCGATTCAGCTCCCACTTGCTTCGACATCCCTTCGGCGTGTGTCCAGTCTTCGAGTCTTGGTTTTTACAAAATTTACAATTATAAAAAATAGTAACCTAGCTCTAGATTTTGTACAACTTTGAAACCCTTAAACCGGGTCCATATAAACCAAAAATTCAAAATACATAAATGGGCCAAAACAATTGGGCCAACCAGAGAAAAACAAACACGCCACGACATAAACAATTATGCAATTTTTAAATAAGGGGTCGGCCGTAACACACAATAATAAAATTTAATAGAATTAAAATTAAACAAGTAAAATTAATTCTTATTTGCAATTTGGATTTAATTCGAAATTGCGAACTACCGGTCAACCGGTCACTAAAAGACCGGTTCTGTTTTGCGCGCGGTGACAATGGCTCTGATACCACTGTTGGGTTTTACAGTGGATATCCGGGTTACCGAATTTAATTTTTCGATTAAAACCGATTTAATATAAATTAATACTTTATTAATTTGGCAGCGGAAACGATTTAAATAAGACACGCGAATATTATTGCAACAGGATCAATCACCGTACACGACAAACACAGAAAAATATTTATTTAAAATAAATAAATAAAATTAATATATAATTAAGTTAGATATACCTTGGCGGGATTCGAGCAACCGCTCGAGACACCCGGATTCAACGGGCTCGCGCTAGGACGAACAGAGACCTCTAACTCGAACCTGCGAGACAGACCATCGACGGTGGCGGCGGCCATAGGTGGCGGCATCGGTAGTGGTGGCGGCGGTGGTAGGGTTACCACGGGCGGCTGTGACAAATCTTCCTCCACCGGGATCACGACTGGAACGGTCCCTACGAAAATCTCGTCACCGGTGACAGGCGGTGACGCGGTGGCGGTGGCCGGCGAGTAGAGCGGCGCGGGCCACGATGAGAGAACGGGGCGTGGTGGCCTCGGCTGCGCCGGCAGCGTGAGGACCACCGGCCAGCGATCGACCGGCGGTGCGACGGAGGAGACGGCGGTGGTAGGGTTACCACGGGCGGCTGTGACAAATCTTTCTCCACCGGGATCGCGACTGGAACGGTCCCTACGAAAATCTCGTCACCGATGACAGGCAGTGGCCGGCGAGTAGAGCGGCGCGGGCCACGATGAGAGAACGGGGCGCGGTGGCCTCGGCTGCGCCGGCAGCGTGAGGACCACCGGCGGTGCGATGGAGGAGACGGCGGCGGCAGCTTGGGCCGCGGCTGCGGCTCGGTTCGCGGTTTCGGCTTCGGCTCGGGCTGCGGTTTCGGATCGGGCGGCGGCGGCTTCCTTTTTGAGCCGGGAACTAATACTGGCCAAACGGGGGTCCATCGGATCGAGCGATGGACGGCGGTGGTGGCGTCGGACGGCGGTCAGCGGCGGCAGGGGTGGCGCCGGCTTGGGGTTCGATGCAAGAGGGAGAGAGAGTGGAGATTAGGATTTTATTTTGATTGCTCGCGAATTAATCCACTATCTCCCTAATTTATTATTAAATTCGCGGACCGGGGCTCTGACGGACTGGGCCCGGTCGCGATTTCCTCTAGTCCACCTAACTGACCAGTCTGTTAATCCAGTAACAACTGGTCAGTCGGTTTGTTTATTTTACGAGCATTTTTGACCGAATTAATTTTGTCGTTTTAATTAAATAAATAATCAAGGATTTATTTAATTTACCGCATAGTTCGTTTTAATACTAGTTAACAATTAATTAGGTTTATAGTCCGTTGACCCGGGTGTAACTCTTACGGGTCAATGTCAGTCAGGTTTGTTAATTTGTCGGGTCAGGACACCCTATTTCTAACAGACTGTCGTGGACCTTCCACCTACTTTGTGCCACTTCCTCTGTTACGTCTGTTGAGAGATCGCACTCGGTCTGTTGTGACCAAATGGTTGCGATCCCAGATGCGGTTGGAAATTTCATCATGCTATTGGCTGTTGACACTACACAGCCAAACTGGAATATTGCCAGTCGGCCGAAAAGTATATTGTACTTAGACGGTCGGTTAACGACAAGGAAAGTGATCCTTTCTGATCTTTGGATGCGCCTATCTGTCAGC
Organism: Deinandra increscens subsp. villosa; assembly: GCA_039602395.1. Taxonomy (NCBI): domain Eukaryota; kingdom Viridiplantae; phylum Streptophyta; class Magnoliopsida; order Asterales; family Asteraceae; genus Deinandra; species Deinandra increscens. Next base: position 61,036,033 of record JBCNJP010000009.1, on the reverse strand, counting down.
GTTTCTAGTGGGTCTGGCTATGGCTCTTATCTCTTCTGGTTATTTCCCCTGTTGGGAAGACGGTGTCTCCTCCGAATCCCATAAGGGTGGTTCTTATGGGTCTGGCTATGGCTCTTATCTCTTCTGGTAGCTTTGAGAAACATTCTCCATACATGATATCTAAGGCGCTGTCTCCGTCAACGTAGGTGCGACAGATGTGGCAGCCGGCTATGATCAGTGTGATGATCATTAGGCTTAAAGATGATACAGTCTGGTCTAGTGGTGGAAAATGTATGGGTTGTCTAGCCCATTCGTTTGTGCGGAGTCGGGGCTTTTTCTGTTTGAGGTTGGATGTCATGCTTATGACCAACGGGTCGGCCTTCCTATCTTTTTTCTGCTTTTGTTCTTTGATCTCTTTGAGTTAATGTGCCAGCTTCCCTATGTTTACTGCTTGTATGATTTCTTTCTTTAGCTAGTGACACTCATCTGTGTCGTGTCCTCTGTCAAGGTGGAAAGCACAATACCTGTTTGCATGCTTGTTGATTGCGTTGGGCCCCATGGGCCTGGGCTTGTTGAAACCTCTGCTTGCATCCCCCGTCTGGAGTATTTCCTTGGGCGTTTTTGTCAGGCTCGGGTAATCGTACTTCCTGTCTCCCCGCTGGCTAGAGGATACCGGTCAGTCGTATGGCGTGAACCCGGTATGTCGTTTATCATCTCTGCCCGACAGTTCGTTGCCCGCCTGCCATGGGCATCTCCCGTCTCTTTGGTTCGCATGTAGGCCATGGGTTTTTCCCTGTGCCTGCTGTGTTTGGTCACGCGGTTGCCCTGCCTCTTCTCCTCGAATGAACGCCTCCGTTCGGCCAAAAGCTTCTTGTATTGTTTGAGGTACACGGGCGCTCATTTCTTTGACCAATTGCCTGGTTCGGATCCCATGGATGAATCCAGATATCTTTTCTCTTTCGTCAGCGTGGCCAATCGTCAAAGATTCCGTTTTGTATCTCTCTAAGAACATTCGGAGAGACTCCTGATCGCCTTGCCTGATGTTGTGGAGCTCGATTGGATCTTTTCTGTATTTCCTTTGTTGGCCGAAATGTTGCGAAAACAACTCTTTGAGTTGAACGTAGTTGTCGATAGATTTGTCAGGTAGGGCATTGAACCACAGTCGGGCGGGACCGGACAATGTCTCAACAAACATCTTACACCAGACTGTGAGTGGCTACTGCTCGATGCGAGCTGCCGACTTAAACGCGTGTAAGTGGTCCTCCGGGTCGGAGCTTCCGTCGTATGTTTTGACCGTTGAAGGGAGTTTGGTCTTTGGTGGGCATTCGAAGTTCTCAATTCTGTCGGTGAACTTGCTTTCCTCCTATGGTATGTATGGCAACGCAAGGTCGTCCGGGGTACTATGTGTTTCGAAGACAGCAGTTGTTTAGGATGTTACGGTTGTGGTTGCCGACTGGGAATGTGTCCCAGTGCCGATTGGGTGGTCGAAGGTGTGAACGGTTGGTTGGAATTGCATGACGTGTGGCATATGGAATCCTTGTGGCCCGTATGGATAGTATGTTGGGAAAAATTATTGTTGTGGGAAACCCGACTGGTATGGCTGGTGTAACAGCCCAGGCCCGTCGCAACCAAGATATTGTCCGCTTTGGCAGCCGGCATGCCCTCAGACATCCGCCTCTCACGGTTTTAAAACGCGTCTTGGTAGGGGAGGTATCCACACCCTTATAAAGCAGTGTTTAGTTCTCCTCCCCACCAATGTGGGATGTTACAATCCTCCCCCCTTAGAGCACCAGCGTCCTCGCTGGCACATTGGCCGACGACCGGCTCTGATACCATCTGTAACAGCCCACGGTCGTCGCAACCAAGATAATGTCCGCTTTGGCAGCCGGCATGCCCTCATACATCCGCCCCTCACGGTTTTAAAACGCGTCTTGGTATGGGAGGTATCCATACCCTTATAAAGCAGTGTTTAGTTCTCCTCCCCACCAATGTGGGATGTTACAGCTGGTACACATACATGTGGGCAAAATTGCTCGGTTGCGTTATTGTGAAAGATGCTGCAGCCGTAGACATTCTGGAGTCGGCACCTGCGTTGGTTAGCCTTCTTGTTACTGTGGTGGTGCCGGTTGTGTCATTCCCAAATGCGTTTGCCGTAACTGACATCCTCGTGTTGTCGGTGACTATCGCTGTTGGCCCGGAGCCATATGTTGTGCATATTAGCGTCGGTATCGTGTTGTTGATGTGTGGCATTTCGTCATCATATGACAGCTCAAACATACACCTTTGAGGCGTTCTGCTGCGACATATTCGTTCATTACCTGTCGGAATCTGCTCCTTCTGTCGTGTTAGCGCTTGGCTGATTCCCGGTCGGGGTGGTGAAGCCTATCTCAGCATCTGATGTACCGGGCATGCTTTCTCGATGAAGTACCGTGCGGATGGCGCCAATGTAGAATCTTGATACTCCGGACGGACGGATAGGGGAAATCCCTAGGACGGCACGTCTGAGTATTAGATCTACTGAGGGAATCCAAATTGGGTCGGGAGATCGATCAGGATGCTTGGTTTCTTTAGAGACCTACAAAACAAAGAAACACTGTTGTTCTTAGGGGCGGGACGGGGGTGTCCTGCGACCAAGCTCCAGCGTGAGGGTAAGTATTTGTGTGATCAAGAAGGAAGGGCGAGTGATAGTGTATTGAATGTCAACTAACCAGGTGGTTGAGGGGAATTTATAGCCCTCAACCCTTGTCTTGATGCGCCATTAATGAGCATTTCCTGAATAGGTGACCTGCGAGCCTGGGCTGTCAGACAGCGCCGCGCTACAGTGCTTATTTCGAGTAATCCTTGATCAGTGAGCACAGCCGGGTGATGTGGCATCCGGCCGGTTGTGTGGGCTTGAGCATTGGCCTGTACCGTCTGTGTAGACGACCACTATGCCCGACCGAGTGGCCTTACGGGCTACCAGTCGGTATAGCGGGCTATGTATTAGAGGATGATCGTGACATCATCACGGATAGACATACGTCATCACTTTACAATTTATATTATATATTAAAAATGCACTTTACAAAATAGTAAACATCTTCACTTATCTTCTTTTGTCACCAATGAAAAAAGAAAACTAACTTCATCCTACTCTCATTAGTGGAGGGATGGTGATGATGACTATGCATCATCGTCATGACTCATGACTATTAGTCATTATTCTGACCACCCCTTTACTGTGAACGGAAATGTAATTAACTATATCGGTTTAAGAAAACAAAGTGATTGCGCAATTGTTGTAAATTCTGAAACCACTAGCTGTATTTGACGCGTCATAAGCTAATTTTTAAAAAGCCTCATTTGGTAACGTCAAAAAGCTAGCTTTTGAAAAGCTAGTTGGAGTAGCGTTTCAACTAGTTTTTATAATATTTTAAGTTTTACATTTCCCTAACTTATAAATAAGTACCTTTATTTACATTTATGACATGTACTTTTATGTTATTTTATATTTTTCAGTTAGTTTATCAGCTACTTTTTACCAAATGTTATTTTTTATCAGCTAGCTTATAGTTTATCAGCTAGCAGCTAGCTTATCATCTAGCATCTAGCTTTTCAGTTAGTACGCCAAACACAAATTAAAAGTAAAAAAAAGAAAGATGCTTACAAGTCATCATTGTTGGCTTAGCTAACAGATGAATCTTGACTTTTGGGGAAGACTCGTGTACTTGTCCAAACCACATTATTGTTACCGACTAATATGAATAAAATATGAAACAAAAATAAACTTATAGAAGCTTACCGACGAATTGATATGAAACTAATATGAAAGAAAAATACACTTAAAGAAGGTTACTCACTCCGATTGATGCGAAATTCGGTTTCCTCTGCCATGGACTTCTGAGGTGATCTTCATATATCACAACCAAACATAGTTCCAACTCTCCAAAATGCACAGATTACCTATAAAGAAAGGGGTTGCATATAAATGTGTATGTTGGCCATTAATCTAAATGAAAACATCATGTACGTGTTCATAATAAGAGTCATATTTGATAAACAATACAACGAGGATGATTTTCAAATATACATAAACTTATATGGAATTTATGAGAGTTGTTCGGTTGTTCCCATTAGAAGTAAAATAGAGGTACCTTTGACATTTTGCAAGCATCTAAATAATCAAAGCTACTTCTACCATTTTACTCCCACTTTTTAGTTCCGTCATACTCGAATTGCCCTTGGGCTAAAATGCTAAACGAATAGGAGGGTATGATCTAAACATGAATCATTCAACAAACTATTTTTTAGCCTTCTTATTCTATATTTGGACCATTAAGTAACATATATATGCACGTATATCAGGTGAGATTACATACATATGATTAGAAAATTGAAGAAAACACACAAAAATAGATCTATGAATCGAATTTTGTTGTACTTAGACCTTGGTGCTGGGATTGACCGTCTCGTCAGAAAATTCTTTAGTCTTCTCTACAACATATGAAGACGTACAACTACAATATCAAATGTGAATCTCGTTAGTTCCAAATAACATACAACTGATATGAATATCTGATACGGATCCGGTTAATCCGTATTCGGACCTAATTTGCAACTCAGGGAATCCCAGTCCAAATAGAGTTTCTTGATTCCTAATCTATCATTATTTTAGCAGTTATTTTATTTTTATTTGTGTTCCTAGTTTAAGTGTGATTCTTTTCATATTTAAACAGTTCTGTAGTTCACAATTAGGGGAGTTGAATTTTGAATAAAGAAAGTATTTTCTTGTTGAACAGGTTTTGTTCAATCGATAGCTCCGGTTGACCGGATATCAAACCGTCGACGGTTCTTAGTTGGCCAAGGTCGTTGCCGCTAGGTTTAGCCTAGGTTATCTTCACCCGCTTATATGAATCCGTATCAATATCATAACAAATTTATCACCAACTTGGCAAAGCTTTTAGTACTGTGATTAGTTTAAGGCACTGGTAACTGTTTTCAGAGAAGTGTTTTGAGGATATAAGAACTTTGAAGTTGATAAATTCCAAGCTTTTTGATCAATTAGGAACTCATTTGAATATCAGGTCAACTAAAATTACAGGAAGACAGATTTGAGTTCTCTGATACATAAACATCAAACCCCTGGCTCTTTGATAAACATCTAGTTTAATTATATAATTACTTGGTCCTCGCAGCGTAAGTGCTTCTATAACTCAAATTTCAGAAATACAAATAAATATGAACAACTTACAGTGACGTACAAAGCTTTTGACCACTATCACTTCATTTAAACCATGGAAAAAAAGTGCAAAGAACAAAACTCCCTTCGACAATTTAACAAACAGGTTATGTGCACCAGCAATCTTCCACACCCATGTATAAGTTCACATTCATTTTTTGTAAGACCACATGTTACATATGTAGACATGTCAACATCTTTCACTACTTTGTTCATCTCTTTAGGTGTTGTGTAAATCTCCTCACATAAATATTTAATGAGTTTAAATAAGTCATAAAAAATACATTATCACGCTTTCTAAGAATTGGCAATTACTAACGAAAACAAAAAGTTACAAACAGACACAACTCAAGACCCCAAACAAGGAAGACAGACAACAAGTTTCGCCGCCAACCCAAATAAAAATGATTTCTAAAAAAAAAACAGTCACTAAATGCCAAGACTCGTTTACATTTCACGTTCATAATCTTAGGACCTTGTTAGTTGAAATAGAAACTACGGTGATCAAGTGATTGGTAATTATTTTTCACCGACCATAAATTCAGTATCGACTCCCAAACTCATCCTCCTCAGACATCAATCTAGAGTTCCAAGACTCAATACGCATCGGTAAGAAAAGTGATGACCAAATTTCTTTATTCCAACTTCTTTGAATATTGTTCGTGCTCTTGGTCCTGCATCTCATTTGGGTTAGGCACATAACAAATTGAATCGTGAATCAGAAATTGAACCTTGAAGGAGTGAGTCGCGATTCGTGAATCAGAAATTGAGAAAAGAGTAAACTGGAAACAATCGAGATTGATTTGTGATTATTCCTTGTTTGTCGCTCTGATCTCTTCAATTTAATATGCAGCTTTTGAGATTGGATTTTAGGGTGGGAAAAAAGTGTGCGCAGAGAGTTCATAAAAAAAAAAAAGCATATATTTATAAATGGCCATACGATCAGTACATAATGGAAGGAAGTTAATCCAACCAACTGTTGTGTCCTAATGGCGGGACTTTAACTGCCATATAACTAACAGACGGAGAGACGCAAGCTTGACCCATTAGCATACTTAGGCTAATCTGCATAACTTACCTTAATAAACATTTTACAACTTCTATATAATAAACATGAATATTTTATTCCAATAACCGTCTAACCCTAATCCTACGTTTACCATCCGGGCCTTCTTTCTACATTTACGTTCCATCTTCCCCGCCTCCTAATCCTATCACCCAAATACGCCACCATCTAACCAGAGCCGTACGCCGACAGCAACACCGCCATCGCTACCCTCTCGCCACCAACCGTTATTACTTCACTCTGTTTTGCAAATACACAATACACATCGTCGGCTTCATCTACATAAGGCACGTTCCCCTTTTGCGGTTGTTAACCTAAATCGATTTGTCAAACTAATGGCCCAGTCAACTTCAGTCGAATCTGAATCCAAGTTTGATTTCGTTTTGATTTCATTTATTTTTTAAAATCTCTATCCATTTATGTATACATTTGGCTGGGAATTGTTGGTTTGTGGGTTTCATCTCGGTTTATATTGATTCAGTCAAAAGAATCGTTTTATGCATCAATAATTACGATTTTGGGGATTTCCCTTTTAATCTAATAAATGAAACCTTATTTTGGATTTGTCAACGCCTGAGTCTGAAAGAATTTGATTGAAAGTCTTGCAATAAAGAACTTTCAATAGGGATTGGTTGGGGACGTAAATAAGAGGGGCAATTGAATTTAATAGTTGAATATAGGGGTATGCGTGGAGACGATGGCGGTTACAAACAAAACAAGAGACGAAGATTTATCGAGACAAAAGTCGGAACATGACAATTTTATGGTGATTGAACATACGACGGAGATGGTGCTTATAGGGGGCACGGTTGTGAACGTATGGTGGAAGAATTTCAATCGAACAAAAGGAATGGTTTAGAGAGTGCCATCTTGATATCAGTTATGTACAACTTGCCATTGCCCCGACTGATTCATTGATCGATTGTGGGGAAAAAGAACCTCTGTTTGATCCAATTAAGTCTATTTGTATCCAAAGGTAAAAATTTTGCCAAATTTTCTTTTTCATACTCTTTTCTTATGATTTGTCAAAGAGTGTTTGATTCATATGTTGGGTTTTCTGTCAAATTTTACTTGGTATGTGATATTGAATTTGACAATGTAGATCCTTCAGTAGGTTTTGAGGAAGACGAACAACCTGTTATTCATCAATCCAATAGGATTCTTCCAAAGGTAAAGTTTCCTTGATTTTTTCTGTAGGTTTCTTCTCTTCTACTAGATATTTTAGTCGTTCATTTCTTTAGGCTTTCTCATTCATTGTCATGTGTAAGATTATGCAAGGATGTACTATATAATTTCTTCAACTAAGGTTCAATAATTAGATTTCTCATGTTTTAGAAACATATTTTGATATTCATATCTAGATTGAATAAATATGAACACAGTGATATACTACACCAGCCCTTCAACTAAAGTTGAAATAACTAGATTTCAAATAACTAGATTTCTGATGTTCTTTAAACATGCACAATTTAAAGTTTTAATGAAGCATTAAATTAATGAACTGATTTTCTAGCAAGGATTTGAAGACAAGATAGTTTATAAATGACTAATTAACTGTGTTTATGTAGGTTATGAACCTAAATCTGGAGAAAGAAATTTCAAGTGGTTCTCAATTACACATACCTCATAGTGAAGGTGAAATTTTACAGTCATCCAACATACCAAGTATTCCTTGCAAGGAGCTTAAAAATGCCACTAGAAACATCCGTCCATGTAGTGTTCTTAGGGAAGGTCGGTTCGGTTTGGTAACATTCACTTGCTGCTTCAAAACCTGGAGCTGGTGTTGTGATTGCTATAAAAAAGGCTAAATCAAGAAGGATTTCAGGGTCACAAGGAGTGGTTGGTTAGTTCTTTTCACTTCTTGATCAATATTCTATTTTTTTTAATAACAGTAACCGCAATATGCTTAGACCATTCCAATGGATAATTTAAATTTTAAACACCAAAATGGTGTAAAATTTGGTGCGAACCATATTCAATCAAGACACCGTCATGTCAAAATGGTGTGAATGTTGTAACTTTTTGGTGTAATACTATCCGTCACCCCATTTTAGTATTTTACACAAAGTTAACTAATTATTTTCATAATTCACATACTTATTAAGTATTCAACATTAGAAGTCAGTTATTTAGCTGTTAACAAAACATAAGAAGTCAAATATTTATACAAAAATATATTATACGAAAATATTTTCTTTGGGACATCTTATATATGAGTAACATATTGAACATGGCTTTTAACATTTTATAATATTGACTTTAATTGTTACTGTTAAGTCGATTTAAACTAAATTTCTTTAATACCTAATACATATGATCTAATTTATATTCTATGAATATAAGAATTAACTTTTAACAATGTAGTAAAAGTCAAATTGATTGCAATTAGGTTTGTTGAAGATTGAATGAAAAGTTCACCTACATATTTTACATCGATTGAAATTATAGTCATGTTGTTTTGAGAAATCAACGTGGCCAACTATGCAGTTTGCAATTAAATCTTTATTTGAATACTTTATCTGTCACATTGACTGTTATCCAAATTTTAAGCCTCATTCTGCATGTATTGATATATGAGTCTATGCTCATGTCCTGCTAAAATTGAAATGGATCCTTCTTATAATATTTAGTTTGGTGACCCATTATATGAACTATATTAGTTCAGATGAATTGTGCGATACCTATTTACTACACAAACATTCTATATAATGATCTGATGTTATTGTAAATGCTTAAATATTTAATCTTTGTATTTTTTACCATGGCTTTATATATTTGTTCACTGGTATACCGCTTTTGCTTTTGTGTGCTGTGATGCTAGCCTTCTTGGTTTTGTTTTAGCCTCCATTTTATCTGCATGTTGTTTTTGTTGAATTGATTTTCAGTTCGACTATGAATTATAATTGGATGATTACTGTTTTTTTTTCTCTTTTTCATATTGATTGAAGGTTTAAACAGAATTACTGGTTAACTGGAGGTGCATGTTACATTTCTGTGATTTTTGTTACTTATGTTCATATCCTTCATCTTTGTTTGATTTGCGTTTTGACTTTTGCCTATTTATTCATGCCTTTTGTAAAAGGTTATTGGTTCCGGTAGTAATTAAACATTTTGCCCATTGTTTTGCAGGTCTTATTGGCTAGAAAGCATGCCCGAACCAAGTTGAAAGATTGGGAAACGAAAGAAGCAAATGTTTGTATCAGTAAAACTTTTTACGGATGCTAATAAGGAAATTCAATTAAATTTATTCATAGGTACTAATTTCTATCTAACTTTTGATATGCAGTGTTTCTAGGAAAAGAAAAAAGCAAAACTGATGTATCAAAAATACCTAATGAATTTTGATTATTTATGTAGAACTAATATGATGTTTGTATCAATAAAATTACGAGACTTTTCTATAAAGTCTTAAGCTTTTAGACATGGTTGATGTGGCCAGGGATAGACCCTGGGTTGAAAGACTAGCAGAGCCGCAAAGAATGAAGAACATTAAGAAAAGGAAAATTGGCCTGTAATAATACAAGTTTTCACTCTTTGGCCAATAATAATATGAGTTTTTGAGTTGGTCTGTAATAATACCAGTTTTCGAACTATTGGACTGTAATAGTATGCCGTTAGTTTTTACTTAAGGGGGTTAAATCCCTGCCTACGTGGCTGTCCACGTGGCTTCATTAATCATACGTGGCATTTTTAAATGGGGGTTTTAAAAAGGAAAATTGGCCTGTAATAATACAAGTTTTCACTTTTTGGCCAATAATAATATGAGTTTTTGAGTTGGTCTGTAATAATACCAGTTTTCGAACTATTGGACTGTAATAGTATGCCGTTAGTTCTTACTTAACGGGGTTAAATCCCTGCCTATGTGGCTGCCCACGTGGCTTCAATGTATTTCTTTTAATAAAAGACTATAGTATAAGGACTAGTTTTGTAATATTTCTAAACTTCATTTTTGTTTTTTATTAAGATATAAAGAAAAAAAAAGGAAAAGGAAAACAGGAAGAACAAACAGCCGCAACCACCCTCCGTCGCCATCGCACCTGCCGCCACCCACCCGTCCGCCGCCATCGCCACCGGCTGCAATCGACCCCTCCGCCGCCATCGCCACCGGCCGCCATCGGCGGAGCTAATGTAACAGCCCCCGCAAAGAGGGAGAAAAGGGGAAAAGTTCAGATCTAGGTTTGAAGAAGAAATCGGAATCCACATAGGCAGAGCTAATGTAACAGCCCCCACTATAGTACTAGTCTTTTGTTAAAAGAAATACATTGAAGCCACGTGGGCAGCCACATAGGCAGAGATTTAACCCTGTTAAGTAAGAACTAACGACATACTATTACAGTCCAATAGTTCGAAAACTGGTATTATTACAGACCAACTCAAAAACTCATATTATTATTGGCCAAAGAGTGAAAACTTGTATTATTACAGGCCAATTTTCCTTTTTAAAACCCCCACTTAAAAATGTCACGTATGATTAATGAAGCCACGTGGACAGCCACGTAGGCAGGGATTTAACTCCGTTAAGTAATAACTAACGGCATACTATTACAGTCCAATAGTTCGAAAACTGGTATTATTACAGACCAACTCAAAAACTCATATTATTATTGGCCAAAGAGTGAAAACTTGTATTATTACAGGTCAATTTTCCCTAAGAAAAGGAATCTATGACTTAATTTATGCATTTTCTTGATAAATAAATTGAATACTCTTGAATTGTAGCATTTCATGTTTCTTAATTGATTCCTCTTTAATACTTGTATGACTTTCAAGCTGAAAATGGGATGGAGTTAAAAATGTTTATGGATTTCTTCAAATGGTTGAATGAGATAAAAGGGATCTGAGCATGGAATTTCAGATCACATATTCTAATTTGGAGATCAAATATTTGATCTTAATCAAATATAGTACATCTAAATTGTGTAATTCATTAGCTAAAAACGCACCGTAACCCGGGTAAAAGATCATTTATTTAATTAAATTATAATGATGAAAATGAAGATGTTGTTATGAATAATCACTCTTTCTATGTAGTTTATGTTGTACGTTATTAATATTATACTTATTATTTATTGTGTAACTTCTTTAGAAGTTCAATTAACTAATATTCTAAAATTACGTATTAATATTATACTTATTATTTATTGTGTAACTTCTTTAGAAGTTCAATTAACTAATATTCTAAAATTACGTATGTTGTATAATCAGATCTCTTACAACGAATATACACGTTGACTCATTATGTTGCAAACTACTTGCTTGATCCGTCATCAATTACTTAGCACAATTAATCGTTCAATTACCCTATGGGATACCAACATATTTTACGAAATATATCAAAAGATACACTTTCATCTAAGAGTACTAGATAGTCTACTGTAGTTTAATCATATGTCAATACACGCAGCAACGCGCGGGTTTAAAATCTAGTTTCATAACATAGTATATCTTCCTACTGATGACCAATGGCTATAACTAGTTGGTAAGATAGGATGCACCATACTTTGCTCAAAGTTACTTTTACTCACAACTCAGATCATTAATCATACAAACCATCTTAAAACATTTTTAACATAATACCCGAATTGAAAATGTTACATAGAAACTGCTTCCCTTGTATGTTTATTCAGCAAGTTCAACTCGAGGGGATGAGGTGTATGGGACGGTCTGAGGGGCCTCAGTGAGAAGTCGTCGTTCTGGTGGGGACGGGGCTTCTGAAACAGGTTTTCCAGTACCAACATAAGAAGTTGTTCTCGCACCTTGGGGTGATAAAAGCAGGCGGAAGGTCCATGTCAATATGTCCGGTGCAAACATCCTGTAAAGAAGAAACACGTCGTACCAGCTCGGGAATTTCACGTTCGCTTTGCCTCGCACAGCTGCTGATACAATCAGCTGTGCAAACTCCTCCACTGGGCTACCTGAAGCTTGTATCTTCGATCATAAGGAACAAACATAATGTAAGTATCTGCCAAAGGTGGTGGCAATATAGACATGATATTGCGAGGTTCGATAATGAATCAAAACGGGTATATACAAATATTTAATACGGGTCTGGCTTGTAAAAATATTTTCTATCAACCTCTATAGTTAGTCTATGGATAATTTGTGCGTTAAATATGATCACAATACATAAATTATTACCAATAAATTTTAATCCAGAACAAGATAACATGAAGTTGAACTCCATTTTGGGCAAGTTATGACATTTGCATCCCATTTCTTTCCCATCTAGTTTTTTTTACCCGACCTGTTTGAAGAAAAACACAACCCATTTGAGGAGGTGAAAAAGTGAGTGGGTTGTATAACCAGATGAAACGGTCTGGAATAATAATTAGTTTATTGAATATGGTGAATTGGTGATCACACGTTATACAAGAATAATCTATATTTTCAATGATAAAATGAAGCAGGTTTTATGAATTAAAACTACATTTTTGGTGAATTTCACACTCATTTGACCCAAAAGAATAATCTATATTTTCAATGATAAAATGAAGCAGGTTTTATGAATTAAACATTTTTGGTGAATCTCACACTCATTTGACCCGTTTTCGTTTTTGTTATTTCTGATTTTACCTGTTTCCACGTTACAAGTATCACCCAAATCGGACTCATCCATAAGTAAATTAGTTAAAAAGTAAAAATGATACCTTACTTTCAAGATTCACGAAACAGCAAGTTATCGGTATTTTGGTAATTGAAATAGGGGAATCTCGACAAACTTACTTCTCTTTCTTCCTTCCATTGCATCTCTGCACCTTCTTCTAGCATGAATTTCCCACTGATCATCTCGGCACCAATCCAACCGTGTGTAGCAATAGTGATACCGACGTCACCGTTCAGTTCTAACCTCAATGTTTCATAGAAGTTCACTAGAGCAGCTTTTGCTGCCTGGTGAAACAAACAGTAGGGTAAACCCAATAGTCAACATATGCCAGAAAGGAGAAAAGCAGAAAAGAAAAAAAAAACGGAAGGTCGAGGTTGTTGCGCTAATACTCCTCCATTGTATTCACCATCCTTCTTGCATTTTGCAAAGAAGTTGGTTCTATAGATGATAATTTGTTTAAACATATCAATTTGGGTTTAACTTTTATATAATATAACCTTTCAAATGCTTAACAATGAAAAAATAGCTAAATACCATACCACAAGGTCAAACAGATCAGAATTCAGCCGAAGTTGTATTTTTAACGCAATCTTTTGAAAAACCCTACTGTTAAATTTAGGGTATACGGTCTGAAGTCTTTAGATTGAATGATTAAATGCGTAAGACTTCTAAAATTAACTTAATGAAAATTAAGGTATGTTTTGTTTAGTTTGAGGACTTGATCATATAAAAAAGAATGTCCTTTTCATAATGAAAATTTTTTTCTTTCCTTTTCATAATGAAAAATATTTTGAAAGCATACATAACTCATTAAGTATCTATAATCTATAAATCTTTTAAAAAAAGTGTTTTGGGTCAATTGCAAACATGTTTTTGACTCGTTGGCTAGCAGATGAGAAGGTGCTCACGGAAAATAAGCTCATCCTAGGGAGAGGTAACCAGTTCTCAACTGCGGCATTAACTACAATCTGACCACGAGTCTCTCTTAGGTAAGGAAGAGCCACATAAGTAGGATTCACGTTCCCCCAGAAGTTAATATCCTGAAATTTAACAAAAAAAAAGTGTACAAAATTCATCAATTTAGAGCCTATAGTATTTGCTGCAATCACACTAAAGCCCTTCCAGTTCGAGTTATACCATCAACATAGGGAAAACAGATGCATCAGTTGCTTCCTCAAAGTAGAATGTATGCCCTAAACTTGTCGTATTCACTAGATGATCGACTGCGAAAAGCGAATTATTTAAAATTTGAACAAAGTTTGGAACAATAACATGCCACATAATTAATAGTTCACTGATGCAATTTAGAGTAAGTTTATGCTTGTCAGTTGTCAATGTAGAGATGAGAACTACAAAAGATAAGATTACCTTGGCCAAAAAAACTAATTGTTTCGTCGATGAATCGCCTACAATCGTCTTCTTTAACAACATCTGCAGCCATTATCAACACATCTGGTGCACCCAGTAATCTAGCATTCTCACTAATCTCGTGTAGTCTTTGATCTCTCCGTGCGACTAATACTAGATTTGCTCTCTTCTTAGCATATTCATATGCGATTTGCTGACAATATCAGAAACACTATATTATAGCAATACTTTTGTTGTAAAGGAGCCGAACAAATATGAATTGTAGCTTCATGCTTCTGCTTGTATTAATTGAAAAACAAAGGTATGAACAGCTACATAAATAATTTATTTTCTATGCGTTCATTTGTTTAAAAAATAGGTTTGATCATGCTCGTTCAACATAAACAACAAACATATATAAAAAAACATACATGAAAAGTTAGTAAAACATCTCATAAATACACCCGGATATATCATTTTCTTGACGATCTTGTATGAACGAAGTGATAACAATCGGGCATTATGACGGGGACATAAACATTGTATAGTACGTAAAGATAAAAAAACGTATGAAGTTGATGTGACTATATATGTTTGAAATATCGACACGTAGATAAAGAAACCATATTGTCATAGTAATTTAGAAGTAGCATGTCAAAACGCTAAAAACAAGCACTCCGCAATGGCAAATCCAAAATTTTATAAAATATTATGTTTTATAAGGTGTAATAGAAAAACCTAAAATAGTCCTTAAAGCAACTTTGACAGCTATACGTATGTGTTTTGATTACTTGTACATTATTACGTTCAACTCCGTTCTAAATTATACTTGCACCAAAATGTCGCAACAACATATTCAAAGTTTTATAAAATTCGACTGTGCTTTCAATATCGAAAAGTAGATAAAAAAAACACATTGCTACAATAACATAAGAGAAATGCAATAAAATAAGCATGTCACAATGCCAAATACAAAGTTTTATGAAACATCATATTTTGTATGATCATATTTTGTATGATCATATTTTGTATGGTGTAACAGGAAAACAAAAACACAGTAAAAAAACTTTAAAGCAGCGTTGACGGCTTGTATGCTTATACTTCGATGAAGTGTATATCATTATGCACATAAACAAAGATAAAATTAAACATGCTCGCTATGCTCGACTTTTTATAAAATAAGCACATTGCAGCGGTATATCCGAGCTTTGAAAAAAAAATTATATTTTAATTAAAAGTTATAGCCAAAAAAAAACCAAAAACTATGAGCAGAACACAATAGAAAATTTTTATCTGGCCCGATAGACTAGAAAAACAAATGAAAAAAGGGGTCTTCTATAAATTTATAAATTACACTGAAGTGATCACATATACACTCAAGCTTCAATCTCAATCACTTGTAGAGTAATGATTAGACAGACACTCTGAATATGTTTTGTGAGTGTATATAAAGTTAAGTAATTGATATTTTAAACTATGAACATGTGGAGGCCAGGTCATAAAAGCTTAAAAGCAATGTTTTAAAATTTGTTTGAACCGGCGACCAGAGACTAAGCCGGTTCAGGTGTGTCCGGTTTAGTCTAATTCCGAACTAACTTTTGACCCGGTGGTTTTTACGGTTCAACTGGCCGAAACATGGAACCGGACCGCTAATTGAACCGGTTTTTAAAACTTAAGTCACGCACTCACACTAAATGATGAAGAACTTAATAAACATGTACAACACTCCAATGTAGTTTGTTTTGGATACATATAGTTTGATTAAAACTTGTATTGATGTTTTCTTGGATAATTGTAATTTGTTAAGACTTTATTCATTTTTTTTACATTTGTTGTGTTTGAATGTTTATAAAGTGTATATTATAAATTTATAGGCTTGAGTAATCTATCTGGTTCGACCTTCAGGGCCAACCGGTTGAACTTTTTTTGACACAAGTCCGGTCTGATTATAAATCCGTTTTTAAAACATTGCTTAAAAGTAATAATACACGAAGTGCTGTACAAATCATATAATTTTTTTTAACAACAATTCCTAGATTTTTTTATACCTATTTCATATATGGCTTACAATATGTCTCATTATCTATTTATATACAAACACATGGTCAACAAAAACAGTTTGGCCATTTTTGTCTTCTTGCGCATTCGATTCAAGTTAGATATATTAATTTTTATTATAATTCACAATTGTCCAAGAAGGGCAGTGGTAAAACGGGTGCGTTCTATTTTCAACTTTTGGGAGATTGCGTGTTCGAAATCGGCCGACATCAATATCTTTTTTATTTTAGCTAACGTTTTTGTTCTTCTTTTTCGTTTTGCATTCAGCTCAGATAAATTGTTTGTTGGTACAATTACAACTTTCCAGCCAACATGGTAGTAAAGGTGTGTCGTAGGTTGAGCTCTTTTGGTTGAAATTATCCGGGATCCGGCAACATTTCCTACTAGTGTAGCAGTTAGTGTTTTTTTTTTCCATATTTTTACTTATGCTTAATAAACTCTCTTAGTATAAAAAAATCTCCTATCAACTTTGCAAAATAGATTCTGTATGAAGTTAAACTCTCTTAGTGTAAAAATTATCTCCTATCAACTTTACAAAACAAATTTTCTGTATGAAGTCGTATATAAGATACTACGATACGATAGTTACCGTATATTACACGAGTTTAATTATTAAAAATTTAACACATAAGTCACGTTAAAGATTCACATAAATAATATTTTAATAGATGTTATTGTAAATACTAATCATCCACTATGAGGAGCACAAAGAGATCGGTGCACAAGTTTTTTTAACTCTTCAGTTGATTGCAATATATTTCATACCTGATGAAGCGAAATTATCTTATTTTTTTCAAACTGTTATGGACAAAAAAACTAAAAACATATATTACGGGTACAAACAATATGAACCATTCAATAAAATATTGTCACAATAAAATAAATCCAACTATTCACATGTTTATTAAAAAAAAATATATGATTTGGGTGTACATCTAAACAACACGTCACTTACATATTTGATCAAACTTACTATTCACGTAATATATAACATGAAAAGAACTAAAAATTGATCAATTGTATAGAAAGAAATTAAATTTCATTGTTAGGTATGATATATAGTCTAAACAACAAAGAAGACGGAATGATACAAAATAACACATTTGACAAGAAATAGCATACAAATTGACAAAAGCACATAAGAGAAAAAGAAGAAAACTCATAAATTCAAAATAATTCAAGAAAATAAAAAATCTTACTCCAAATAACATTAATATTAAACTCATAATTATTTTATATTATCTCCATGTCATATCTAAGTTCAAACAATGATCAAATTACAACAACAGATATGAAATCTAATTAATTTCTTAATTTGTTATTATGAAATTTCTCTAATAGGGAAGTGAGTTACATTGTTACTATTTAGAGTTAAACAAATTATATTTCATATTTAAAAATCAAATAATTATACGTAACAAAGAATTATAGTTTTAAATTTAAATTTTAATATAAAACCAAAATCTTGTTATTAGTTTAATAAGTTATGATAAATTATTAAAATAAAGTTTATATTTTAATATTTAATTATTTAAAATTCTAAACATTTATAATGAGTGAAGAATTGATATTTAATAGGAAAGAGAAGTGGAAAATTTGTGTCGAGAATGAATTTAATGATGACATTATTAGACATTAAATTATTATATTTAGATTAGGGTTATTAGTATGAGCTCATAGGCCCGGTTAGGTTTTTAGGGTTCTTTATGAACTCTATATATTGTAAACCTAATCTAATAATAATAATTTAATGTGTAATATGCTCAAATATAATTGTTTAATAGAATTGGAAGATTATCAATATCATTAGATGTTCATTTAGTTACAAATAAGAGAAGTTTTTCTTGTGTTTGTTCAATTAGTTATTTAACTAAACGAACACAAACAAACTTGAGTTCACAAACAATTTGCTAAAGTTTTCATTCGTATCCGGCTCTAGCAACAACAATAAGTAGATTGAACGACGGTTAACATACATACCTCACCGATTCCGGAAGAAGCGCCGGTGATGACAACAACTTTGTTATCCATAGACTCAGCTGCAAAGAAACGATAATAAACCCGCTCACAGGCGTCGATGAAACTAAGCGCCGGCCACGCGGAAGCTAGCATCACCAGACTTGCGTGCGGTACAAACCGATCAAGCACAGAGTTTATCAACTTATTCATCACCATATTATATATTAATTCGATTGATTACACACAGAAATTAAAGGAAAGAACAGTTGCATATATGGTTGGATATTACGATTAGAACTGAAGCAGCGATTGCGATGAGTATAAGGGAAGTGATTTGTTGTTTTTTTTTTGGAACGGCATCGATCAGGCGACTTTGGTCTCACGTGTAAACCTACCCTTGCGGGGCTATGTCCAAGGTCGATTACTCGGACCTCCGTGAGAACCAAGACACCCCCTCCTGAAGCTTTCTCCTGGCAGAAACCCTCTCCTGGGACAACATGGGGTAAAACTGTCTCTCCTTGGATTAGAACTTGGGTCACTAGTAACCAAAGCCCTAAGAGCCAAGTGATTTGTGGTTTTGATGTCGGTGAAAAGTTTGATGTAAACGGACGGACACGTGCTGAGTTCTCAGGCGGTTGTCTCGGATTACCAAGTTATGACGCAGGCTTCCACCGCACCGTCTAAAAAGAGACATGGTTAAGGGATACATGTCCTACCAAATGCTCTTTTTTACCTACGGTACCCTATATGTGACATCTTAGGATTTTATCCGGAGCAATTTGTTTTAAAAGAGTTTTTTTTTTTCTTTTTTTTTTTTTTTTGTGTGGATGGGATTGTCACTAAAATGATCAAATTAAAGTTGATGAACAAAGTATAGTTGATGAAGACTTTCTTGATGAAGACTTTGCTCAAATAACTATTTTGAATTTGTCTTGTTTAAATGACTTAATCAATAGTTTGATAACATTTTAGATCATTCAGTAGAAATCTTTCTTAAATCAACCACAAACTTGATGACACGTCTCAAATCCGACTAAAATGTCAACCAACAAGAATTATGGGTTATTTTGTGGTCCCACGTTCCAATCATTAAATATTTCATGATCCCACCATACAGCTAGTAGATTAATGACACATATAAACGTTGACCCAATGTGCTATGGTTTTATTGCAAATTTGAAGATTTAAATATTAATACAGTGAAAATGATGTGAATGACGATGAATCAAATGATTAACACAATGAAACTGAGATTAACTCAACTCCGAGACACAAGAGGACACGACAGAAGGTAGAAACAAAAAAGATAAACCATATGACAAAGAAAACAAGGAGCACACAACGCCTAGCCACCCCCTGCCTCCACCACCACCACCACCCCCCCCCCCCCCCCCCCCCCTCTAAAAAAAAGTTGACAAAAAATAAATAAAGAATTAAAAATAATAAATAAAAGAATATAATATTAATAATAATAATAATAATAATAATAATAATAATGGGTGCGGGTGTTGAGCAACTCCAGCGGTGGAAATGAACCTTTTCCAATGAAAACGGTAAGGAACTCAGAAATGACCGCCTGCATCATAAATCGCCACTCCAAACGCGACCGATCGACATTTTAACACTGATCACCAAACACTTAAAATAGACCGATCGTCAGTTCTTCGTTGTTTGGAACACGGAGAATCCGCCGAGTCACGTATTCTTCAATTCTCTCATAGCCTCGATCACTCGTTTACCACCATTCTCCATAGCGTCGGTGTTGGAGTACATGTTGCAATGACGATCAAGAGAGAGGAAGATTATAGATTAAGAGAGAGGTCAGTCAAGATGAAAAATATAGATTGAGAGAGAAATAGTACAATCTATTGATGGAGGCATATCTCTCTTTCTCCATCCCATGTGATAAACACAGCGAATAGGCATGACACGTGTTGATTAATAACGCTTTTGTTGACCAGTTGTAAAAATTTAATTGGTCCATTATGAATAGCGCTAAACACTCACAACAAAGCCAATGTCTTTTGTATATATATATAATTTCCTTATATATCAATTTGAATAAATTGTCAGTCACACAATAGCACTGTTCCCTTGGACGTGTATTTTTTGTATTGAATTTCAAAGGCGGTTCAGCGTCATCTGTTTACACATCATCTTTCTTTCTCTCTTATAACCTATTATTCTCTCTCTAAAAATCATCCCTAAAATGAGCGGCCCCTTTTATCTCTCTTATTCTCATCTTTCTCTTTTAGAGAGAGAAAGCATTGATACATTCCGGCCTCTCTCTCTTCTGGTCCTCGCTGATGGAAGACGTTGATGACGATCGATTGGCGGTGACGGAAGATGTCGATAATTTCCTTATATATCAATTCGAATAAATTGTCAGTCACACAATAGCACTGTTCCCTTGGACGTGTATTTTTTGTATTGAATTTCAAAGGCGGTTCAGCGTCATCTGTTTACACATCATCTTTCTTTCTCTCTTATAACCTATTATTCTCTCTCTAAAAATCATCCCTAAAATGAGCAGCCCCTTTTATCTCTCTTATTCTCATCTTTCTCTTTTAGAGAGAGAAAGCATTGATACATTCCGGCCTCTCTCTCTTCTGGTCCTCGCTGATGGAAGACGTTGATGACGATCGATTGGCGGTGACGGAAGATGTCGATGACGATATCGTTTCTCCGTCAGTTGCTCCGACTCCGGCGATACTTTGATGCTCCGGTAACGTCGAAGCGACGACGTCGTTGCTCCGTTTCCGTTGAGTTAACGACGTCTATAGTCAACTCTGTGGCTTTTAGCTTTTTTCTAATTTGTGGGGTTTCACTGGATTCGTGTGCCTGTTTGTTTTCCGGTAGTCATCTGTGATGGTGGCGATGATCGGTGGTGCGGACAAGGACCCAGATCTGAAAGGACTTGAATATTAAAGGTGATTTGGTTTTGTTAGTGTTGGGTTCTTGACCTTTGGGGCTGTGATTTTCTAGCCCTAATCTTATACGAAAATGGGTTTTGAGATACGGGGTTGTGATTTGGTTTTGTTTAGCATTTGGGTTTTCTAGAAACCTTGCAGGCTCAATTTCTGGTGTTGGAGTTAAAATGTTTAAAAAATTGATCGGTGGTTTCCTTTGCGCCGACGGTTCGTTTTTTACGGATGGGGTTTTTTCGTTAATATGTAGTGTTCTTTTGGCAACCCCACTGTGACGATTCGCGATTTTTTTTTCCGACCGACCGTCGGAAGTTTGGTGGTCCATCTATGAACTCGGAGCTTCGCAAACGTCGAAGCTACATGGATTTGCTCCGTTTCCGTCGAGGTAACGAATTCTTGGACCACCGATGTGGCTTTCGTTTTTGCTTTTCTTTCGCGATGATCTTACCGGTGATGGTGTACCGTTAATCGGTTTTGTCTCCGGTGCATGAGCGATTTCATTGATGATCTGGGTTCATTTTTATCTTGAAAGATTTATGATGGTGATTTTGGGTTTTGATCTGATATCGTTTCATGGATTTCCCTCTGACCAAAGCCTTTACAGCGATGATGGTCACACAATTTTGGGATATGATGGCTTTGTATGTGTAGTTTCTTGATGTATATGGAACTGAATTTATGTATTTTAGTGATTGGTTATTTGGGCTATGATGATATATAACTGTTTTTGAGATAGTGGTAACGGCGAGGCGTGAACTTTGTTTATCGCAGCTGTAGCACATCTAAACCTTTCATCTAAGCGTGCTATGATGATCTGAATCAGTTATCTGAGCCGGTGTTCGTATGCTTAGAAACGTTCTATTTGGTTACTGGTTGCTGCAAGTGTTTCTGATGAGCGTGCTATATCTTTCTAATGTATTTTCCTATTCATATATATTTCCTCTGTCAATTTGTTAACTTTTGGCTTTTAGTTTAACTATGTTTGAATTCATTTAGATTTCTTTTGTATTGATTAGTTAGTTCAATTTTAATATTAAGTAAGCGGGTTCTTTGAGATTAAGCAAATTGTTACCAGTTCTTAACTTTTGTCTAATTTTCCTTTAATAGTAGGTTTTAGTTTCCCTTCAAGCTTTTTCCCCTATATTCATGTTTTCTTATGATTTTATACTAATCCTTGAAAGAACTTTCAGTGTCATCTCCTGTTCAAATAGATTTTCCCCTCTGTTAATGTGCTTTTTGAATCAACTTTCTCTAAAGAGATCTTCTCCTATGTTAATGTGTTTCTAATGGTAATTTTGATGTCGGATTAGATTACTTTTGTCCTATATTGGTAGTTTTGATAAGTTGTTCTTTGCCTTTAAATGGGTTAGCGATACTCAATCTAATCTCTTATTCTGCATGTCTTATATGGCTCTTATTGTTCAAGTCATTAAAAAAAAATCTATTTTGCAGCCATCTTAGCGTGGGTGGTTATTGGTTTTTCTATCCAGGTTTGCATACATTTTCCTTCATCTATTGAAATAGATCGATCATGAGAAGCATGTTAGATGATATCTATACTTAAACCTTCTGATATTGGTGGTGTCAAGGCATATTTCAGCACTCTCATGATAAGTTTTTTTGTTCAAGTAGATGGTTTGGAGTCATATGTAGTCATCAGTTGTTCAAGTGTTGCTTTTTTAAATGGATAGGCTTTTTTTTTAGGAACTGGTACAAAATGGTTGTTTAGGTTGAGGATGACTCTAGACTGTTCACTTATTTTAGTCATATGTAGTCATTAGTTGTTCAAGTGTTGCTTTTTTAAATGGATAGGCTTTTTTTTAGGAACTGGTACAAAATGGTTGTTTGAGTTGAGGATGACTCTAGACTGTTCACTTATTTTTAAACTTGAATATGTCATTTTTTTTAGTTTGGCGTAGTGTTGTTGGTTGTTTAGAAAGTTCACAAGAGTTTGGTAGGAAGTTGCTATTGTTGGTCTTAGTGAACTGATTTTACTGTCTTATTGTTCTTAAGTGGATTTTCATGGCCAATGTATGCAGTATTCACGGGCGTCTATTGTGGGTTTCGCGTATTGAAGCTTACACTACTATATCAGAGGTAAACAATAACTACAAAGTCCTTAAATAACTGATATATGTTACACCATCCCTAACAACAAACTGTTTTATCGGATTTCACCGCCGCCCCTTAAAGAGCAATCACATTGTTTCCTTTGACTTCTTACATTTGTTTTTTTTAATATGCTTAACAGTTTATTATGATTTGGATATAACTTTAAGCTTTATTTACTCTTTACCAGAACAATTGTAAAGGAAAAATTATAGTAAAAAAAAGCTTAGAACAAATTATATTACCTCTTCGGTTTATTATGATTCATACCTGTTGAGTTTATTTTAATTTGGATATAATCTACTCTCTACCAGCTTTATTTAAACTCAACATATTTATTTACTCTCTACCAAAATTCTTATAAAGGTGACAAATATATAGCAAGTATCATATGCGTAGGAAATGGCAAAGAAGATAGTTATTTTTGTTAAGGAAACAAAGTTCTTTTCATGAAACATGTATGAAAGTGATGATCTTTTTTTTTTGCATACAGTGATTTGAAAATGTGATAATTGACTGAATGTGTTCCCGGATGGAAGCACTGTTGCATCTGCAACAGGAGATGTGGATGAGTCGTTGAGGTTGTGGAACATTTTCACGGTCTCTAAAGTGTTGATTATGTACATGAGATTAATAAGGATATTGGATAGCCATTATATATTGATCGACCTAGAGACACCAAAAGACTATGTTGATGCTCCGGTAACGTCGAGTATCACTTTACGTGGCAATACATTTTAAGGCTATGATGATTAATCTGAGTAGGGGTTCAAAGTAAATTTTGGTTTATTTTGGCGTGGCAATACATATTGCAGCCATAGGACCATAACCTCTATGGTGATCTGAGCCTATACTTACCCTATTTTGTTATTCATGAGTTGTTTTGGTTCACTTTGGTTTCATTCTTTTAAGCATAGAGTATACTTAAATTTTTTACAACTTTTACAATTGTCTTTTAAATCTGTTTACTGTTTGTGAGATGTTTAGACACACTTTTTTGTTATCTTCACACATATACATGCAACATTAATAAATGACTTTAAACGATAACACAAATATATAAAAAACCCAAAAATTAAAAAAAAAACCTATTTCGTACACGAGTTTAAAGGGTTGATCGGGCTACCTCTAGACCTTCATAAGTTTCGCTCATGTGGACATTACATACATATATAAAAAAAACAGTCTGTTTTGACCATTTTATCCTTCGTATCGAATGTATGCCCATGTTCAGAAAAAGTTTTAACCCGCAGCAACGCGCGGGTCTTTTACTCGTAATAATAATAATAATAATAAAAAATTAATACATAAATATTAGTCTTAAACCAACCCCCTAATACCCAACCTCTCTATATACATTTACCCTTAATCATACGTCTCCATGGCGTCTTATCCTCAACCATATCCTCGGAGAGTCGTAAGTCCAACGAATCTTGCCTAATACGCTCGAGGCTCGACCCATGACATTTTAGGTCTGTCTCTCCCTCGACGCCCCTCAATAGTGATGGAATCAACTGCTCTAATCGATTTTGGACCGAAAAATCAAGTCATATAAGCTCCACCTTGGATGAGTTTGCAAAGAAGAAGAAGCATATAATTGCTGGTGTAAGGCGCCGATCACGGCCTACGACTCGGTGAAGGATTTTCTGTAGTGTTTCACTTCATGGACCGAAAAAGATGGGGCAAAGAAAATTTATTATAGTGTTATCCTTACAACTCTTTGGTGAATTTGAAAAAGAAGAAATGAGAAGATCTTCGGCAATGGAATCCTTGAGGCTGAAAACATTTTAGAGGAAATCAAGGTGGTTCTTTCCTGTGGATCAACCACAAATTATTTGGAATGGTTGGTGTAATCTTTCTTGTATTGAACAAATGTAATCTAGCCCCTTGCTAGTTCTCTTTTTCTATAAATCCGATCGTTCAAAAAAATAGTCCATTAAATAAACCACTGACGTGAAACGTTGTTGTTGTCAAAGTGACCTCCATTTACGCAGCGCTCACCCTCAACATCGTTGTAGTTGTCGGAGCCAATCAAAAAGATCAGTGACGGAAATCCTACTTGACTCTCACCTAGTCACCTTTTATATCTTTCTTGTTTCCTTAGACAATCAAATAAACCATTGTCGGGAATCATTGTTTCTACTATTGTATATATATACAATAGACAACCGAACTTATAGTTCCTTGTCCCTTTTTTCTCAAAAAAAAGAAACACTTTTACAATATATATTAAAGCTGTGATTTCTTCACACAAATGTCCAGCAGCATAGCTGGTCTGCTCATAAGCTTTTGTTAGCCCAGGTCTCCGGTTCGATCCATGGGTTTGCCAATTATTTTTCTTTAAGTGCACTTTCTTCTTTTTCATTTATGTGATCGATATAGGTTTCTTCTTTGGGCCTACTCAGCAGAAATTCCATTCTCCGTTCTCCGTTCTCCACGTGTTCTTCTTTTTCAATTTTGTGAACGATTTCCTCTGGTTTCTTACAATTTCTCATCTCTTTCGCCCAGTGTTTTCGTTACCGGACCGGACCGGCCGGTTGGACCGGTCTAACTGGGAACCGCTACCTCCGGCGGTCCGGTTGATGCCCTTTGAACCGTCGTCAAAAAACCCGGCCGGTCGTGACGGTCGACGGCTGAACCGCCAGACCGGAGACCGCGGTTGAGCCGAAGAAGACTACAAAACCCAGACGAGAAAGATTAAGGAGATGAAACCAGATCGTAATTTGTAGGAGATGAAATTACTCAAATTAGATCATAACTTGTCGGAGATGAAATCATCCTGCACTCGAAGATACCAAGTTCGTAACTTGGTGATGGAGATGAAAACAAACCATGTAGACAAAAAAGAGAAGAGAAATTGATGAAAGAAGAAGCAGGTTTTGGTATGTAGAGAGAGAGCCGTGAATGAAGAGGAAAGCGGCGATGATAATCTAAACTTTTTAATACTTAGGTTAACTTTAAGTTTCATTAAAGCCCTTATAGAATCAAAATGTCATCTTCAGACCCTTAAAACTTCCTTCATACACACATTCTAAATTCTCTAGATAGAAACGTTCGATCATTATTTTCTATAAAGTGTAAATTACAACTTAATGTGTATAATTATATTATTTTAAGTTATAAAAATATAAATATTTTATATTATATGTATATATAATTTTATATTATATAAATTATGTCATCCGGTTTTTAAATCCGGTTCTACCGGTCCGACCAGTGAACTGGTAAGACGACCGGTTCAGTTTCCGGTCCGGTTTAAAAACATTGCTTTCGCCTCTTCGATCTTCTCAGCGACGGGTTCTTCTTTCTTACTTTCTTTTATGCTATGCGGTTTTCTTTATTGGTTACCATTTCTTCTAAACTGTCGTCTTTTCTTCTTATTTGTAGTTGGATATCTTTTGTTCCTTATTTTACTAACTTTGCTTCAATATTTAGTAATTTCTTACTACTATGTATGGGGGTAATTACACCTTTTACAGCTTTGAGGTGCCCTAGGGTGAGTCTGCAGATTTTATTGTTGTCCTTGCTTCTTCTAAGGATTCATTTTGTTTACTTATGAATCTTTTATTTCAATTATTAATATTTTGTAAAAGTCTAAATGGTTTTGGATCGTAGTAATTGAAAGTTTAATTTTTTGACTATCTGATGTAGATTCATGTAATTTAGGAAGATGATAATAGAGGGGATATTCTTATGTTTGATATTTCAGGCTTCTTAGGATAATTACAGTTGTTAGAGAGGTTCAGACATATATTAAAAAGTTACGATATTTTTGCATATCGTTAGGCTATCCGTAGTGGGGCTCCATGGAGGCGCCATGGAGCCCATAACGCCCCTATAACGCCCCTCTCCCACCCCCCGGGGCGCCATGTTAGGAGAAATGGGGCTTGGGCGTTAGGCTTTCCGTAGTGGTGGGGCGTCACCACCCTCCATAACGCCCCAGCGTAGTGGGGGTGGCGCCCATGGCGCCCGAAACTAAGAGAGGGGGAGGCGTGATGCTGGTAACGCCCAAGACCCATTTCTGCTAACATGGCGCCCCGGGGGGTGGGAGAGGGGCGTTATAGGGGCGTTATGGGCTCCATGGCGTCCCCATGGAGCCCCACTACGGATAGCCTTACCAGCATCACGCCTCCCCCTCTCTCACTTTCCGGCGCCATGGGCGCTATCCCCACTACGGTGGGGCGCTATAGGGGGCGCCATAGCGCCATCACCACCTCCCACTACGAAAAGCCTTATGAATGATGCTGAACTTAAAAAGTTTATAGGAAGAAAACGATCTATTCTGCACAACTATCTATGAACTATTGTATAACTATGATATCAACTTTTAATGAATTACATATTTTTTTGCTACCCGATTAGTACAGAATATGAATTGTTATAAATTTATTGTTCTTAATCAAACGTAAAATGGAGTTGGTGATGCTTATCATTTACTTCAATTTAATCGCTCATAGTTTATGATTTCTTTATTATGTCCTTAAAATGGAAGAAATTTAGTGTCGATCACATAATTATAGATCGGTGTTCTTTAGAAAAGCCAAATTCATTACAGATTTCAGTTGCTTTGGATGACACAGAGGTAATGTTTTAAAAAGTTCGGTTGTATAGAGTTAGGTAGGCATATCTATACTCAAGACATTAATTTTTGACCTTTTCAGAATAGATTGGTTAAATATTTTTGACCCTTTGAGAAGAGATGGGTTAAAATTCTTCACAGTAACTATTATAAATATAATACAGATTTGGAGCCTAGGTTGTTGTTATTATTAAATGTAGAGAAAAAAATAAGATTGAAGAGACTATGTTCAATGGAAGATAAGTCTGTAAATTCAATGTAGATGCCATTTAGATTATTTTGTGTGTATATGAAACATTTAGGCTAATTTTTTTAGTATGCAGATAGGACTTATTATATATACAATTTCTTGAATATGTTCTTAGATTGGAAGATATTTAGTCTCAAATGGATACTTATAGATCATCATCATCTACAACTTTTAGAAACTGGTGTTCTTTAAAGGTTATACTTATTAGGCTGATATAAGCTATATGTTTTGGTGATCATGGACGCTTAGGGCATGGGGTATACCCATGTTATATTATATGTTAAAGGTTGCCACGTGAGTGTTGACTGGACTTTAACATCACATAACATAAATGGGGTATGTTCCATTTGGTTTGGTATGGTGTTATGTGGTGAGGTGTAAAGATGTGAGTGGATGGTTTTGGAAAGTTTTTAAAAGCTTGTGAAGGTTACCGGCGTGAAAAATATAGCGTCGTGAATATGGCGCAAATATTTAACAGAGGTTGGCGGGGGTCAGGGATGCATTTAGCGCCACCATATATGGCCACATAGATTTCAACGAAGCCAAACAAATAGCATACCGAGTGCCCTTACAAATGTAAACATAGTATTTGGTTTGTCTTTATGGACACTTACTATATGTAGTAGCTCTAAATCATGTGTCTTTGATATTTTCAGATAACCGTAGCAACGCGCGGTTGAACTCTAGTTGGATTAATTAATTAATTAATTAGTTACTTAAACTTTAAATGTTAGATTGTTGATTATTTCGTGAAGTTTTAGATTATATTTAACTAATATTATATTAGCTTGTTGATTAATTAATTGATTTGGGTTTAAATTTTTTAATGTGATCCGGCACAAATCGGACCTAAAAACTTTAATATTTTGTGATAACAACTTCTAAAATTTCCAATCTCATAAGAAAAATTATAGATTCCTCACTATATTCGAATCAACATACAACAAATTGGATGTTCTCGAATACTCATTTACATCATTTTAAGATTTAAATATTTCAAGAGTTTCATTTTATGAGCAGTAATTCATGTAATGGCGGTAGCGAATGAGCCGTATATGTAGACTTTCACAATATCTATTAGACATAAATCAAGTATCTCTTATATTGGACTCAAAGCTCGCTTTGACCCGGGTAAGATAAAACATCTAATTCAAAAGACATCGAATTTAAACGTTATAAAACAATCTCCATCGCTATGTTTGTGAGAATGTTTTTCGCATACGTGGCGTCGCAAGTGGGAAGTGTGGCGTTGTTGGTTGTTTTCTGCCGGGTGTTCTTCGGCCATTAACCGTTCCTATGTGCGCTGCACTTTCAGTTTATTTTTGTTTTTTTACTCTCTTATTTAATTTCAAGTCGGTTGTATGTGGGAAGGATGAGCTTTTTATCGTTTGGGTAAAAATTTGTTTATGGGAAGGATGTGTAAAAAGACGATAGGATATGCTGATTAGGATTGTTTGTGGGAAGGATGGACATTGGCGTTGCGGAAAGCCTAAGTTGAAATAATCACCCCTACTTGCTAGCAATGAACTTGCTGTTTTCAGTCTTGTAAATGAAGAAACATTATACTAAACTATGAACCATTTTGCAGGGCCATGGAAAGAAGATAAAAAGGGTTTATTGTGAACAATTGATGCCTCTAGATTTAAGCACAGGAGACACGCTTAAGAATACGCAAGACATATTCAAGCAGCAGTTCGAAAAGCATGACTCAACTGAAGTCAAAAAACGATGTTCGACCCTTGAAACAACTGTTTTTTGTGCGGCTGCAATCAAGCATGAACCGAAACTAAATGAAGATGAAAGGGGGTAATGATGTGGAACATGTTAATGGTGATTGCCTAATCAAAAGAATAAAGCAACAGAAGTAGAATATTGAGGGTAAAAATGCACAAAGCATGAGTAATATTGTAAGTAATAACTACAAGTAGCTTATGGTTGATTTATAAGTTAAAGAACACGACTCTTTTTTTTTTCATTCTGTACAACTTGACACTGCTTATAAATATTCATAAAACCTCAAGTATCTTCATATTATACCAACCGAAATCACTTTAAAATCATACCTATATATCTTGCTTCGGCTTGCGGCTCAGCTCCGAGTAACTCCCGCCCATAAGCTGCAAAATTTCTTCCCACAAACCCTCATTCTGGGTACCACCAAATATCATGTTTGAACTACAAGCCGCTACATGCCATAAGCCAGCTTCAATCTCTTCTCTAAGCTGATCAAGCTGCCAGCCGGCATACCCAACAAAAAACCTAAAATCTTGAGGTTTGGAAATGCCGGTTTTTACTAAAGCTGAAGCTTCATCCAAACCATTTCGGGAACCAAAACATAAGGCGGGAGTAACTTCTTCGAAATCAAGAACGTTGTTTTTCCCGTTAGTTTTCAACAAAAATATGCTTGCCTCTAGGGGACCACCAAAATGCAATGAGCAGTCAGAAAATGTGGTGGCTAAATGGAGATTAGTAGGTTTCATGTTTTTGATCTTTTTATGGAGGGGTCGGTTTATGATTACTCCAAATGGGCCTTCTTGGGGATGCCGGGTACCCGAGCCCAGTAGGAAGACAACAGATCTTTCAAAGGTTTGAACCCCATCGAGCTTTTCAGTTGCAACAAGGACACAACCTGTTTCAGGGGAGGTAAGAGGGTGTGCCCATTTTGACCCAAGACGTTTAGACTCTGCGATGACCCCTTCGTCTTGTTTGTTAAGCATTAACTGCATAGCATACCCAAAGAATGAGTTATATTCCCTTTTCCCATTCCATATTAAGCTGGATCTTGAAGGAACATATCTGTAAAAAGTAGGTAGCAACTTTGGCCCATTTACTTATGAATGGGTTCATTTGGGTTGTGTTTCACATCTTACAGGTCAAATCAAAACACTTATTGTAGATGGGTTGCACAATACCTCCTAAATCATTTCATTCTAAAAGTTAAACTATTATTTAAACAACATAACTGTTGTAGTCATATTTGACACTATTAATATTTAAAAATTGAGTGTTTCACGTCTACTCCACCTGATCCCTTTTGACCCTTTACCCATGCCTGCTGACCCACTTTGACACTTTCATATTTTACACATATAAAAAGTAGTGTGATTTAAGAAACTTTGCCTGCTGATTCAGATAAAGCATTGCTCTAAATTCTCTCCAGTCAGTAGCTTTATGCTGGGACTTTCGAGAACCTGCATCACTAGATTTGTTTCTTTCAACAGGATTATTTCCTTTGAGGCCATCTCCTTCCGGAACTGAATGATCACCATTACCTGTAATATATAAAAACAAACAAATCCATGATATTGAATCTTGGATTCATGTTTAACTTATGAAATTGAACTTTGTGTTCTACAATTTGTGAATATGATTTAAGAAATAATAACTACAGAAGAAAATGGTGAGTGAAGAAGATAAGGGTATACTGGTCATTTTCCAATCATGTGACATGCACATGCACATGGCATGAATTTTCTCCAAAGATTTTTGAAATCTTCTATTAAAAAAGATGGTAATATGAGAAGTCCAAGCTTTGAGAAATTGAGAGACATGAACATTGACAAGTAATCAATACATACAAAGATAAAGGCTTTCAACCTGTTTATGCTGCCACAAATATTATAAAATTTGAAAGGGTAATAGTAGAAAATAACACAGTAATCCTCTTTCTGTTCCAAAATAAATAAAAAACTATAATTGGTGAAATTTCAAGAAGAAAATATTTCTTGATCTATTAGTAATCAGTAATCACTAAAGAGCTACTTATAACACTTCATATTGAATTATTGATCCACCGAGTCTTATATGCCTTTAAGGGGTGGTTTAGATATTTCACTAACCATTACAAACATCCTTTAACTGTCTAATCATATTGTGTTTTTTTTTTATTAGCAAATTTGGATCGTTGACGGGCCACTGGCCCGCCCGATCATCTCCATCTGCAAAACCTGGAACCCCTATTTTTTGTCACAAGTGCGACTTGAACCTAACACCTCTCCATTTTAATGTCTTTGGGTGCGTCACCTTAACCACTTGGTTGGAGTCATTGGCGTCTAGTCATATTGTGTATATGTATGTTCATATATGTTGTAGATGTAGATATACATTACACACATGCGCATACACAAGTATATATATCTATGTTCATATACATATACAAATATTTAACCGGATGTGAAAACCGCAAAGAAAGTACAAAAAAGAACTAACTAAATGACCCCAAATTTTTCAGAGGAAGAACCAGCAATAGACACAAAAATACAGTACATTAATAACATCATGTAATCATGCCATCTCTAACATTATAAAAAATATATGTATTTCTAAAAATTTAATAAAGAAAGCATCCATATTGTATAATGTAACATGTGCATATCATGCTTATTACGCATAACACCTAATTTCAATTTGTAAACCCGGGTGCACTATTCTAACTTGACATGATATACTTCACTACAGGCTATATAAACAGAGCTCATACAAAGTTACCCTTAAATAATTAAAAATATTACTACCTCAACACATTAAATATTGCAAATTTACTGTTTGGAACACATATCTAAGGGCTATTTGGAATTTTGATCCATTAGTCTAAAATACTTCGTGGGACAGGGATAGATCAAATGTCAATACTTGTCTGCAATATGAACACAAATACAAGGAATATGGTCATGCAATAGATACTTCCACCATCTTAAAGTTAGGTAGCATTGGCCACATTGATATCATTATTTTAAAACATTGATATCCACATTAAATTTTATTTTTTTAATCTTCCATTCTTGCCTTGTTTCAAAATTTGATTGAATATGATCTTGGATATATATAAATTACTGAATAGGTGAACAACTTTGTCCCTATTAATCAAACAAAATAATTAGTGAGTTATGTTTGGCTTAAAAAACAGAACAATTGAACAATTCAAAACAATCTCGATATGGATAAGCATTAAAATTGGTCAAAACACAGAAAAAAAAAATCTAACTTAAAATATTTCAAATTACTGACATAGGCATATGGTCATGTTATCAATCTACTAATTATATAATTAAAAATTTCCTACTTATCTGTTATCAATATACTTTCAGTTTAATAGTTACAACTTTACAAACTCCCTGATTTCAAATGCAGTTTATAATAACATCATGATGTTTTCATAATCAAAAACCAAAAGTAAGAAGAAAAACAGTTACATTTATGCAAATCACTAGTAATTCCAAATCATATTTCACAACACGACCTGAATTCAAAGAAACCCTAACTTATCGAAGAAAAGCAGAAATCGTACCTGTAGAAGAAGATGAATCAGAGTTATTCTGCGAATTCTTCTTTCCCATAGCTCGAACGACAAACAATCGATGAGAAGAAACCGGTCCGATCGGAGACCTGATCTCGCACACCTTTCCGAAATCGCAAGAAGCCGTCTTCCTCGATCTCCATGAACAATTAGGTTTATCATGCAACTGATTATTCCTCGATATGTAAGGACATCGCGCTGCAGCTTTGATCTGTACAGCACACAGATCCATCACGATTATCTTTCTACCGTTTTTCTAGATGGATTTTAAGCCGAAATCGATCGAAGAAATTTCTTCGAGTAGAATCGGTGAGGTGTTTAGGTCGAATTTGCAGGAATCATGGTAGTGTGAAAGGAGAGGAAGTGATGAAAAGGGGTGATGATGGAAGACCGAAAATGGAATTCAGTGGTAGTTAATGCGGATGTGAGGATGAAAGAGAAAGGAACGTGTGTTTGTGTGTGTGAGAGAGAGAGAGAATATGCCAAAGTGATAAACCGTTTATTATGGTGAAGTAGGTTAAAGCGACGTTAGAGTCACGTGGGGCTCGCATGTTGGAGGTGGGCGGGTGGGTTATGGGTAATGGGTTCATCGGGTTGTTAAACGGATACTTTTTTTTTGGATCGATGGGTTGAAACAGGAACTTCGAATATAATAAAGAATCGAGGAAAATAAAAGGAAAATTGGCCTATATTAATCTCAGTTATCATCTATTAGCCGATATTAATCCCAATTAGTTATTGTTTTTCCTCATAATAATCTCAGTTATTAACATGTTGGCCAGTATTGATCCACCGTTAAGTTGTGACTGACGGTGTTAAATATTTGCTGACTGGACGTCCTAGTAGGCTCCTATGTGGCATTTTATACAAAAAAGATTTTAATTAAAAAAACAAACCGCCGCTAACTGAGGAACAGGTTTCCCAATCTCCTTCGATTGCAAGCTCAAAACTGCCGCCGATTCTCTCTGCCGCGCCTAGCCGCCAACGCCACCCTAAACCTACCGTGAAACTCCCTCACATTCTCTCTGAATCAAGCGAAGCTTCTTATTCGCCTCGTGAAAACCCTCAAAATCAGAAATACACTTACAATGCGCAAGCTAATTAGGCCTCCATACCTTCCAAGCTTCCTCCATCTGGAATTTGGAGGATTTCTACCCTCCGTCTCCCCTGGATTCCGAATACTTCAATCACCGTCAACCAAATTTCGCACCGAAGAGGACAAATCCTCAATCTACTCCAGCAGGCCTCAATCTATTCAGACTACAAAAACCAGAGGAATCACCGAAAAAACGACGACGATGATAATGAGGAGAGAGAGGAGGTGCAATGTTGCATATGGGGAGATCATTACATCGCACCACCAGCTCCACTTCCGATGACGAAGAAATCGATCGAGATTCCAGATCCGAGATGGAGAGTCGCTCAAATTTCGGATCTTCCGTTCACAACGAATCGGTGACCCGGCCGCCTTCCGCCTTACCTCCACCCCCAAATCGTTCTCGACGAAATCCGAGAAGTCTGAAGACGTTGCGTCGTCGTCGGCGAGCTGGAAAACCGGTCAATACAACAATAATTCCGACATAAGGATGGTGATTTTGCATCGAGATCTAACGGAAATCGTTGTTCTATTATGGAGTATTTTGATAAAGCTGTTGATTCTGGTGAACAGGTGTCGGAGATGCTCGAAACCGGCAGAGCTCAGCTCGACGGGAGTTTCCGCCAGTTGAAAAGTAAAATTACCAAGATGACCTCAATTTGAGAATAATTTAGTTTCAATTTTCTGATTTGATTGCAGAAACGGTGCATCATTTAATTAAAATCTTTTTTTTTAATAAAATAAAAATGCCACATAGGATCCTACTAGGACGCCCGGTCAGCAAATATTTAACACCGTTAGTTACAACTTAACGGCGGATCAATACTGGCCAACATGTTAATAACTGAGATTATTATGGGGAAAAACAATAACTGAAATTATTGTTAGCCAATAGGTGATAACTGGGATTAATATAGGCCAATTTTCCAAAATAAAATTATGTTTTCTTTAACGGCTTCTCTAGATTTGTTAAAAGAACTTGTAAAAAATTAAAAATATAACAAACACGTTATAAAAACAAAACAAATCAATAACAAAAAAACTTGTTTTACTGTTGAGGGTGTATTTTCAGGATGCTCGCAGGAAGCTCACGCAGTGCAGGAATCCTATTATCGTCTGGGAATCCCATTCATCCAGGTATCCTGATTTATTTATTTTTAACTAACCCTCATATTTGCCACGTGTTTATTTGACCAGGTTTCGACAAAGTCATCAACTACCTCCGAAACTTACGCTCCAGCTAAAGAAGATCGTGGACCAAGTGAACGAAGAGGCCCTTAACGGTCGAATTAGTTGGATAATAGGATCCCGGGAATCCCGGAAAGTTTGTTACCATTGTATTTGTTATATAAATCGAGGATTCGATCGGTAGAAACACACACAACTCCTTCACACTTTAGCTCTGATAGCATACAATCTCTGTAACACTTAGCCTGATCGATCAAACCTCCAAAACACTTGTAATTTTCAGTTTCCTATCAATAAAATTGTGTGGTAGCGGGCTCTTCAGGCCGGCTCCCGAGGTTTTTTTGCTAGGATTCCTAGAGGCAACTCGAAGGATCCTGGATTTTTCCCTCGTTACATCGTTGTGTTCAACTTTACATTACGAGCGTATTGACAAGCACACTACCTCACATTCTAAGTTTGGAATACGAAATTCTTTTGTGAATTTTTGACCAAAACAATTACTATCCTATACATGATACAAGATTCAACTATCTAACGCTAATGAAGCTCAACAATATTAATATCCTAACCTAATTACCTAATACCTTATTAGTTTTTTTTTAACAGCAAATTTGGATCACTGATCACTGACGGGCACATTACACCACCCACCCAATCATCTCCAATCCCTATCAGAAGGAAACTCACCATTGGTGAGAAAACCCCTAGCCCAACTTGTAACCCCCATTTTTTATTTTTTTTGTTATAAGTGGGACTTGAACCCAAGACCTCTAATTATAGGGTCATACACCTTTGCCACTAGGCTAAGCTAGTGGGTGTCAATACCTTATTAGTTAATAAATAAATAACTTAAATCCTAATTCAAATTTCAAAGCCCAATTATATTATGTGATAATTGTATATGTTATATTGAGAAAGAATTGTTTAGAAATATTTTCATAGATGGTGTGATGGATAGGTTTTAAAAAATGAAAACTCGTTGAGAGCAACTTTAGGTATATTATATTACTATTTTCTATTAACGAATGACTTACACTACTACTTTTGTTATGCATTTTTAGATTTTAGTTGGTTTCTTTATCATGAAACGTGACCTGACCAAACCCGAACTAAATCGGTCTACAAAAGATAACGATTGACGGCACGCCCCAAAAAAATTTCCGACCTCCATGAAAAAGATTCTTGGGTTCACCATTAGATTGTAGAATCGGGGTATCCCAAATGGCCGGATTAAGTGAGTCAAGGGTCGGCTGAATGTTATACAGCACAAGTACAGTTCGGAAGCAATAGACTGTTGGATAATAGATGTCCAGACCCGACAACACCAAGAACCCGACCAGGTTAGACCCGTAAAGAGTTACACTTAGGGCAACGAGATAAAAATCCGCTTACTTGGTTAACCGATAATTCATGGAAATAAGTAATTAATTTATGTTTATTCTTGATTAATAAACATTAATTAATTACGAATCATTATCCTTGCGATAATGTACGGAGTATAACGTTTACGATTTATCGATTAAACGTTTACGGTGAAAATAATAAATCAAATCAATAGTTATTTGAATTTATTAGTTCTCGGGTTTACGACTATTGTATTAATAAACCGGTTTTATTAATTCGTAAACAATGGTGGTTCATTTCGATGAAAGAGATTGACGAGGGGCCTAAAGGGAAATTAGTTGCTTATAAATAAGCAACTAGTGATTAGGGTTGAGGGTTCCTAATTCTCCCCTTTACGCCTCTCTTGAAGTCGTCGCCCCCTCCCAC
Source organism: Deinandra increscens subsp. villosa (assembly GCA_039602395.1). Taxonomy (NCBI): domain Eukaryota; kingdom Viridiplantae; phylum Streptophyta; class Magnoliopsida; order Asterales; family Asteraceae; genus Deinandra; species Deinandra increscens. The sequence continues at coordinate 60,998,587 of JBCNJP010000009.1, read as the reverse complement.
GATCTCTCTCTCGCTCACTCTTATCCGCACACCAACCTATTCATCGTAGGAGCTTTATCGTTTGGAGATTGCTACTCGTTTCTAGTAAACGATCATCGTCGAATCATCATCATCATCATACGAGATCGCTGTCGCCGCCACCACCTTGGTCGTCTCCGTCGACGCCCCATCTCCCTTGGGTCGTCGCCACTCTAAACCCTAGGCCGCCTTCACGACCTAGCGTATCTCCATTTCGCGCGACACCATCACCACTCGGTTTATTGTCATTCCCACGATATCGCGAGTGCGAGCCTTGTCGCCGATTATCGTTTCATCGCCACGTTTATACCCTAATCATCGTCGCCGTCTCAATTCGTGGGTGCTCGCTTGTCACCACCATAAACCGAATCGTTGCAGTTTTCAACAAATCGGTTTGAGACGGTTTTGCGATTTGCAAAACGATTTGATCCGAACATCGAATCGGATTTTCCGTGAAACCTCTCTAGCGTTTGTTGGAACACTGGAGGTATATCTAAACTCCGCTTTAGTTTAGATGTTTTATTTCGATTAATGTAATCGTTAGTATTTTCGCTTTAACCGGTTTAACGCGAAAAGGTGTTTGCGTGATTATTTTTTGGTGATCCTGATCCTGTTGACACGATTTCGACACCAACGGTTTACGCGTCTAAAATTAGTAAATTTATTTATTACGCTGCGTAAACGGATTACCGGTTTAATCCGTTTTAACTCTTTATTTA
>JBCNJP010000009.1:60960111-60997350 GCA_039602395.1 Deinandra increscens subsp. villosa | reverse complement strand
TAGTTTAGATGTTTTATTTCGATTAATGTAATCGTTAGTATTTTCGCTTTAACCGGTTTAACGCGAAAAGGTGTTTGCGTGATTATTTTTTGGTGATCCTGATCCTGTTGACACGATTTCGACACCAACGGTTTACGCGTCTAAAATTAGTAAATTTATTTATTACGCTGCGTAAACGGATTACCGGTTTAATCCGTTTTAACTCTTTATTTACTAAACCCAGTCGGTAATGTTTTAATTAGTTTTAATTAACCTAAAAGTTTTTTTTAACGTCACCGGGCACCCGTATACCACTGTCTGAAACCCAACAGTGGTATCAGAGCCTTGATCACCACACACAAACCCTAACCGATCGGTTTTAAACTGGTGGATTTCACGAACTGGGGTTGAAACCCGAAAGTCGCGAAAGTTAAACGTATTGCCTTTTCCACATGTTTGGTGGATTTAATTCCACCAAACATTTTCAATTCGTTAATTGATTGTTTAACGCTCGTATTCGGCTAGACCCATATTTTGGTTGTGATTGCTTGTCGTGTCTTGGTTTGGCCCATTTTTGGCCCACTAGTATTTTGGTTTTGGATTGGCCCACTTGTTTATGGGTTCAAAAGTTGTATCCAAAGTAGATTAGCTTTTATTCTATTTTTCTCGTAAATGCTCACCTTCACCCTAAAGACCAACGAATTACAATCCATCAAGGAGAGCTTTCGGTTGTTGATACGACTATCCCGTTGTGGCAAGTGTTTTTATCTAAAGACACTTCCCATTATGGCCTGTATCCACAACCGAAAGACCGACGAATTACAATCCATCAAGGAGAGCTTATGAAGCCAGTGGAACGTTAGGGTCAACCGGATGACCTTTCCATACTCATCCTTGTGGTTGATTTTACTTCTGTCCCAGACCTTCTTCGACATTGTCATTAGGCTCTGACAATATCGAAACCTCTCAAAGCCGAATATGTGTTTGTTTGCATGTGCGTTTTGGTTGCTTGTCTTAAATCGTTTAACGCGCCAACTAAAACTCCAAACTAAGTTTTAAACAGTTAAAACAGTTTTACAATCAATTGGTTCGAGTCCTAATATTCATTAAGACTCAAAATTTCATAACCAGTTTTATCCGACTATGAACTCGAATTTTTCGATCTTAAAATATCGAACTTTTAATAATTGGTTATTGCCTCGCGACGGGTAGTCTTAATAATGAGGTTATTAAATTGACTGTCCCGAGCGAGATAGGGTTCTTGTGTAAATTTAGTCAAACGTTTAATTAATTAAAACACTGACTAAATAATCCTATCTGGTAAGCCGCTAAACGGATAGATTATGCCATCCTAGTTAATTCTAACTTGGAACATATTTACCGATGAATCAATGTTGGAGTATTTCAACACCGCACTTGGTGTTCAGGGTATCTTCCAAGGTGTGTGAATTGGAGTATTTCAACACTGTGCATGCACACTGACCACTAAGGACATCTATCATTTTCTTTACGAGTACCTTGTGTATTGGAGTATTTCAACATTGTACATCTGGTCATTCGTAGACAAAATTGGCATGGATGACGCTAAACGTATTTCACGAATTAATTCGCGAAAGCCTCATAAACGGGAGTTATGACTGGTTTTCACAAGAGACAATCGTTGTCTATCCGATTACTTAGTGACCGGTGATTGCACTTAATGCTGCCTTTGTGGGCCGACTACTAATTGGGTTCCTATATTCCTATTCAAAATTTGCTTGCCGTTTTTAATACGTATATCACATCGAAACACTAAACGAATTGCCTGTTGTTTCAGATGGCTAATCCATCTGGCAACAACGAGGTTTTCCAGCTCAAGTCTCTCCTTGAGAAGGAGAAACTTGATAACACCAACTTCCTCGATTGGCATCGAAATCTGAAAATTGTCCTGCAGATGGCCAACAAACAACATGTGTTGGAGGTCGAGGTGCCCGAAGCACCCGCAAATAATACTGCCGCTGCTCGCGCTACACATGAGGCACTGAGAAAGGATGCCAACTCAGTTACTTGCCTCATGCTGGCGACCATGTCTTCTGAAATTCAGAAGAACATGGTTGATAGGACAGCGTTTCAGATGATTGGGGAACTTAAGGGCATGTTTGAAACCCAGGCCCGGCAGGAACACTACGAGACCGTTGTCAGGCTCATCACCTGTCGAATGGCTGAAGGTAGTCCTGTCAGCGCCCATGTCCTTAAGATGAAGGGCTACATCGACCGACTTGCGAAGCTCGATTACGTCATTCCTCAGGAGATGGCGACGGATTTGATCCTCCACTCTCTTTCCAGTGCGTTCACTCATTTCCGGATCAATTTTAATATGAACAGCCTAGTTAAGACAGTGACCGAGCTTCACGGTATGTTGAAGACCGCTGAGATTAATTTTCTCAATGGTAACAACAGCAAAGGCAAGTCGAATGATGTGCTCGCCATGCGATCCGAAGGTGTCAAGAAACCTGAGGTTAAGAGGAAGCATGGGCAAAGGAAGAAGGGCAAGGGCGTTGCTGCTAGAGGATCTAGTAGCACCGCAAAGGGCAAGTCAAGGGCTTCAAAGGCACCATCGTAAGATGAGTGCCAGTTCTTCGAATGCAACAAGATGGGGCACTGGAAAAGAAACTGCCCAGAATATCTTGCCAAGGTGAAAGGGAAGAAGGCCGATGCAGGCCCTTCGGGAGGTATATATCAGTTACGTCATGTTATAAACCACTTCACTTGATCCTTCAAAATATATGTTTGACATACTTTACATTTTGTGGGAACGTGAAGTCGTAGAAAGCAAGACAACCAAGAAGACATGACATCTTTGCATGATTGCAAACTTTGAATAAAGATCATGTCGGTTTTAATTCTTGGTAGTATCTTTAAACAACTTGTTTGTTTTACCTAGCGGGGTCCAGGGTGATACAATTTTGCTTTTGTTTGAATCTCGAACATGCACTAAAGTTTCCGGTTTAAACTTTATTGATATGCATGGTTTTTATACACTTGAAAATGTTTCACCTGGTTGGTAGATTATATTCGAACATATATAACATGACGCTATGCCTGGTGCTATTTATTTAATGATCATGAGACTGGCCTAATGCAAAGGAAGAACGGTTGTTCTTTGTAAATCTATTAAGGCCATGACGTCTCTTATTCTCATTGTACTTGCTACAATGGGAATAATCAACCTATCTTGATTCATGAAACCTTATGGTTTAGAATCGCGTAACTTGAGACTTCATTAAATCCAAATTGAACTTTTATGAAATCACTTGCTTGATTTCATCAATTCAAACAATAGGACCTTTGATGAGATCAAACGCTTCTTTATAAAGTTCAAAACCACCATTGCTACTTATGTAACACAATCACCTGTTTGATTATGTTATATAAATGCACTAAGTCCTGTGCACATGACCATGATGGTCATGAATAGATATATACGTAAAACACCTTGAAAGTTAACGACTACAACTGGTTTGTACATATATGTTAAAATTCATGCTAAGCATCTGTTGCTTACATTATGAGGTTTTGGTTTCAAGTTTGAAAGCCAATAAACACATGACTAATGACATGCCAATGGCCACAATTCACACCTTATACCCACGAATCATTTCCTCACTAAACACTTGCGACTCAAAATTTGGTTCCAAGAGGAAGTCTTGCGGGAGACCAAAATTTGAGTTATGCACGTCCACTTTTGTAAATGGACATTTAAAATTCCTTATCAAAGAAATTTGATTTCTATGGGAATTACTCTGTGACTCTTGTAAATTATTCAAGACTCATTTGACAAACATCTTTTCACAACAAATAGTTGTTGCTACAATGAAAACATGTTAGCATTCTAAATGACTAATAATTCCAAGGAACTAGATGTCGATTTTACTTGTCTAAAATCTTCCATTAATGGTTGGTCATTGGATTGAATTGTCAGTCCTAAATCAGACTCGATACTCTGATAGAATAATCATCAGAGCGTCTAGCACGCAACACCTTTCAAACACAAAGATGATTGTATCAAGCATACCATCAAACTCGGGCAGTTTGATTTCATCTTGCTATCTCATGTATATGACATGACAATCGGATATTGATCAATTTAGATTCATATTGTGTTTATGAAACTAAATGACTTCGTTCTGGAAAACGAATAATTTTTGCTAAGAGTTCTCTTGCAAAACAAATATCCTAACGGTTTGAAAGAAGGATGATTTTAAGAATGCATCGTCTACATAAAGCAAGTAGGAGCATCACCACCAATCCTTATCGGGATAACGATTGAATGTTGATCTGATGTTCATTCAAGTTTACTGATTTAAACTTGCAATGAAGCCTCAAACTTTTCTCCAAGTTTCAAGAGTCACCCACAATTGAAAATATCTCAGGAATGAAATCCTCAGATATATATTCAATTTCTTGAAACAAGTCGTGTCATACTAGTTGTGAAACGAGATCTATCCAACATAGGGATGTTGCATGAGTGTCACTGTAAAGAGTTACACAAATGACACAAGCTGGAAAAACCATATCATCTCAAATCGCCTTGATGATGTCAAATGTTCATGATGAGTACTCGAGTATACTTACTGAACAACTAGCCACCTTAAGTGAAGTTTTGAATCATGAATGTAAGGATACTTCAAAGAAGATTAATTTGATTATGTTGATAATCAATTAACATGCCATTGTGATAACACAGTAATCCATGTGCATACCAAGGGCACAAGTTATATCACGGATTCAAATTCACTTAAGTACTTTTGTTGTTCATGAGAAACACGAAAACTAATGAAACAACTTAAACGGGCAAAACCAAAACACAGGCAAAGAACCTAGCACGAGAATTCACAGTTCCGTTGATCAAGTTTGATCAATAAGCTAATACTGTTACGTATTACCTGAATTCTACGCTACATTGATGTTCTACTTTAGTGTTGGGATGTTGAACTTTAACGTTTGCACCAAATCATTCTATCTGATCTAAAGGGTTAGATGCAGATTTCGAATTCTGTGAAACGTGTTCGAATTTTATACGTTTTGAACATCTATGAATATTTTCTGAAGTATTCTAAAAACCGTCCGTAGTCGATCTAATTTGTGGGAACAAAACTGATCTATGACTATTCTGACTTTGGACTCAAAGGGTTGACTCTCCAGACTCACAGACCTCATTAGAGAATGACGTTGTGACGTAACTCGTATCGAATTGTCTTCATACATTTAATCATAAGACGAATTTGATTAAATGGTATACTCAAAAGTGTCCTTTGAGCTGAGATACATATGCTACCTCTCGTTTGCCAAAGACTGTTCTTTGATTGTAGTATACGTTGTCGCGTAACTGCCAGAAAAGACTACTTTTGGAAATGGATCTGAAGCTTAGTGGGAGCTGTATGTAGTCAAGATGAGATTCTGTACTCTTGCACTGATAATGCAATAGCTAGACATCGTGGGCCCTCTCGTGAGTTCCAAGTGTTAAGTGTAAGGCCTTACCCAAACTTACTGTGTGTTTGCTTGGATCACTTCGAACTAATACACGAGAAATAGAATGATTAAACATTAAAGAGAATGAATTAAATCCATGTCTCTTGTTCAATTGATGTCTTATACGGAAAGGAACTAATGACTTTGAATTACCATAAGTCAAAACTACAACATGAGTTTGTAGATATACCTTGGTTACTATGTAATAACTGGTTGGGGCAGCCATGTGTAGCTAAAGCACCTCTGACTGTTTCTTCTAATGTTGTCGGACTCTGTCCAAGTGGGAGATTGTTGGATAATGGATGTCCAAACCCGACAACACCAAGAACCCAACCCGGTTAGACCCGTAAAGAGTTACACTGAGGGCAACGAAATAAAAATCTGTTTACTTGGTTAACCGGTAATTCACGAAAATAAGTAATTAATTTATGTTTATTCTTGATTAATAAACATTAATTTTACGAATCATTATCCTTGCGATAATGTACGGAGCATAACTTTTTCGATTTATCGATTAAACGTTTATGGTGAAAATAATAAATCAAATAAATAGTTATTTGAATTTATTAGTTCTCGGGTTTACGACTATTGTATTAATAAACCGTTTTATTAATTCGTAAACAATGGTGGTTCATTTCAATGAAAGAGATTGACGAGGGGCCTAAAGGGAAACTAGTTGCTTATAAATAAGCAACTAGTGATTAGGGTTGAGGGTTCCTAATCCTCCCCTTTGCGCCTCTCTTGGAGTCGTCGCCCCCCTCCCACGATCTCTCTCTCTCTCTCTCTCTCTCGCGCGCGCTCTTCTCCACACACCAACCTCTTCATCGTAGGAGCTTTATCGTTTGGAGATTGCTACTCGTTTCTAGTAAACGATCGTCGTCGAATCATCATCCGAGATTGTCGCCATCGCCACCACCTTGGGAGCCGCCGCTGCCGCCTCTGCGAGAACTGTCGTCGCCGCTTCCACCTTGGCCGCCGCCGTCGACGCTCCACCTCCCTTGGGTCGTCGCCATTCTAAACCCTAGGTTGCCTTCACGACCTAGCGTACTCCGTTTCGCACGACACCATCACCACTCGACTTTATCGTCATTCCCACGATATCGCGAGTGCGAGCCTTGTCGTCGATTATCGTTTCATCGCCATGGTTATACCCTAACCGTCGTCGCCGTCTCATTTCGTGGGTGATCGCTTATCGCCACCATAAACTTGAATCGTTGCAGTTTTCAACGAATCGGTTTGAGACGGTTTTGCGATTTGCAAAATGATTTGATAAGAACGTCAGATCGGATTTTCCGTGAAACCCTAGCGTCATCACGTTGTCCCTCGGTGTCTCTAGCGTTTGTTAGAACACTGCGAAGGTATATCTAAACTCCGCTTTAGTTTAGATGTTTTATTTCGATTAATGTAATCGTTAGTATTTCCGCGTTAACCGGTTTAACGTGAAAAGGTGTTTGCGTGATTAATATTTTGATGATCGTGATCTTGTTGACACGATTTCGACACCAACGGTTTACGCGTCTAAAATTAGTAAATTTATTTATTCCGCTGCATAAACGGATTACCGGTTTAATCCGTTTTAACTCTTATTTACTAAATCCGGTCGGTAATGTTTTAATTAACCTAAAAGTTTTTTAACATCATCGGGCACCCGTATACCATTGTCCCAAACCCAACATAGATTTAGGTAGATCTTGTGGTGTGATTAAGAAACCTAATATCTGCAAAACTAACAACGCCATTAGACTCACCACAACATAGTAATCCTATGACCAAGCTCGAGCAGAAAATAAGTATTTGTGTTTGGATAAAAGTGTAGTAAGATATGAATAAATTAAATGAATCAAACTTGTAGTTGAAGTTGTATTTATATTACTTATTCTTTGCTTGTAGTATTAATGTATTTTCCCATTTAATGAGGTGCATGTCTTTTTTTTGAACATCAAAGGGGGATTCATTAAAATAGACTAGCCAGAGGCTAGACCAAAAACAAACAATAACAAACAGTTCGAGAAAAGCACAAACAAAACCAAATACATGAGGCACCCTATTACATCTTGCTAATCACAAAAGAAAATCCAACCATCCGTTCCATTCACATCCCCCGGCTGATCGATTACTTATCTAGAGAAACGACAAAGATTTTACTTCTCCCAATAGTTGCTCCATCGTGCATACTTTGTTCTCGTACACCTTGGAGCATCTAGCCTTTCATAATACCCATGCTGCTGTATATATAATTGCTTGAATTGCTTTCTTCTTTTTGGGTCCACTATGAATCGTTCTATGATAAGAGACAAGATTGTTCATAGAGAACGCAAAAAAAAAGGAAAGTTTTGGTCCAGGCTGTAATTCTTGACCATAAATTTGCCGACAAAATACAACCAGTTAGGAGACGATCGGTCGATTCCTCTTGCTCATCACATAACGGACAGAGAGTCGACTGAATCGATATTCCTCGGTGAGAAAGAGCACTCAGAGTTAGAATTTTACCTTGAAGTGATTGCCACATAAAGATGTTTGATTTAAGAGGAATCCAGCTGTTCCATTCAAATTGGACGTGAACGTTGTTCGAATCCAGCTCCCCAATCTTTGATCTAATCTCCCCGGAGTGGAAATCAGCCCCCACAGTCTGAATATACTCCTTTAAGTCAATTCCGAAATCTGACAGGGAGGACTCTACCTTAACAATAGACTTCCAGTTGCCGGAGATCCCTGCTCGGAGAGGGATTGACAAACCTGAATTGTTCCTGTTGGTGTGAATGGTAGAGATAACCATCTTCCAAAGACTGCGATCTTCAGAAGAGAACCTCCAGTGCCATTTAGAGAGAAGAGATAAGTTGGCTGCTTTAAGAGAACCTATCCCCAGTCCTCCTTTATCCTTGGGTGCGATCACCACTGACCAGCGGACCCAGTGTATCAAGTGTGTAAGTACGTATTTCGGGTAATGTCGTTAATGTTTGCCAGGCGTCAGAGTGTGTGCTCCGGATCCATATAGCTTTGGTATGTTGTTCGATTCGGACTTGCCTATGTGAGACATGCATTTATGTAGTAGTTCGAACCATCCTATATGAGACATATATGTCTTTGTTCAGACTTGTGTACTGTGTGAGGGTCCGCTCAAACCTTCATGACTTGTATTGTCTTGTGATGATCTTCAGGAGATGTGTAGATTATGTTTCTCTCAAGTGTTTGGGGAGATTCTCATCAAACATACATCATCAGGATCATCATCTGTTAAAATTTCAACGTTTTATTTAAGTTTAAAAAAACTATGAAAATATTGATTTGGTCCAAGCAATGAATTATATTTTTATCTTTAATTTGATTAAACTTTAAAACGATGTATGACCTTAAAGAAAAGCATTTCCAGGTCACTTTTCATCTCCATTTATAAAACTTAACTAAAAATATTATTTTCTAAGTTTATGTATTATCTTTTAAAATATCACACGCCTCATTTTCAATACTTATTTTTAATTCAATTAAACACCATCTCTTTATTTTATTTATTATTATTATTTTTCTCTCTCTATCACTTTTATCTTACTCAATTAAACACCAACTCTTTATTTTTTTTAAGTAAATTACGGATTTAGTCCCTGTGGTTTGCACGAATTTCAGGTTTAGTCCTTAGGTTTCATTTATTACGGATATGGTCCCAGACGTTTGCCAAACCGTATCAGATTTAGTCTCTGAGCCTAACAGACGTTAAAAAAATCTGTTAATTTTTTTAAAATGACATTTTTACCCTCCAACTAAAAAAAACAAAACAAAACAAAATTACACTTTTACCCCCATCTTCTTCCTCCATTAACTCCGGTTACCACATCTAGTTGCCTCTAGCCACCATTCCTCCTCCACAAAAATCTCCTCCAAATCGATCTTGAGCCCCGACAAAGCCGCTCTACCCAATTTCCAATTGAGGCAGCGGTCGTCTCGAGCTTACCTCAGATCCGTTGACGACTAGGGAGCGGACCAGATATATGCATAATACGATTGCCTCTTGTAGCTTCCAGTTCTGTGATATGTTTCTTAAATCTCCATATTTCAATATTCTTATCAGTCATTCTCACAAATTATCTGCCAAGAAATTCAACTCTAGATGAACACACGGAACAAAGAGACGCAAATGTTTCTCAACTTAATACACTCAATCAAATCGAATATGCATATAACCAGATTCGATGAGCTTCCGTATCTACTAGGATTGTTACCGAAAGAGTTTTGACTGGATATAATACTAGATGCTCTCAATTTCCTCATCGCGGGCATCAACACCGTCAATCGGCCTCTTCCTCATCGTCAGCATCAACACTGTCATAATCGTCCCGCCGGAATTTGAATATTATTTGCTTTTTGCTCTCCGGTACCGGGTCAAAGTTCGCCGGAATCGCCGCCCTAGTTCGAAATCGGAGAGAGAGGAGCTTTGAGGTTGCCGCCATGAACCAGAGATGAGGAGGAGAGGGTTGCCGGTTGCTGGAGGTCGCGGAGATCAGATGATCGTCGGAGTTGACGGGAGTGGCGATCGCCGCCTCTCTCCTTCTTTCTTCTTCTTTCTTTTCTTTTCTGCTGGAGGAGATGACTTGAGAGGTTTTCAAATTAAGTTTTATGATTTTATTTTTAGTTTAGGTATTTATGCATATAATAATTAAAGATAAGGGTATAATAGTCATTTAACGTACATTTAACAGATTTCTTTAATGTCTGTTAGGCTAAGGACTAAATCCGATACGGTTTGGCAAACGTTTGGGACCATATTCGTAATAAATGAAACCTAAGGACTAAACCTGAAATTCATGCAAACCACAGGGACTAAATCCGTAATTTACTCTTTTTATTATTATTATTTTTCTCTTCCTATCACTTAGATCCACTGTATACAAAAACGACTATTGTAAATGCTATGGAGTAGGGTTTTGACTTTTGATGATTTTTTTTCAAATTTAAGTATAGGGATATAGATATAGATGAAGAATAGGTTTTGAAGGATGCTCTAACCATTCTCTTTTGATGAAGCAATCACTTAGTTAACAATTAACACAATATTTAAGAAATTTTACTGTGTTCCCGAGTTCAATTAAGGAGAGAAAGAAAAGGGAAGGAAGTGTGAAAAAAATTTGTTCCTGAGTTTCACTTAAGGAGGGAAAGGGAAGGAAACAAAAGAAAGTCGTGTTCCCTAGTTTCACTTACGCTGTGTTCTGACTGTTCTCGAGTTCACTTAAGGAGAGAAAAGAAAAGAAAGGAAAAGAAAGAAAAAGAAAAGAAGGGAAATAAAAAGAAAAGAAAGGGAGAGATTCCTTTCCTTCCATTTCCTTCCAAATTGGAAGGAAAATAAATCTTAAAAAATTTGTCTATTTTTCTCTCCCTTTCTCCCATTTTCCCTCCTTAAATGAAACTTGGGAACACACAATTTTTATCTCCCTTCCCTTCCCTTTCCTTCCTTTAATGAAACTTGGGAACACAAAGTCTATTATGTTTCTTTCTCTTTCCTTTCTTTTTACTTTAATGAAACCTGAGAATACAAAGTCTACTATGTTTCTTTCCTTTTCCTTTCTTTTCCTCCCTTAAATGAACTCGGAAACAATAGTGTTAAGGAGAGAAAGGGAAGGAAAGAGATGGAAAGTTAGACAATTTTCTATTGTTTTTCTTTCCTTTCGATTTGGAAGGATTTTGAAGGAAATGAATCACTCTCCTTCCTATTCCTTTCTCCTCTTTTCATTTCATTTTTCCCTTCTCTCTTTATTTAAACTCGGAAACACAGCGTTAAAGAAACAAATAAATTCAAAAAGAAATAAAAGAGAGAAGAGAGAGGGGAACACAAAACACCCGGCCAACTCCCGTTTTTAACTAGGGGCGGTTGTTCTGAAGAAGTGTTGGACAAGTTAGCTTTGTGACCTATTTCATTAGAAACTGTGGATTTTTTTTTAAATATATACATCACATTCATAAACGATTTTAAAAGATCCAAAAGGTCCTGCACTTCATGGCTTTGTCATAATAGATCCAAGCACTTACCTTAAATTGACTTCGAGAACATTATGGCTTAGTGAATAACCAAAAAAAATAGATTGGTGGACGATAAAAAACTGGAAGAGAGGGAAACTAATTACGCTTCAAACATCCGGTTTCATTTTAGCACAACGCATTTTAAGACCACTCCAGTTTACTAGAGTTTCTAGTTACGATCTAGCAAGACTTACTTTTTCGAACCATTTTGGTTACCAGTGAGTCAAGTTGCATTACAGCACATCACACTTTTGGGGATCCTTTGAGTTTATCAGAACGTCGATATGCGTTTTGGCACAAGTCGGTTTTTGGGATCACTCCAGTTTACCGGAGTGTCTAGTTGTGTTCTAGCACAAGCCTCTTTTAGGGGTCACCCTGGTAAAGTTTACAGGAGCATTCACTTATGTTTAACACGACTCAGTATTTTAGGATCAGTTAAACAGATGTACAGATAAATAAATGAGCATCAATAGTGTTTACCAATATAACATTCGAGCTGGAGCCTAGTATTACCTAAACAATCTGAACCCAAGTTTCCTACTACTCGGCTCAGCTGCTCCAACATGCCTACCCAAACTCAAATGAATCATAATTCATACACTCAAACTCAACATTCTACTATTGAACTAGTTTATACTATTGACTGTCACAGAAGCAATACATGTATAAGTTATCTTTGGTTTGACTACATAGGTCAACTAAAAAATGAGTTTTACCGTAACGAGGTTAGGTTTCAGTTCAGCTCTTCAGTAAAACCGCACATATGATATTAGGTTCCAAGATTCTCAAAATTTTGAGGCTAACAGCCCTACCGAGAAAAAGTAAATAAGTGGTTGATCATACACAAACCTACTTACCTACCTCAATGGACTTTCCAACTCGAAAGCACTCGGTGAAGCCGCCAAAAGATGCTCACGCCTGCTCTGAATGAAACTCTGCCTAAATTCCTCAAACTTCCCTTCTTTAATTGCTTCTCTTATCAACCGAAAGAAGGACAGATAATGGTGTGTGTTATGTCTGCAAGAATGAAACAAGTTTAGATATATTGGCAGAGGTGGCAATTTCAACCCAATTATATGGAAATGGGTCGATTCACATAGTAATTAACTGATACGGGTCAAATGGTTTAATATGGGTCAAGAGTCGCTAAATACGCATTCAATACACTAATTGTTACAAAATTCAAAAAATATGAACTAAAAAGTGCCTTGGGCCAAGGAGCAGGAGTCGGCCCGTTTTGACCTGTTAATAAAGGTTTCCAATTTGACCCACTTAAGACCAGTTACCCAACTTGTTTTGCCAAGGCGAGAGTAATATGTTATAAGGATTTGTTTTTTTTTACATTTCAAGCAGAATCGGAGCAAGCATTTCATGGACATTGAGGAGATGATGGATGTAAGCTTTTGTATGGTTCTGGCATGTGTAGCACTTGCACCCATCAACAATTCGTGATAGATCTTTCCTGCATAAGTATACAGCAATTATCATACAGATAAAAATGGAGAAAAAAGTGTTTTCCAGACATATACATATATACTAATGGGTTATATACTAATGGGTTTGCCAGTGCGATGAGGCGGGGATGTTGTACGTGTAGATGTCGTTTTTATAATAAATTCAAACTCAAGTAGACGGATTGTACGTTTGTGTTTATATTACTTGTACATTATTAGTCACGCCTCGGGTTTGAATAAAATTTACATCAAAACGTTGGCAAAAATATAACTTTCACAATGGTATATATGAAAATTTTTAAAACATCATTATTTATTTAGACTATTTATCACAATGATATATACAAGTTTTAAAAAGAAAAGCAAAAGAAAAATACTTTTAATTCCACACTAATTTTAATTTATTAGACTATTTATCACTCATTATTTTAAAGGATTCTACAATGTGTGTTAAAAGTTGTAATTACTTAAACTCTTAAAATTTTGTAAAATTACATTCTTGTCCTCCTCATATTGTATTATAATATAGTATATGAGTGTGTGTGTGTGTGTCTGCGAGCGTATGCAGCCATCATTACCTATAGACAGTTGCTTTAAGATTTATCTTTGTGTAGTCACTAGCCGTAGCACATAACTGAGGATCAGAGACATGTTGTTTAGAGTTGCCATCAAGTGGGAAGACAAGTGCAAAGCCCTCAAGGGTTAGATGGTAAATATACCTGTCAAAAACAATAGTTTTCGGTTTACAAAAGGACATCAAGAAGACGAAAGGCGGACGTGGACCCGTGGTTAATAAAACCTACTTACGTGGAGTCAAAGAGATCAATTCCTGCAGCAATCCCCTGTAATACCTCCTCTTAATTCATGCAAGAGAAATATTATTTAGTTAAAAGGCATTGTTAACCAAATTTATGAATTGAATGTGAACCGGTATAATTTCATGATTCCTGAGATAGAGTTTTGTATAAATATGTATATAAAAGACTAAAGAAACGGTTCCATTTGTTTATCCCATTGTAGACACCTTTGTGTAGGCTCATAGACACATTTTTTCACCATTGGATCTCTTGATCTAATGGTTGTGATTAATTTCATTTTTTTTCTTTTTTCACACTTTTCAATGGTTGTGATTAATTTCACATGTGAAATAGAGCTATTTCACATGTGAAAGTGTCTACAATGAAACTCAGCCTTTCCTTTCGTTCTCTATTCTTTGGGTCCCGTCTTTATTTCTCTTTATATCAAGAAAATTGATGTAGTAACTATTTAATCAATTACTTTAAATTTTTTAACAATTCTTGAAATGACAACTATGCTCCATCCATCGCAAAATGTATATTAATTATGAGAACATAAAGCTTGCCCATTAATATTGATACAAACTTTTATTTAATATATACACTACACTCAGAGAAATGTTCACAATAAAGCCTATAAAAATATTAGCTTCACGTGTCGTGAAAATGATACCTGGAAGTCCTAGGCCACAAACCTGGCGAGGTTTTTCTTTCGGTAAAACGTCCTGAAACAAATCATACTCTTACAAAAGATGAACATATAATATATGTGGATTAAAACTTAAATATTGCAGAAGCCAAGTACATCAAATTTTTGTGATTATCAGCTTTCAATGATAAATCAAAAAAATCATAGTACCGTAACAGCATGCAAAAATGTGGAACGCTCGGCAATGCTATCTCCAAGTCCAAAACCGCCAATATAATAACCTGGAAGACCACTTCATATCATAACCCCGGAAGAGGACTAATTTGAAAGAAAAAGATGCTTAATTATAGACAAAAACGTAGAACGCTCAACCCCCCCCCCCCCCCCCCCCTTCATTTTATCTAATTTTCACTGATCCTTACAGTATCTCATTAACGCTGGCTATTTTTCATTGAGTTTCAACATTCCTAAAATTTTGTTTCGGCCGGCATCATGAAGTTTTTGCAGGGAGAACATTTGGCCATGATATATAGTTAAATCAAACTGGCTGTAAGCTTAAGACACGAGATATTAAGTTTTGGAAGAATTAAAGAAGACAACATACCAGACACATTTCTTCTTGCTACCTCTTGAGCACAGCGTTGTCGTTCTTCAACACTGCATCCTCCAACAATTGATCCAAAAAGAGCTCCATCTCTCTACATTACAAAATATATTGCAAACAATCAGAAGTTTTATAATGTCCAAATACTGAAAACTATAATCCATTTACCGGTTTTAGTGAAATGCAATCATCAAGCCATGTTATAGTTCGATCTACAGAAGTTTTATTCCTCTTTGCAGAAACTGAAGCAGGTACTTCATCAGCTAAACTGACCCACAAGTCTGGCTTCATGGAAGATATCATTTTCATGTACTCCAAAGGTTTCACCTGTAATAATACCACTTATTTTAAATATAGTAACAAAAGACACGATGCCGAAATTAAAAAAAAACAACGGTGGGGGGGGGGGGGGGGGGGGCGTTACCACAGAATAAAAAAAACCCATCGAAGTTCCAAACTTTGCAACTTGAAAACACCTTCCAAGCTGGTTTCTAGACTCCAAGTCAAGGAAAAAGTCAACATGTTCAAAGTTTTCAACACGTCATGTGATATGTTGAGAATTAAAGCAAAATTTTGAAACTTTGATGGTTAACTCATCAGAGTTCCAAACTTTGCTACTTAAAAAGACCTTCCAACCTGGTTTCAAGACTCTGAGTAAAGGAAAAAGTCAACATGGTCAAATTTTAACACATCATGTGATATGTTGAGAGTAAAAGCAAAATTTTGAAACTTTGATGGTTTTTACTGGAAAAGGTTGGTTACGGAAAATAAGATTGGACCAAAGTTGGTAACTTTTATCGTAATTAGCCCTACAAGAAGGTGCATTTCAGGGAAGTGTTAGATAATTACCAAGAAACGCCCACACGGAGTCTCAAACGATGCTCCATGCTTATTACTACTATAGCATTCCGGGAGAGATAAAATAGAATCCCTTGGCACAGCCACAAATCCATAGCCCTGTAAACCAAGAAGTTGGTGCACTCCTCCAATATTTGATATCGTCTTTGAATTAGGAACCTCCATGCTGCAAGATACAGCAAATGAAAATGTGACCATTTAGCTTCCTATCTTAAAAATGAAACTAGAACATAACCAGATTAAGACCAAACTTTAGTATTTCTACCGTTGAAAGCAAAAGCTTGTTTTCTAAGAGTGAATACCAGTGCTTCAAGCTTTAAACCCGCACAAAGGCCACCTATCCAACACAAGTTGCATTTTACCTGACCCACTGGGTTAGTAGGATATTGGTGGGTCCTATAAGCTTTCCGGTAACAGATTCTCATGGTTGCAAGAAACAATACCAGTACTTCATAATTTTAAACCGGACGGAGGTCTTATTAATTCTTTAATTGATTGTATAAGCAAGGTGCAAACCTTGGAGCAACGGGTTGCTGCCATTTTGGAGGTAATAGACCCAAGTGGCTGACACCCTCCCACGTAGAAGCCCTCGTTGCCCTTTTAAGCATATAGTTCATATCAAATAATCACTTTCACAACCCTATGCCAATTGCCAAACACCCTAGCTTCAGGCATAGTCAATTATCAGTCTACTCAACTTCAAATTCGGTAATTCAAACAAATTCCTGAACGCCAAAATTTACCAACTAACAAACAGGTACAACTAGAAATGTACATACTGTCAAATAAAAAAATATACATATCAATTTCAATTGCTATAGGTATTCAAAATCACAAGCTGAGGAGCATTCACAGCAGGATCCCTTCTCCATCCCTATAATTTAACTAAAAGCACCTCATTTTCTGTCTCATATTCAATTAAATAATACCTTTTTATAATTACATCAAAGAATAAAAAAATCTGATGTGAATGCTTAATTGCAATTACATCAAAGAATATAAAAAAACTGCTTACAAGTGCATAGGGCTAAACTGAAGAAGTCGAGAATCAGGAGACGGGAGGAAGGAAAGGTGGTCGGGGGAAATGAAAGCCGGCAGGCCTTTTCGAGTTGTGAGTAGAAGAGCCGGCGTTTCTATCGCTACCTCCGTCGCCGGCGGTGATCCTTGACCCAAACTGCTGCTGGACTTCAATTGCAGCAAGCCTACCCTTGCTCGCCCGCTCTTGCACCATGTTTTGACCGCGAACTTCATATTTGTAGTCTCTTGCTGGCTCTGGAAGAGCTTTTCTGCAACTGCTCCGTCGATGCTGCCTTCCCGCCGTTCCGCCTGTGGCATTCTTTTTGTAGTCCGTAGCCGCCGCTGCAAGTTTTTGGAATTTGAGTGATGGTTTTGGGTTTAATAAACCAAAAGAATAAGTTTGATTATTTTAGTAAAAAAGTATATATCTTTTATATTTTTTTATTGGACTGTCACGGATAAACGTTAAGGGTCATTATTTTCACAAAGTTAGACTACTTTTAACGTTAAGGGTCATTCTTTTCACAAAGCGACGGGTGGACGCCCCAAGGATGCCAGCATCAGAGGTAGACTTATGGACATACTTTGGATATGAGACAATGAGTAGTATCGGTGGATACAGATCGTATGTGTTTTACTGTTTTAGTCTTTTTTGTCCCAATACGATTTATATGTGTCGGTACAACCCCGTATGAGTCATATGACATCATACTGCCTCCAACCATATACAACCAATATGTTTTTTTCATTTTTAGTTTTGAACGTTTGAATTATACGGTTTTATATCTTGATATGTGTGTTGATTATTTGAGGTGGTGTATTATTCCTCGATATGTGTGCAAGTTATTTGATGAAACGTACTATTTCGTCAAAATTTACTACATAACCTGATATATATGTTAGTACATTTTATTGTTCGGTTCTCCTTTATTTATTACTTAAATTTGATCGTTGATCAATTAAGAAAGTTGTTATAGATGTCGTTCTGGGATAGTAAGCATGTATTGTTGAAGGTTCTAACCCTTATGGTGGTGATGTAACATTTGCATTTTACCCAGTTGTAAAATCTGACCCATTTTAAAAATTCGCATTTTCTCGATTTACGGATTAACAAGTACCGGGAGAGTTTTCGGGTATTTATATCCCAAAATAATGGTTCTAATGATTTATAATCGTTTTCGAATTAAAATATTTAATTAAAAACTTTTGGATTCAAATCTGATTCCTCGAATAAAAAATAAAAGCGATTTGCAAGTTTTACGTGATTTCGGTGCACGATTCGTCGTTTACCGGGAATCTCGTATTTGAGCATCGTATGTCAAATTTAGTGTAATTATGAGTCTAATAATCACAAATCATGTCGCGAGTCATCACACACTAAATCGAGACAAGAAACGCTGGTGAATTGCCCAAAATCGATACGTATGACAAAACCGACCAAAAACGCGTTGTGTGACCTTATGTGTTCATTGTTTTGAGTTATGTGGTGTATTTATATTCATTTTGAGTGGCTTATATGTGGTTAACATGTTGGGATAATGTATTAGGTAAATTGGGTGAAAACGGGACTCGAAAACATCGAAAAACTGCGAAACAAGGAAACGAGCCAAGGAGCTGTCCAGGAAGTTTCTAGGCGATACGCCTAACCCAATAGGAGGGTTTAGGAGGTACACCTACTCCTTGATTTTCAGAAAAACCCTAATTTTCAGCTATTTAAGCATCATAAGCCCCTATACTCCTCATTTCTCCACCCCTAAACCACCAAAAATGGTTGAAAACCCCAGATTTTCATCTCCTTTTGATCAAGACCTTGTATTGGAGCTTAAACTAGGAAGATCCAAGCTTGTTTCATCACCTCTCATCCCTTCTTTTCGGTTTTTGTAAGTTTCCTTCTTATTCCTTGATTTTGCATGATCAAGATCTGAGCTTTGTGAGGAAATTAGGTTGGTTGTATGCCGTACATGATGTATATTGTTAGATATATGGTTTATTTGATCAAGATTGCGTTTTTATGATGGATTAGGGTTAGATCTACACCATGTATGTTTATTCTTGATATATCTATGTATAACATGATCAATATTGCATTTTTATGATGTATTAGGGTTAGATCTTCACCATGCATGTTGAATCTTGCTATATCTATGGATTTCATGATCAAGTTTGTGACTTTATGTTGAATTAGGGTTAGATCTTCACCATGCATGTTGCTAAATGTTAGATCTATGGAATTCTTGATCAAGTTTGTGACTTTATGTTAAATTAGGGTTAGATCTTCACCATGCATCCAGGGACTATTTGTTTATACTAACTGATCTGAGCATACGCGGATACCCAGCATGTTGAGGCATCCTTACTAACGTTTTCTTGACTTTATGTTGATCGAGCCAGGTACGAACGTGCGGATAACGGTCATATGGACTCGGTCAAGGTCTGGTATAAACGTGAGGAAGAAGACCCGTCGTTAAACTCGGTCAATAACAGTCGCAAGGCGTTGGAAATAGGATCCCTAGAATCTCAGGATGTTAGTTAGGTTTCTTATGTATTTAAATGCGGCATAGGGCTTGATTTTTTCATTCTCGATCACCTGTACTCACACTATCACTTAGCAAACAAGCCG
Source organism: Deinandra increscens subsp. villosa (assembly GCA_039602395.1). Classification (NCBI taxonomy): domain Eukaryota; kingdom Viridiplantae; phylum Streptophyta; class Magnoliopsida; order Asterales; family Asteraceae; genus Deinandra; species Deinandra increscens. The sequence goes on along the minus strand of JBCNJP010000009.1, from coordinate 60,977,855 downwards.
CAAACACTTGTACTCGAATTATTTTTCATTGGAATAAACGGGCAACGTGTGTTATCGTTGCCAAGGGGTTTTTTATGCCGGCGGCTCTTGGAGACATCCAAGGGTTAAGGGCTTTTTCCCCTAAAAAATCTCGGTGTTCTTAGTTGCATCCAGGGAAGTTAACGTTTATCTTTCCATTTCTTCCATTCAAACCTAGGATTTTAAACGATAAACCTTTTTTTTATAAACATAGCATTCAAGGCACCTAACCTCACAAACTAATTTGGTTACTAAATTAAGTCTTGTAATTTTTAGCCAAAACAATTTGGCGCCCATCGTGGGGCAATTGGTGTCAATCTTTTTCCAAACTCTTGTTAGATTTATTTTTTAACTTGAGATTAACAAAAATTTATCAAAAAATGGCAACACAACCAAGTACCTCGAATGCGTCTACCCTTGTGAGCACCTCTTCTGCAGCTAGCATATCCTTCCACCTCCACCGCCACGGGTTACCACATCAACAACGAGTACCGTGAACCGCAACACTAGTCGGCCAGTCAACCAGGGTGTCACAGGATCAAGACGTGGTGGGGAAATCCCAGTAATGGTCTCCACTGATGAATTCCTCACCATGTTCGCAAAGATGTAGGAGTACATGGAGCAACAGCAGAAAGTGAACCAGGATGTGCTTGGAGAGATAGCTAGGCTAAGATCGGAGATGAACAGAGTGGATCATACACCCGCGTCTCCTGTTCAGGCAAGGAGGCTACAATTAAACAGTCCCAGGAATGGGTCTAGCCTAGCAGATAACATCCAAGTCACAGATACGAGACCTGCATTCGCTACTGCTTACACCACCCTGGCTGACAGACATAGGATGTCTACATTAAGGGAATCCACCGCAAATCCTGGGGGCACCGCTACCCAGGATACTGGTAACATCCTCGGAACCTCTAATCTTAATTCTTACACTAATGAATATGTGTAGGACACAGGTCTTAGCCCAGCAGTGGCCAAAGAGCTCAAGAAACTAAAAGAGATGATCTCGAGTGTTCCTAGGGTGGTCCAACCCATCCCTGAAGTAGCACGAGCGAGTCATAGACTTTCAAGGTTTGCTCCCCCAATATGTGACGTAGAAATACCCAAGAGGTTCCAAACTCCTAACATAAAGCTGTACGATGGCACAACTGACCCGGAGGAACATGTAGCCCGATATATGGAAAGGATGGAAGTAATCTATATGCCCCCTCATATCAAGGAGGCATGTCTGTGTAAAGGTTTTGGATCAACACTCACAGGCTTAGCTTTGAAGTGGTTGCTGAGTGTTCACCATTTTCTATCACATATTTTTCTCATTTGATTAATTTGCTCAATAACCAGTTCTCTTGTAGTCGTAGTTTTGAAAAACTGACGAGTGATCTTTACAGGGTTAGCCAGGATGCTAACGAGTCTCTCAGGAATTATGTGAATAGGTTTGGCAGGGAGACCCTGGATATTCCCAACCTGGATATGGCTACCGTTGTCCAAGCGTTCAAAATGGGCCTCAAGAAGGATTCACCCTTCTATCAAGATCTTGTGATGAACCCTTGTCACAGGCTTGATGAAGTAACGCATAGGGACTTATGATTCATCAGGCTTGAAGAGGACAAGAAAGTGCATGAGAAAGTGGTACGGCTCCTTCTACATGAAATCAGAGCCAGTACACCCTAGGTCCTAGAGGCCAAAACCCTATACCAAACCCGATAATCCTAGGGTTAACATGGTCGATCAGGGTGAAGATGAGGATGATGAAGAATATCCCACTTTTAATGAGTTCTGTTTTGCTACTGATGTTGCAGGTGTGATTAATGCTAGGCATGATTTTGGGGACAAGGCAATGTGGCCCAGGAAGACGGATAAACCAACATCCTGGAAGGACAAGTCCAAATGGTGTGCATACCACGAGGATTTTGGCCATGTGACAGAGGATTGCATAGCCATGCGCAAAGATATCAGCTACCTATTGAGCAAAGGCTTCCTGAAGGAGCTCTTGGGGAGGAAGAAGGACAAATCCAAGGGCGTTGATCAGCCTGCTAAATCCTGGGGCACTGACCAGACCTAGGTTGTAGACAGATCATGCGGACATCCTGAGCGAGCAACATCCCCATCCCCCGATGCAAAGGTAAATTATTTTATTTCTGGTGGATATGATATATGTGGTACCTTTTATTTTGCATCTAAAAGACACGCAAGGGAGGCCAAGTGAGACGTACCCAGGAAACCAGTCAAGGCCTCAGTACAAGCAGATGTGAAGGACGTTACCTTTAGTGAAGAAGACAGGTGCAACATCATGGATCCTCATGATGATGGGCTCGTGATCACGCTCTATATAGCCAACCATTTCGTGAAGAGGATCCTAATTGACGGGGGTAGTTCTGTCAACATCATTCAACTTGAAGCATTGACCAAAATGGGGATACCCTAGGATGAGATCGTTGCCAAATCCATGGTCCTTGTGGGTTTCAGTGCTGAAACAAAGAACACCCTAGGAGAGGGTATACATTGAGGGAGTGAACTAGATGCAATGCTTTTGTGTCATGGATACTTCGTCTGGGTTCAACATCATCGTGGGTAGACCTTGGATTCATGACATGAAGGTTGTCCCCTCAACCTACCATCAATGGGTAGACCTTGGTTCAACATCATACGGTTTGATCCATTGTAAACTTTCTCATGTTTGGTTTGGTAAGTATTTGTTTAGTTTTTATCTTTCGTGTGTGAGTCGTTAAGTTCTTTTTGGTGTGTTTTCGTCTTGGCCAGGTTGATTTGAGAAGTCAAAATGTGTTTTTCATGGGTTTTAATGCATGACAATATGCCCCCGACAGATCTTGACAAATTTTTAGGGGAAGGAGTATGGGATAATAAGTATTATCCGAAGGGAACTCGAGGATGATACTTATTATCTAATGGAAAAGACTTCCTCCGTCAGATCTTGACAAATTTTTAGGGGAAGGAGAGGGGATAATAAGTATTATCCGAAGGGAACTCGAGGATGATACTTATTATCTAATGAAAAGACTTCCATAATACATAGTATCTGAAGGGAACTCGAAGATAATATGTATTATCTCAGGGGAAGTCCTTAGCTGAAGGGAAGTTATCAGCTAAGGGGAAGTCTTTAGAGGTCTTGGGTTTAGGGGAAGTTTTATAGAAAACTCGTAATCTATATTAGGGTTTTTGGTTAAAATTATGTTAATTTGAATCAACTGAACAGATGATAATTACCTCCTAACCCAAAGACCGGTCATCAAATGTCTGGTGGAGTATATTTTTTCAAATTTGTGTCAGACAGGTTGATGATAGAAAGATGTTGCTACTGCTCAAGTTAAAGAACCAGCCGGACAAGACTTTCATCTGAATAAGCAACTGTTCAGGGGAAGTTGTTGGTGTCTTTACAAGTATCCAAAAGCTTCAAAAGTTTTTCAAAGAAAATGCTCACAAGTTTAGGGGAAGCTGAAGATTTCAAGTCAATCTTTGAAAAAGAAAATGATACAGAGAGCGGTCAGAGTTCATGAAGTTTGAAGTTCAACAATCATGTTCTTCACAGTTAGAGGTTTTTCAAAATTTAACCTCTAATTGTTTTGGAGATTCAAGACAGTTACCGAAGATTCAGCAAGAACCAGTTCTTTCAAGAAGCAAGTCAATGAGAGTCCTCCATTTCATTGCTTGTTCATTTCAAGAAGTTCAAGCTGATGCTGATCAAGAGGAAGTCCCAAGTGCCCGTTATGAAACCCAATGAAGATTTCTGCGAAAAGAATCTTCATCAGCATCTATGCCAGCCAGTCAAGAAGAAGAATTTCTAAGATTGAAGACATTTAATATCACAAGCCTAGGGGAAGATTGTAGAGGCTAGATTATGAGGCTTGTAATATTAAATAAGTTGGGCTGGGCTTAGAGGGTTTAACTAGATTAGTAGGCTAGTTTATGATTGGGTTTGGGTTTACTATTGGGTTTATGATCCACAAGGGGCCCAATAGTAAACCCATTAGGGATCCTATATAAACCCCATGTGGTTCTCCATTGTAGGTTGCTCATTCAAGTTGCTGATTACGATTCTTAGAGAGCAGCTAGAGGTGTTTACGATCCAAGGTGATTACGATCGTAAACCCGAGAGAGAGAGAGTTTACGATTCACTGTTTTGTACCCGACAAGTTCATCTTGTGTGCAAGTTCAAGTTTTTATTGATTATATCATCGTATTCTTGTGTTTTCTTCTACTATTTGTTCTTGAATCGATCTTATACGAGGTTTCCGCACTCGTGTTTGATTATATATCGTGTGTTTGGGAGATTTTCGGACCTACACACCCACAGGTATTTATTGTTATGTTGTTATGCCCTTCGGTTTGAAAAATGCAGGGGAAACCTACCAAAGATTGGTGAATATGATGTTCAAAGAAAAGCTAGGAGAAACTATGGAGGTGTATATAGATGACATGGTGGTAAAACCCCTGAATGTTAGCACCCATGTCCAGGATGCTAAAGAATCTTTTGATATCTTGGATAAGTACAATATGAAGCTGAATCCAGAGAAGTGTCATTTCGGAGTGGGTGCTAGTTAATTCTTGGGTTACATGGTAACCAAAAGAGGAATTGAAGCTAGTCCAGACCAAATCCGTGCCATTGTGAATCTGAAGTCACCAGAATCAACCAAGGATGTACAAAGGCTGACAGGCCGGGTTGCAGCCCTGAATAGATTTATCTCCAAAGCCTCGGAGAGATGCCGAGATTTCTATGACATCCTGAGAAAGAACAAAAAATTCGAATGGACATCCTAGCATGAGCAAGCCTTCCAGGATTTGAAGTCATATCTATCCTCAGTACCTTTCCTGATGAAGCCGAATCCAGGGGAACCATTATCCTTGTACCTTGTAGTTTCATGGAATACGGTAAGTGCAGTCCTAACCAAGGATGCAGAGGGTCAACAACAGCCGGTGTAAATATATTATTGCATGGCCGATGAAACGAATGATCCTTCATTCTAATAACAAGTCAGATAAATCACAATCATTCTACGGTTCAAAAGTACTGGAACAACCACAGGTACTTACTACATTAGTTAATCGTATCCTCTATAATTAATTAACTATATATATATATATATATATATATATATATATATATATATATATATATCTGATCGGTTTTATTTGTCATTTTCCAGGTAAATAATGATCGGAAAAAGATGCCGAAAGTGTACTTAAATCCAAACCAGCTGACTCAAGATCTGATAAACAGAAAACTTATTACAAGGAACCAACAGAAGCAGCTGATGAGCACGGACAAGAAATTATAATTAATTATTATACAAATTAAACTTTGATTAGTGTATGTTATTTTTTGAATGGCATTTTAGTGTGTGTACATTAATTTTTAATTATATTATGATTTTAAGGTTTCTCTATATTAATTAATATGCAGTTTAATTAATTGTAATTAAGAAAATATATAATACCAAAGGCCACACTTTTGATATTTTAACGTGGCCGTTGCCACCCTTTGGCCACGCGTATTGGGAAAAAATATCTGATTTCAACTACCCTTTGGCCACTTTCTTTTTCCAAATATAAGTGGCTAAAACATAGATATACGTGACCATATAATACCAAAGGCCACACTTTTTATATTTAAACATGGTCGTTGCCACCATTTGGCCACGCGTATTGGGACAAATTATCTGATTTCAACTACCCTTTGGCCATTTTTTTTCCAAATATATGTGGCTAAAACACAAATATACGTGACCATATAATACCAAAGGTCACGCTTTTTATATTTTAACGTGGCTGTTGCCACCATTTGGTCACGCGTATTGGGACAAAATATATGATTTCAACTACCATTTGGCCACTTTTTTTTCTAAATATATATGGCTAAAACACAAATATACGTGACCATATAATAGCAAAGGCCACGCTTTTTATATATTAATGTGACCGTTGCCACCCTTTGACCACGCGTATTGGGACAAAATGTATGATTTCAGCAACCCATTTGGCCACGTTTTTTCATATCATATGTGGCTAAAACACAAATATACGTGACCATATAATACCAAATGCCACGCTATTCATATTTTAACGTGGCAGTTGCCACCATTTGGCCACGTCTATTGGGACAAAAATTATAATTTCAGCAACCCATTTGGCCACGTTTTTTTATAACATATGTGGCTAAAACACAAATATACGTGACCATATAATACCAAAGGCCACGCTTTTGATATTTTAACGTGGCCGTTGCCACCCTTTGGCCACGCGTATTGTGACAAAATGTATGATTTCAGCAACCCTTTGGCCACGTATTTTTATAATGTATGTGGCGAAAACACAAATATATGTGACCATATAATACCAAAGGCCACGTTAAACAAACACATGTGGCCGTTGGGACCCTTTGGCCACGCTTTCTAGAAAAATTGTTTGATTACAACAATAAGTATTGGTATCCTTTAGCCACGCTTATAGGTGGCTTCAGCCACTGATATTGTAACGTGGTCGTAGGGTACATAAGGTGACGGGACCTTTGGTATCGATTGGAATGAAGAAAAAAAACGTGACCAAACACCTTTGGTCATGGTTTTTTTTTTCGTGACCAAAGGTGAATTTTGACGTAGTGTGATCTAATTTGGAGAAAGGAATTGAATTAAAAGTCAGTGAAAACCGACTCATACGAGGGACTTGCGAATAAAAGAAAAAAAGGAATGATTGATTATAAAGTTTTATGTTATCTATCTATATATATAATAAAAGAAAAGTTTTTGGCACCACAATTTGCCATGTGGCACCATCACATTCATCCTTAATATTTTTTCCCGCCAATAAATATTTACAAGCGGATCTTCTAATTTTGGATATATATATCCACTATTTATTATTCTAGTGGATCTTCTAATTTTGGATATATATATCCATTATTTATTTATTGTCTTCTAAAATATTTAAAAACAATTGTTTAATTACTTAATTTAATATATAATATAGTATATTAAGTTACATCTATCTATATCTATCTATACTCTATATTATATAATAATGAAAAAGTTTGGTCATAGCTTAATTAATAAAAAAAGAAACTTGATATCACCATAAAATTTTAAATTAACCCGTGTAACACACGGGGATAAAAAACTAGTAACCAATTAAAAGAGGATACCCTATTAGAAACTTAACCCTATGTTCAAACGGCTGACTGGGATTGGACGGCAGAAAGGAAATTCGAACGGGACCAGAAGAAGAATTTAGAAGTAGCACGCAGGCAAGCAAGCAGGTCATAAAATTCAGAATCTTTAATTCGAAGCAAGCAGCCTAGCAGGCTGCTGAATTGTTTTCTTTCTTTTACAATGAACGGTATCTCCAATTTTTTTTATTCGTGTTTCTATTTGCACTATGATTGTTGGCTAAATTACTTGTGCTACCTAGAGCAATATGATGATTATTTAACGTTTGTGATTTTATTCGGTTTATGGATTTCATATGTTTGGTTGATATTCTTGTAAAAGACTATTAATTTACAGATTAATGCGTATGAATGCTTGAATTGGGTTTGTAATTAATTATCTAAACTGCTCAATCTGCGAATGTCTTTCGGTTTGGGTTGGGTAATCAATTGCATGACTTTAATTTGGTAGTTGATATGGTTAGCAAATTAGTTAATCATTGTTTAGGTTGTTAGTGAAAATCTTGATTCTTGTGTGCTGCTAGGTTTAAACAAGCTGGGAGGTGATAAACCTATTGGGTAGTCGGGGTTGTTAGGGTTTTAGGTTAAATTTCCTCGGAAGAGGGATTCCCTATTTATTCTAATTTTCCTGTTATTCTATGTTAATTCTGTAAGTTAGTAGTTACTCCTTTCATCATTAGGTTTCTGGGATGGGAACAAGCCGGAAGGTGAACTGTCTGTTCGAGTACTAGAATATCCATTAGGAACAAGTCGGGAGGTGACCTAACCAATCAGTATGCGTCTTCGATTCTTAGGATTTCCTAATGCTTCACACCCGATAAATGATCTGGGGTCCACTAGGGTTTTCTTAGAGTTGTCATTAAGATCTTGATTCCATCATAGTTATCCATAGCCGAGTAAGATTGCAAGTGTTGAATAGGATTCTAGGTATAGATTGTACTTCTCTCTCATCTAAGTTTTCCTGCTTTAGGTTAATTAGTTAATCAGTTAGTTAAGTTAGTTAAATTCTAAATTCAAAAACCCAAATTACTCAGTATTTCCATTTTCATTAAGTCTTAGGTTGAGTCTAGCTACTTTAGTGTCCCTAGGGTTCGATATCCGGTCTTCTGTAGCTATACTGCCACTGATAGGTACACTTGCCTGTAGGTTCGGTCTAGTTTTCGGAGTTTCGGTTTAACTTAGTGTGTCTAGGTCTAGGATTAAGTCTAGGTTTTATTAGTAGCTTTTTTAGTCGTTCCGAACACATCAGTCCTTATGTCTGATGTCAAAAACATCAGATAAAGAATCCGAGCTATGGCACATAATACTATCCCATCTTAATTCAAGAACAATTGTTGAAATAGAAAATAAAAAGTTGGTGAAAGGACTTCCCGCCATAAGCTCTAAATCTGAAGAAATCTGAGAAGCATGCCAAATGGGAAAAATGAATGCTCTCACAGAATTCTTTAGGAAACATCTAATTAGTCAACCACTTGAACTAATTCACATGGATCTCTGTGGACCCATTAGCACAGAGAACCTCGGTGAAAGAAATACATTCCGGTCATAGTGGATGACTTCTCCACATACACATGGGTCGAATTTTTAAAACTTAAAAGTGAAAATCTTGTCCTTGTGATAAACTTTATAAGAAGAGTGCAAAAGCTAATGCACAAAAAGGTCAGGAAAATAAGATCTGATAATGGATCAAAGTTGAAAAATGTAAGACTAGATGAATATCTAGTCAGAAAAGGCATACCACATGACTTTTCTGCTCCCATGACACTAGAACAAAACGGTGTTGTGGAAAGAAGAAACATAAATCTGATTGAAGAAGCCAGATCTATGCTCTCATCCGCCGAGCTACCTATCTATTTCTGGGCTGAAGCAATTGCATCCATTTGGAGCTAAAATCTATGTGACTGACGCCATCAAATCTGTTGACGAAACATTCGGTTAAAGAATCCATTGTTTGCCTTCTTGTATCTTTGATTTAAGCAATAAAACTCATATTTAATCCCTACGAGTGTACTTTTCTCTCTGTAATCACTCGCATCTGTTTACCTCCTTGTATCTTCGATTTAAGCAATAAAACTCACATTATTTACTCAATCTATCTCCGTTCTTGCGACAACCATTCGAAACATCAAATCGCACCTCATCACGGTGGAATTTTTTGTTTCATCATACACCATGAGCTCCAAAGAGGGCTCAGTGGATCAATTCAACAAGAATATCCTAAGCATATTGCATGGACTAATCAATACCAAGGAAATGATATTCTCCAATCATCTAGAGCGACATTGTGAGAAGAGTAAAGAGAAATACAGTGAGTCAAAAAGAACCGGATTTGTACCATATGTCAAGTTTCTAGCTCAAATGCTCTCAAGAAAGGTCACAACTAAAAGAGATGAAGAACTGCACACCACAGAGGAGTTCCAAATCAAAGGTATTCATAAACCAGGTACTAAAGTTCAATTCTCCTATATTCCTTGGATCATGACGTTCTAAAACAATTTTACTAAATCACCATTTTTGAAGGACTTCATGATCAAAAACATTAAAAAGTCGAATAACCTAGAAGAATCACCTAACTCCGAAGAAGTTCCTTCGAAGAAAATGGACGATCACACCCCTCAGAGATCCACCTTTCAACAACACCCTGAAAAGTCACCCCAAACACCTTTAATTTCACCCAATAACTCTCCAACTCACCCACACTCACCATCACCCTCTCATAAATCTACCTCATCACCACAATCCTTATACCAAGAAGCCTACACAAACTTCCAAGCCAACCTTCACAACAGCCCATCATTTGACATCCCAACCATAAACACACATCAAAAAATCTTCTTTGACCCTGTCAGTGAATATGGTGATTTAACAAGTAGAGACTCTTCGAGTCAAGGACACTTGGAAGTGAGTGACACAGATGTGGTCTTTGCCAACTCAGCTCAGACATCTCCTCGGAGAAAGGATTCCCAAAAAAACATAGGAGCTGGATCCTAACACAAGATCAGTAAGGAATGTGAAAAACTTGTACTCACTCAACATTGCTGGGTTATCATGAATTGACAAGTCTCCCAAGGGAAAATTTGTTAGTTTAATAGAAGGACATGTGTTGTCCACTGGTATGTTACCCCCAGGAGCAGCCTCAAAGTCTGACTTCGTGGAATTCTCCAAATCATTAACATCTCTGTTTGCAAATTTCATAGAAGAACAGAAATCACAGACTATAGAACTTCATCAGAAACTCTGTAGTGATTCTGCGAAAATTGGAGAACTACTTGAACAATCAACAAGCAATGCAGAAAGAATCTCCAAATTGGAAAAAAGAACTTCAAGAAGTATAATTTTCAAACAGTCAGAGACTAGAAGAAATGGCAACTCAAATACAAGAGTTGCAAAAAAAGGAATGGCTAATAGGAGTTGGAGGGCAACAAATTGTTGAGGGGAAAATCAAGGATCTTTCCAACAAAGTTCAAAAGACATTTGAGAACTTTGCAGCAAGAGGAAATAAAGCCCTCAACAAAATAAAACAAGAATTTGACATAGTCAGTCAGGATATTCTTGCTGAAAGGAAGAATATCGAAAAATCAACTCTGATCAAATAGCACTGGATACGAGGATGATCAAGTTATCAAAAGATGTCAAAACTGCCAAATCTTCATCTTCAACAAAGGCCCCTAAAAAGGCAAAACAAATACCTCACCAGTCATTAACCTTGATGACTCACGTCCAAAACAGGGCGAGAAACGAAAAATCTTCTCCACTAAAGAAGATACTTCATCAAAGAAGAAAAAGACAGAACAGTGCAAGCCTCATCCAAAACTAGCAGGTTCAATGCCTCCTCCACCTCCAAGATAGCCTCCAATGAGACAACCTCCTCCATCTCCTAAACAAACAACCAAAGAGGGAGAAAAATATCAAACTCGTGATTCTTCTAAACTGCCAAGGAATTCTGATAAGGGAAAAGGAAAGGCCACGGATGAAGGGGAAGCACTCAACATGCCTTAAATGTCTACAATTTCCAAATCTCTTTATTAGGATAATTATATTGAGGAGAAGCAGAGAGTGGACGAGGTATGGCACGAGAAGCGAGAATTCCTATACATGTTTCTTCAAAAAATAGAAGATTTGCCAGCCATGAGTCCAATATCAAGAAAAGTATTCAGAGAAACTATTTATCAAGAGCATTTTAAATAAAACCTGGCTTTACTCAAAAGCCAAGATCAGAGAACTGATAGAAATTAAGGTCAAGCAATATAAAGGAAAATTTGGTCCAAGTCAATAAAACTACCACAACATTTCCACCAATGACAAAAATTACAAACCTTATTTCTTCAATGACAATGACTTGGATCAACTAAGTCCCATGCACGTAACGTCTCTTCTCAAAACCTGCATTCCAAAAATTTGAAGAATCGAAGGGCTATTCGTATACTCAGAGAAGCGGGAGCCAAAATCTTCATAAGATACACCCAAGTAGACTTCGAGCTTGGAAGGCACATGGGATTAGACAAATTGTTTTTTTTCTGGAACGGCAGCAGGGATTAGACAAATTGTTCATTCGATCAGCAAACGAAAAACTACCAGACGGAATGAAGTGGGAAGGCTCAAAAGTAATCAAGGAAACTGGAGAAGTAGGAATATGCTTTAGAAATTGTGAAAGTAAAAAGAGCTTCTTCCGGTTGAATCAAAGCCATGCATACTCCAATCTGTCTCTGGAAGTTATCACGCATCTAATCGAAAAAATACTGATCAAGACCCAGAGATTCAGAATAGAAAAGCAACAATGATCAAAACACTAGACAAGCTCAAGAAGCATGGGGCATTTTACAAAGAGTTATACAAAACATGCACAGAACAGCTACCTTAAAAACTAAGAGTGAAAATTGACTATCTCACTAAGGAGCTTTCTTAGAAATTTACTTTGTACCCTCCCTTATGTATTTCTGATGATCAATGAAAATGATCCTTTCTCTTTCATTTATTTTTTCAAATACTTAGGGGAAGATTGTTTGGACACTCCTATTTGTAATAAGAATTAATCAAGTATTAGAAGAAAAAGAATTGACATCCTCAAAAGAGAAAGGACAACAACATCTGTCGAAATCACGGATTTTGTGATTTCACAGATATACTACAGAAATTCTGTAATAGATCTGTAAATCCAATTTGCATAGAAATCCCCTATTCTGTGAAAGACTTCTAATGGGAAGCATTCCTAGTCTTCAACGAAGAGTCTTGAAGGAGTTCAAGACTATCAGAAGATAAAAATTACGAGAAGTAAAGAAATCTATGAGTGAAGAACAAGTAAAGAAGAAGACTCACTTGACATTTAATGTAGACAGTTGAAGAGAGTTGAAAAGAGATAAATTGAATACTCTCAGTTTATCTCTATATACTCTTACACACTCCAAATTCAACCAACCTCGACCACATTATTCTTTTACAACTTGTTATAAATAGCAGGCGCTCTTCACCAACAAAAGCAAGACATTCACTCACAATTCACAACCTTCTCAAAGCACATACCACATACTCTTGTAGAAAAGTTCTTTCTATTGATTTATATCTATACTATAAACTCGTGTAAACCATTATTTACATTTGAGATATACAGAAAAACTTTTTTATGATTATGGTCTTCCAATTTGATACATCTTCTGCAACATTATTATTCTTGTTTAAATCAAATTGTACGAACATTGTTAAAGAGCTCTCACGGGATCCAACAGTAAGAACACAACCCCTTCACCGTGAGTAATCACTACAGAGTTACCCTAACATGCTAAAGATCAAAACAATGTTTGGAATTGAAAACAACCTGATCCTAGAGTTTTTCTTCCTTAAAAACTCACCTATGGGACTCTGGAAAACGGCTAGAAGGATTTCCATGCGTAACCTTAAAACTATTTAAATAACAATTATATATATATATACAACGAGATGTTTACCACCCCGCGTGTTGCTGCGGGGTTGAAATTTTATGATGATACCTCTAGTAATGGATCATTTGTAGTATAGAACATCTACAACAGTTTTGTACTATTGCTAACGAAAGTAGAAATAAGGAGTATAAAACATAAAAGTTTAAAAGTTTCGTGGTGAAAGTATTAAACTATTAAAAGTATACTAAAAAAATAAAAGTTGAAAATTTTAGGAGAATAAAAGTCAAACTCTAAAAGTTGTGTCGTTGAAGTATTAAACTATACAAAAAAAGTATACTAAAACAATGAGAATATGAAAATTTAGGGGAATAAAACGTCAAAGTCTAAAAGTTGTGTCGTCGAAGTATAAAACTATGAAAAAAGTCATCGCCAAAGTCAAAAACTCTAAAAGTATACTAAAAAATGAAATTGGTCTACTAAAAAAAGAAGGTTAAAAAGTTAAGACATATAAAACGTAATAGTCTAAAAGTCTCATGGTGAAAGTATAAAATACAAAAGTATATTAAAAACGAAAGTAGGAAAATTAAAAGTTTCGTAGCCAAAGTAGAAGACAACAAAACTTAAAACAAAAAAAAAACCTTTAAAAGTTAGTGTGTCGTTAAAGTATAAAACTATACAAAAAAAAGTATACTAAAACAATGAAAATATGAAAATTTAGGGGAATAAAACATCAAAGTCTAAAAGTTGTGTCGTCGGAGTATAAAACTATGAAAAAAATCATCGTCAAAGTCAAAAACTCTAAAAGTATACTAAAAAATGAAATTAGTCTAATAAAAAAAGAAAGTTAAAAAGTTAAGGCATATAAAACATAATAGTCTAAAAGTCTCGTGGTGAAAGTATAAAATATAAAAGTATATTAAAAACGAAAGTATGAAATATGAAAGTTAAAAGTTTCGTGGCCAAAGTAGAAAACAACAAAACTTAAAAAAAAAATTAAAAGTTAGTGTGTCGTTAAGGTATATAACTATACAAAAAAAATATACTAAAACAATAAAAATATGAAAATTTAGGGGAATAAAACGTCAAAGTTTAAAAGTTGTGTCGTCAGAGTATAAAACTATGAAAAAAGTCATCGTCAACGTCAAAAACTCTAAAAGTATACTAAAAATGAAATTAGTCTAATAAAAGGAGAAAGTTAAAAAGTTAAGGCATATAAAACGTAATAGTCTAAAAGTCTCGTGGTGAAAGTATAAAATATAAAAGTATACTAAAAACGAATAGAAGGAAAGTTAAAAGTTTCGTGGCCAAAGTAGAAGACAACAAAAGTTAAAACAAAAAAATATTTTAAAAGTTAGTGTGTCGTTGAAGTATAAAACTATACAAAAAAAGTATACTAAAACAATGAAAATATGAAAATTTAGGGGAATAAAACGTCAAAGTCTAAAAGTTGTGTCGTCGAAGTATAAAACTATGAAAAAGTCACCGTCAAAGTCAAAAAACTCTAAAAGTATACTAAAACATGATATTAGTCTAATAAAGAAAAGTTAAAAAGTTAACGCATATAAAACGTAATAGTCTAAAATTCTCGTAGTGAAAGTATAAAATATAAAAGTATACTAAAAACGAAAGTAGGAAAGTTAAAAGTTTCGTAGCCAAAGTAGAAAACAACAAAACTTAAAAAAAAAACTTTAAAAATTAGAGGGTAGAAAACGTAAAAGTATGAAACATATGTGGCCAAACTATGAAAACCTAAAGTTTACTATTTCTTTAAAAAAAACAAATTGTAATAGTTCAAGGGTAGAAAATGTCAAAACATGAAACTTGCGTGACCAAAGTTTGAAATCCTAAAACCCTACTATTAATCACCAAATTTGATTGTTATATAATAAATCTTATACTATGCCTATGGTTTCGTGCCATTGCAACACAAAAACTCTTTAGCCCACTTGATTAAATTAGTAGCCCATGTAAATTTTATTTTCCTATGTATGTTCACGTTAAACTGAAACATCAAAACTATGTATATTTAGTTTTCATTTAACATATTTCATTTAATTTAAATCTCCAAGCTAAAAACTTATAGAATATATAAACAAATCCCACTCAAATAATTGTTTTCAATTCTTCATAAAACTTTATTCCCATTCATATTCAAAGAAAAATTGTCCACAACGGTTCCTATCTATTGTATATATATACAAAGTAAAAAGTTGCCTATGGTTCCACGTCTTTTTAATAAAAAAACCGTTTGAGGTTAAATAAATTGTGGTTGATAAAACTACGAGTTCGAACCTTCCCACTTTAAACTTGGTTTGTATTTTTTTCAATACAACATTGCCTTATTTTTTTTATATAGGGTTATAAGTGTATTAGAGCATTCAAAGCAGCTTCTTCATTCTCATCCCTATAATTTATACTTTTATTATTATTTTTTCTCTTTCTTTCACTCACATTCATAATTAAAAAATATATTTTTTATACCTTTATCATTACCTTTTCTCTCTCTTCCAATCCCTAGTGTTTAGTTAATCACCTGTTTTTTTGTCAAATATGCAGATTTGCTAAACTTTTTCTGTCTCCTCTACTCACAACCACTCACAACCAAACTTCAAGTTTTACAGATTTATACTCACATATTTTTTAGAGAACCTACCGTGAATGCTCTTAGGTAACATATATTTTACACGAAGCAAAGAAAGCCTCGATACAAAGATTATTTTACAAAAAAAAATATGTTGATACTAAAAATGCCTAATTGGATACGGAGAGCTTTATTCCAAACGTCGCGTGGAGTTAGCTACTACTGAGAAACAGTTCGTGGAAGGAAAATATAGCTTTAAAACAGCTTGATGACAACAGTAGATGTGAGTGCATTAATTTCAGGGATTTTGCGTAAGAAACTGCAAGATCCAGGGGCACCAATGATTTCAATACAAGTTGGTGATTTCAAATGACTCGTGCCCTATTGGATCTTAGAGCGAGTGTTAGCATCCTACCGGGGGGCTTGTACGATCAGTACGATTTTGGCCCATTGAAAAAAGCCGATACCACTTTTATTTTGGCTGATTTGACCCCTAAGGTGCCTCGTGAGATTTTGTCGGATGTCATTGTTAAAGTAAATGAATTTTTCTATCTCGTTGATTTTATGGTTTTAGATTACGTGTCAATTGAAAAATCTGCACAATCAACACTAATTTTGGGTCGAGCTTTCTTAGCTAAGTCATTCTTAAATAGATTGTAGGTCGGTGTACCGTTGACATGACATTTGGGAACCGGAAAATAAGGTTAAGTGTTTTTGGAAATGTCTCTAACCCTCGGGAGGATAATGAATGCTTTAGGGCGGACGTTGTCGATGGTCTTGTTCCTCCATTCTTTGCTTGTAATGAGGAGGTACGGGACCTCCGAGGAATGTGCTTTGTTTGGCAGGGAATATGCAGGTTTGGTCAAAGAGTTGGAAGCGGAGGATGAGACTCGGGAGCTATGGATGTAAAGGAGCAAAGACCGCCTTAGTCCATTCAAGTGGAGAATCTGCCGAAACATATAGATTGAAAACTGAAACCTTCACTTGAATCACCACCATCTATAAAATTAAAAGAATTGCCAAAGCATTTAAAATATGGTGTTTTGGTGAGAATAACACTCTTCATGTTATTATTTCTGGAGGTTTGACTAAGGAACAGGAGGAAGCATCGCTTTCTAGTTAGAATTGATTGATTGACCTACCCAATAATCTAATATGAATGATTCACTATTCACTCTATTTTTGGTTTTTGCATGGAGGTATTGATGAAGCATAGGGCTGCAATTGGTTGGACGATCGCTGATTTGAAAGGAATTAGCCCATCGATGGTGATGCACAAGATTATTACTGAAGAGGGTGCAAAGCCAGCAAGGGATGTGCAACGGAGACTCAGCCCGAACATGAGGAAAATTGTCAAGAAAGAGGCACTGAAGTGGTTGGACGTAGGTATTATTTACCCAATTTCAGACAGCACATGGGCAAGTCCGACACAAACTGTCCCCAAGAAAGCACGTATGAGATTGTGAGAAACGAGAAAGGTGAGGAAATAGCCACCCGACCGGTAACCAGGTGGCGGATTTGTATTGATTATAGGAAGTTGAATTTTGCAACTTCCAAAGACCATTTTCCATTACCTTTCATTGACCAAATTATTGAAAAAAATTCCGGTCAAAAATTTTATTGTTTTCTTGATGGTTACTCGGGGTACAACCAAATTGGCATTCACCCGAAGGACCAACAAAAGACCACTTTCACATGCCCCTAGGGTACTTTTGTTTTTAGGAGAATGCCATTTGGGTTATGCAATGCCCCGGCCACTTTTCAACGATGTATGATGAGTATTTATTCTGATATGGTCGGGGACCCACTTGAGATTTTCATGGATGATTTTTTAATATTCGGTACATCTTTGGAAGCATGTTTAAACCAACTAACCCGAGTCTTAGAACAATGCATAGAAACTAATTTGGTGTTAAGTTGGGAGAAAAGCCATTTTATGGTTCTGGAGGGAATTTTTTTGGGACATGTTGTGTCAAGTCGTGGGATTGAGGTCGATCGTGTAAAAATTAAAGTAATTTCAACTTTACCTCCTCCCATGAATGTCAAGAGGAATAGGGTGTTTTGGGGCACGCCGGTTTCTATAGGAGATTTA
>JBCNJP010000009.1:60818305-60950805 GCA_039602395.1 Deinandra increscens subsp. villosa | reverse complement strand
GATCAAGACCTTGTATTGGAGCTTAAACTAGGAAGATCCAAGCTTGTTTCATCACCTCTCATCCCTTTTTTCGGTTTTTGTAAGTTTCCTTCTTATTCCTTGATTTTGCATGATCAAGATCTGAGCTTTGTGAGGAAATTAGGTTAGTTGTATGCCGTGCATGATGTATATTGTTAGATATATGGTTTATTTGATCAAGATTGTGTTTTTATGATGGATTAGGGTTAGATCTACAACATGTATGTTTATTCTTGATATATCTATGTATAACATGATCAATATTGCATTTTTATGATGTATTAGGGTTAGATCTTCACCATGCATGTTGAATCTTGCTATATCTATGGATTTCATGATCAAGTTTGTGACTTTATGTTGAATTAGGGTTAGATCTTCACCATGCATGTTGCTAAATGTTAGATCTATGGAATTCATGATCAAGTTTGTGACTTTATGTTAAATTAGGGTTAGATCTTCACCATGCATCCAGGGACTATTTGTTTATACTAATTGATCCGAGCATGCGCGGATACCCAGCATGTTGAGGCATCCTTACTAACGTTTTCTTGACTTTATGTTGATCGAGCCAGGTACGAACGTGTGGATAACGGTCATATGGACTCGGTCAAGGTCTGGTATAAACGTGAGGAAGAAGACCCGTCGTTAAACTCGGTCAATAATAGTCATAAGCCGTTGGAAAGAGGATCCCTAGAATCTCAGGATGTTAGTTAGGTTTCTTATGTATTTAAATGCGGCATAGGGTTTGATTTTTTCATTCTCGATCACATGTACTCACACTATCACTTAGCAAACAAGCCGCAAACACTTGTACTCGAATTATTTTTCATTGGAATAAACGGGCAACGTGTGTTATCGTTGCCAAGGGGTTTTTTATGCCGGCGGCTCTTGGAGACATCCAAGGGTTAAGGGCTTTTTCCCCTAAAAAATCTCGGTGTTCTTAGTTGCATCCAGGGAAGTTAACATTTATCTTTCCATTTCTTCCATTCAAACCAAGGATTTTAACCGGTAAACCTTTTTATAAACATAGCATTCAAGGCACCTAACCTCACAAACTAATTTGGTTACTAAATTAAGTCTTGTAATTTTTAGCCAAAACAATTTGGCGCCCATCGTGGGGCAATTGGTGTCAATCTTTTTCCAAACTCTTGTTAGATTTATTTTTTAACTTGAGATTAACAAAAATTTATCAAAAAATGGCAACACAACCAAGTACCTCGAATGCGTCTACCCTTGTGAGCACCTCTTCTGCAGCTAGCACTATCCTTCCTCCTCCACCGCCACGGGTTACCACATCAACAACGAGTACCGTGAACCGCAACACTAGTCGGCCAGTCAACCAGGGTGTCACAGGATCAGGACGTGGTGGGGAAATCCCAGTAATGGTCTCCACTGATGAATTCCTCACCATGCTCGCAAAGATGCAGGAGTACATGGATCAACAGCAGAAAGTGAACCAGGATGTGCTTGGAGAGATAGCTAGGCTAAGATCGGAGATGAACAGAGTGGATCATACACCCGCGTCTCCTGTTCAGGCAAGGAGGCTACAATTCAGCATTCCCAGGAATGGGTCTAGCCTAGCAGATGACATCAAGTCACAGATACGAGACCTGCATTCGCTACTGCTTACACCACCCTGGCTGACAGACCTAGGATGTCTACATTCATGGAATCCACCGCAAATCCTGGGGGCACCGCTACCCAGGATACTGGGAACATCCTTGGAACTTCTAATCTTATTGCTTACACTAATGAATCTGTGCAGGACGCAGGTCTTAGCCCAGCAGTGGCCAAAGAGCTCAAGAAACTAAAAGAGATGATCTCGAGTGTTCCTAGGGTGGTCCAACCCATCCCTGAAGTAGCACGAGTGAGTCATAGACTTTCAAGGTTTGCTCCCCCAATATGTGACGTAGAAATACCCAAGAGGTTCCAAACTCCTAACATGAAGCTGTACGATGGCACAACTGACCCGGAGGAACATGTAGCCCGGTATATGGAAAGGATAGAAGTAATCTATATGCCCCCTCAGATCAAGGAGGCATGTTTGTGTAAAGGTTTTGGGTCAACACTCACAGGCTTAGCTTTGAAGTGGCTGCTGAGTGTTCACCCTTTTCTATCACATATTTTTCTCGTTTGATTAATTTGCTCAATAACCAGTTCTCTTGTAGTCGCAGTTTTGAAAAACTGACGAGTGATCTTTACAGGGTTAGCCAGGATGCTAACGAGTCTCTCAGGAATTATGTGAATAGGTTTGGCAGGGAGACCCTGGATATTCCCAACATGGATATGGCCACCGTTGTCTAAGCGTTCAAAATGGGCCTCAAGAAGGATTCACCCTTCTATCAAGATCTTGTGATGAACCCTTGTCACAGGCTTGATGAAGTAACGCATAGGGCCTTACGATTCATCAGGCTTGAAGAGGACAAGAAAGTGCATGAGAAAGTGGATGCAGTCCCAGGATACGGATCCTTCAACAGGAAATCAGAGCCAGTACACCCTAGGTCCCAGAGGCCAAAACCCTATACCAAACCCGATAATCCTAGGGTTAACATGGTTGATCAGGGTGAAGATGAGGATGATGAAGAATATCCTACTTTTAATGAGTTCTGTTTTGCTACTGATGTTGCAGGTGTGATTAATGCTATGCATGATTTGGGGGACAAGGCAACGTGGCCCAGGAAGACGGATAAACCAACATCGACAAGTCCAAATGGTGTGCATACCACGAGGATTTTGGCCATGTGACAGAGGATTGCATAGCCATGCGCAAAGAGATCAGCTACCTATTGAGCAAAGGCTTCCTGAAGGAGCTCTGGGGAGGAAGAAGGAAAAATCCAAGGGCGTTGATCAGCCTGCTAAATCCTGAGGCACTGACCAGACCCAGGTTGTAGACAGATCACGCGGACATCCTGAGCCAGCAGCATCCCCATCCCCCGATGCAAAGGTAAATTATTTTATTTCTCTTGGATATGATATATGTGGTACCTTTTATTTTGCAGCTAAAAGACACGCAAGGGAGGCCAAGTCAGACGTACCCAGGAAACCAGTCAAGGCCTCAGTACAAGTAGATGTGAAGGACGTTACCTTTGGTGAAGACGACAGGTGCAACGTCATGGACCCTCATGATGATGGGCTCGTGATCACGCTCTATATAGCCAACCATTTCGTGAAGAGGATCCTAATTGACGGGGGAAGTTTTGTCAACATAATTCAACTTGAAGCATTGACCAAGATGGGGATACCCCAGGATGAGATCGTTGCCAAATCCACGGTCCTTGTGGGTTTCAGTGGTGAAACAAAGAACACCCTAGGAGAGGGTATACATTGAGGGAGTGAACTAGATGCAACGCTTTTGTGTCATGGATACTTCGTCCGGGTACAAC
Organism: Deinandra increscens subsp. villosa; assembly: GCA_039602395.1. NCBI lineage: Eukaryota > Viridiplantae > Streptophyta > Magnoliopsida > Asterales > Asteraceae > Deinandra > Deinandra increscens. The sequence continues at coordinate 60,947,404 of JBCNJP010000009.1, read as the reverse complement.
ATCATCGTGGGTAGACCTTGGATTCATGACATGAAGGTTGTCCCCTCAACCTACCATCAATGTGTCAAACTGCCAACACCCTGGTGGGTGGTCACCATCCATAGCGATCAGCAAGAGGCAAAGTAAGAGGAAAATGACTGCTACACGTCATCTATGAAGATCTCAACGAAGGCCCGTCAAGGATAGCAATTAAAGAAAAAGGCCAGGGACGTCCTAGAGGCAAGGGAGCAGGATGTCAAATAAATAGTCCTAGATCCCTTGCATCCCGGGAGAAAAGTGTCAATTGGCACTAACATTCCTGGCCCTATTAAGAAAGAACTATTGGAATTCCTCAAATCCAGAATGTCAACATTTGCATGGAATACTGAAGACATGACAGGTATATCCAAAGATGTCATAACACATAAACTTGGTATTGATCCCTCTTACAGGCCCATGCATCAAAAGAGAAGAAAGTATGCTCCTGAGAAGTATGTGATAATCCAAGAGGAGGTGGACCGTCTATTTAATAACAAGATGATCAGGGAAGTCAAATTTCCAAGATGGTTGGCCAATGTAGTGCTAGTGGAGAAGAAAAATGGCAAATGGAGGGTTTGTGTAGATTATACGGACCTGAACCGTGCATGTCCTAAAGACCCTTTTCCCTTACCACACATTGACTCCATGGTAGATGCAACAACAGGTCATGAAATGTTAACATTCAAGGATGCCACCTCAGGATTTCGAAAAATTCAAATGGAGCCAAGTGATCAGGAGGATACAACATTCATTACACCCACAGGTATTTATTGTTATGTTGTAATGCCCTTCGGTTTGAAAAATGCAGGGGCAACCTACCAAAGATTGGTGAATATGATGTTCAAAGAAAAGCTAGGAGAAACTATGGAGGTGTATATAGACGACATGGTGGTAAAATCCCTGAATGTCAGCACCCATGTCCAGGATGCTAAAGAATCTTTTGATATCTTGGATAAGTACAATATGAAGCTGAATCCAGAGAAGTGTCATTTCGGAGTGGGTGTTGGTTAATTCTTGGGTTACATGGTAACCAAAAGAGGAATTGAAGCTAGTCCAGACCAAATCCGTGCCATTGTGAATCTGAAGTCACCAGAATCAACCAAGGATGTATAAAGGCTGACAGGCCGGGTTGCAGCCCTGAATAGATTTATCTCCAAAGCCTCGGAGAGATGCCGAGATTTCTATGACATCTTGAGAAAGAACAAAAAATTCGAATGGACATCCTAGCATGAGCAAGCCTTCCAGGATTTGAAGTCATATCTATCCTCAGTACCTCTCCTGATGAAGCCGAATCCAGGGGAACCATTATCCTTGTACCTTGTAGTTTCGTGGAATACGGTAAGTGCAGTCCTAACCAAGGATGCAGAGGGCCAACAACAGCCGGTGTACTATGTAAGTAAGAGTCTTCTTGACACTTAATCCATGTATTTGCATTTAGAGAAACTTATACTAGCCCTAAGTATGACTTCTACTAAACTTAGTCATTATTTTGAGACTCATACTATACATGTGAAAACTAACTACCCTATAAAGTCTGTCTTGAGAAAACTTGAGATGTCAGGTAGGATGGTAAAATGGTCTCTGAAGCTGAGTGCTTACAACCTGGTCTATGAAGCAAGGACAACCATAAAATCACAAGCTCTAGCAGACTTTGTGGCTAATTTCAGTAGGGATATCCAAAATGAAGCAGGTCAAGAATTCTAGAGCCTACAGGAAGAAGAATTCTCAGGATGTTGGACCCTATTTACGGATGGGGCATCCAACGTCAGGGGGACAGGCCTTGGAATCATACTAAAATCGCCATAGGGGGACATGATACCCTAGGCTGTGAGGTGTGAATTCCAGGCGACTAACAATGAAGCAGAGTATGAAGCCCTGATTGCTGGCTAACAACTAGCCTTACATCTTGGGATCCAGAACATACAGGTATATGTCGATTCCCTATTTTTAACTAATCATTTCAATGGATCTTATGTAGTGAAAGGGGAGAAGCTAGCAAGTACCTAGAAATTGTGAAGGCCATATCCCAGGATTTTCAAACTTTCAACATACAACAAGTACCCAGGGACGAAAATGCTGAAGCGGATGCACTATCAAACCTGGGGTCAGCGTTCAAAGAAATGGAGGGCACACACATCCCCATAATCCACATACTAAGCCCAATAATCAACCAACAAGCAAACCTGGAAGACATTGATCCTGGGGGCAGGGTCTTAGCATTCAACTCCCAGGATGGACAATGTCCTGATTCCCAGGATGATTCGTCGTCCTGGACCAAACCTATCATAGACTATCTACAGAATGGTTGCATCCCAAAAGAAGAAAAGGATACTAGGGCATTCATAACCAGAATGGCAAGGTATGTTCTAATAAAAGGAAAATTGTAAAAAAAATTTGTTGCAGGTACATACCTAAGATGCTTAGAAGATGACGAAGCTAAGGAAGTACTCAAAGACATCCATGAAGGCGACTATGGAAACCATACAGGGGGCAGGTCTCTAATGTCTAAAATTCTGAGAACATGCTATTTTTGGCCATCCTTGAGAAAGGACTCCCAGGATTTTTCCTTCAAATATGATGCTTGCCAAAGACACGCTAATATTTCTCACTAACCTGCTGAACCCTTGTATCCCATCCCTGCATCCTGGCCCTTTTTTGAAATGGGGAATGGACATCGTGGGAAAGCTACCTAGGGCGCCAGGAGGAAACGTATTTATGTTGGCAATGAATGATTACTTTTCAAAGTGAATAGAGGTTGAAGCATATGTCCAAGTCAGAGAAAAAGATGTCATCTCATTCATCAAAAGGAATATCATAACAAGATTTGGCATAACCTTTAAAATATTGTGTGACAATGGATCTCAATTCATTGGTAGAAGGACTACTAGATTCTATGAGAGTTGGGGGATAAAAATGATAACTTCTACACCAGTGCATCCTCAGGCTAATGGCCAGAAAGAGTCTAGTAATAAGATCATTATCAATAATTTGAAGAAAAGGCTCAAGGAGAAGAAGGGAAAATGGGCAGAAGAACTACCATTAGCATTATGATATAATAGGACTACATCAAAAAATGCCACAGGCCAGACTCCATTTTTCTTGGTCTTTGGTACAGAGGCAGTCATTCCAACAGAAATGGTGGTCCCAACATTCAGGGTTATTAGTCAAACCCATGATGCGAATAACGAATCCCTAACCGACGACCTTGACACCGTGGATGAGCTACGAGAACATGCTGCTTGGAGAATGACCGCATCTCAACAAAGAATCTCTAAAACCTACAACAAACATGTAAGGATCCGAAGATTCAAGGTAGGAGACTTGGTTCTAAGGAAAGCGTTTCAGAACACGACGAATCCAGGGGATGGTAAGTTAGCCCCTAAATGGGAAGGTCCCTAATTGATTGACTCAGAGGCAGGTAAGGGGGCATATTGGCTTGCCAACATGGAAGGTGAATTATTACCAAGACCATGGAATGCGATTCACTTGAAAGCCTATCTTATGTAAGTTTAGTACCCTAGGATGTTGTATTCCAGGTATGTCTCCTAATTAAGAAATCGTTCAAGGTATTTGTTTTACATTCTTTATTATTACATACTTCTGTTTTATTTTTTATTTATATTTTTTATCACTCTCTATAAAATCTATTAAATCTTGTGTCCAAGACAGTTGAATGGAAATAGGTACGTGACCCTGGATGCATGAAGCCAGGGATGTATTTCTCCTAAGTTAGAGACTGGCCATCTCTCCTCCGTTTAAGGTATCCAGCATACCTTCTAGGGTTTGAGAGGATATCACATCTCCTACGTTTAGGTAATCGCCTATAGCGCACGACCCCCGCTTATAGCGCTAGTTCACCCACATATTGGACCTAAGATTATGGAATCGACCTGTGTTAACAACATGGGCGACAACCTCATGATCTATGGATATATGGGGGGGGGGGGGGTTCCTTAAGGTTTTTGGTACACCAACATAAGACACACGAGGCAATACCCTAGTTCGCCGGTTCGGCTCGAGGTGGACCCTAGAATTCGCCAGTACGGCACCGAGCATGACCCCAGCTCGCCGGATCGGCACCGGGTTTGACCCCAAGATTTTTGGGCTTGACCCCAGGATTTTCGGGTTTAACCCAGGTTTTTCGGGTTTAACCCTAGGATTTTCGGGTTTAACCCCAGGATTTTTGGGCTCGGCCTTAGTTATTAAAATTATTCCTAACATGTGCAGGATCTATCTAAGTGATTATGACCTAGGATGGCATGGCAATGCCAAATCCTAGGGTTTTGATATCGGTTAAGTAACAAGTTAGGTTGTTACTAAGCATTCCAAAGCAGAATTACACTAAGGATAGAAGAAATCATTTATTTACACCTGGAAGGATCTAATGTTCATGGTACATCCCAAGATGCAGAAGGTACAATTTATTTTCTTTAACTTGTCTATCAAACTTAAACACTTACTTATGCAGGAAAGATAAATGCATCACACAAGTATGTAGGAGAAAAGCAGTTATATATATAAGCACCCCTTGGTTGGAGCAAAGTGTCCAACCACCTCAGGGTGGTTTAAGTTAAGACCACATGTATTTAGCCCGTGGGTGGGACATTGTAACACCGGGAATCAAACCTCCGGCAACCATCACAGAAAGAAATATTTAAAAAGTTTCACATAAAACAAGGAAGAAAGTAAAAGACCATGGACTATTGAACGGTATCCATGGTTGCTGCATCACCTCCTCCCTTTGCTGCTTCCACTCCTACGTCCTTCTCCGCCCCAGCATCCTCGGCCCTCGGCTGCTCTACTTCAGTCCTAGATCCGGATTCGCCAACAGGAAGGGTGACCTTGGCACCCTAGACCTCAACAGAATCGTATCCTTGGGGAACAGAGCCTCCCCAGGCACACAGCTGTTTCAACCATAGTTGCACACCCCAGTTGGGGTTGGTGTGACCCGCATCCTTTGCCTCCTTGGCCATTTTCAGCTTGGTCTACAACACCGAAATCATAGCAGATTTCTTGGTCGTCTCCACATTATCCTTCAGAGCCGTCTCGTGCGGAAGCCGGGCCTCGACTGCCTTCTTCTCATTTTCAAGTTCCAGCTTTCGGGCCTTGTCATGCAGGGCCTTGGCTTTGGCTGCTTCTTTGTTGGCTTGGGCGACCCTGAATTTGAGGGTCTCAGCCTCTGTAGCGCGCCTCTCGGCGGCTTCGAGTAGCACCAGGAGACCGGAGTTGGCCTAAAAAAAGGTAAACATAAGTTAAAAACTACCTTATATCTAACAATAAAATGCATGTAATGTAGAAATAACCCAAGGTTACCTGATGGGCGACGACCTCGGCATGTTGCACAAGCTCTTGGGGAAATAGCTCAGACAGGGGATGTTGGGAAGTAGCGGTGTTGGACCCTCGAGTTTTTCTTTTCATACCAGAGGCCCTAGATGTGGTGGCCCGGGATACTGGGGTAGGCTCAGTTTTAACGGAGCTTAAGATCACCAACTCCTGGTAGTCTCCTAACCCTGAAGAGAAGGCAGCTTCGAGGTCATTAGCATCAAATGTAGGGGCAACTACAAAAGAAGACATGACCCAGGATGTTAGCAGTCAGGTATGAAAGAAACTAACAAGATGCATGGATACTTACAACTCGATATGCTGACGGTAGGCTGGGAAAAAAACTGGATGTTCGACAGATCTGAATGCACGCTCAAATTCGGGAATTCCCAAGAATTTCTGTAAGTTTCTTTCTGTTTCTTCCTCTTCAGGACCAATTTCCTTCAAACTCTTCGCTGCAAAAGATAACATTCAAGGTAAAGTTATGTTATTTCAAATAAAAACCCTAACATCTAATGTAGGTGTGCCTACCCTCTACAACCCAAGTCTCTGGAAGCTGTTGACCACCTGGTATACTGGAACGCTTGACAAAGAAAATTTTACCCTTCCATTCACCATGTTGGGTAACATTGGGGACGAGTTGCATGTCCTTCAAAAGGGATTTAAACAGATAACGGCTGGACCCATGGGATTTCAATCCATAGGCCAGGGCTAATCCAGGCAAACCGATCAAGGGTTCGTATGACTGGTTTAGACGATCCAGAGTTCACAGGATGTGCCATGTTACGGGAAGAGTTTGGGCATAAGAAAGGCTAGTGGCCTGGAAGAATTCAGCGACAAGGCCAGAGAAAGGGTAGGACAAACCCATACTGAATGGGGTAAAAGGAAAGCAAACCCAAGTTGGAGAAACAAAGTCAGACCTCAATCTAGGGTTGAAAGCCCTTATGGCAGCTGATGGAGGAAGGATACCGGAATCCTTCACTGCTGCAATTTCATTGTTCGTGAAATTGCACATTTCCTGCTCAAGATGAAGAAGGAACTTCTGGTCGATAAAATCCTCCACCTCGGCAAGAGAAACAGTGGGTTTGCGACAAATGCGTCATTTGGTCATGATTCGAGAAAAGAAAAAAAGAGTGAAAGAGGAATTTACCTGATCGGAAGGGGTGAAAGGGACGATGAATGCTTCTAACTCTTGACTCAGATGCGGTAAAAGGTTCGAGAGAAGGGGGTATTTATGGATTGAGAAGTTACAGAGGTGATGGGACGCCGATGGATGAGATCAAAGCTAGAAAATCGAAATCAGCGGACAGGATTAGCATGAAGGCGATGACTCATCAAAATTTGAAAAATTCATAGCTGTGAATTCTTATCCACAAGCTGCGAATTTGGGGGCAATTGTTATGCCCTGGATTTTGATTTATATACTCGGTCCCCTTAAATGATTCATATCCCAGGATGTCATGCATCAAGGGACTATTTGTTTATACTAACTGATCCTAGCATGCGCTGATACCCAGCATGCTGAGGCATCCTTACTAACGTTATCTTGACTTTATGTTGATCGAGCCAGGTACGAACGTGTGGATAACGGTCATATGGACTCGGTAAAGGTCTAGTATAAACGTGAGCAAGAAGACCCGCCGTTAAACTCGGTCAATAACAGTTGCAAGCCGTTGGAAAGAGGATCCCTAGAATCTCGGGATGTTAGTTAGGTTTCTTATGTATTATATGCGGCATAGGGCTTGATTTTTCACTCTCGATCACCTGTACTCACACTATCACCTAGCAAACAAGCCGCAAACACTTGTACTCGAATTATTTTTCATTGGAATAAACGGGCAACGTGTGTTATCGTTGCCAAAGGGTTTTTTATGCTGGCGGCTATTGGAGACATCCAAGGGTTAAGGGCTTTTTCCCCTCAAAAATCTCGGTGTTCTTAGTTGCATCCAGGGAAGTTAACGTTTGTGTTTCCATTTCTTCCATTCAAACCTAGGATTTTAACCGGTAAACCTGATTTTATAAACATAGCATTCAAGGCACCTAACCTTACAAACTAATTTGCTTACTAAATTAAGTCTTGTAATTTTTAGCCAAAACAGAAACCATGATGAAATCTTGCATGTATGTTGTTATTCTTTATGGATACATGTGTAAGCATGATAGACTAATTAGGATATCCTTTATTTGACTTCTATGAAAACATATATATTGTTATGACTTCGTGAAGGGAGTTATTGTAATAATGGTTATTTACCATCGTAGGTCTTAGTTCTAGGATTTACCGCCTTTAAAACTTGATCGTATGTATCACCTAACCAATCACCAACGAGTCGTCGAGTCAATTGTGTCGTGGAATTAAGTAATTATTTACTTATTTATTTCTATGTCTCATTTAGTCGTCAAGATCATCTTCGGGGTCTAATCATCTCGTTACTTAGTGTCGTTCTTCGTTCATATCTCCTCTACCAGGTGAGTATTCATAGCCCATCTTTCTTTTAAACGTTTTGGGGTGTAACATGTACCATTATCAACCAGTGTCCTTTGTTCCTTACTAAAAAACTACCCGTAAATTATATGTTGTTATGTGTGCTCTTATATGTGAACTTGTGTGAATTATTGCTGGATCTATTGGTTGTGGAACTAGAACTCGAACTTTAAACGTATCTCATTAACTCATTGAGTCGGGGTTACAATAATGGATCTATTGGTCTGGCAACCCGCCTGGCCTGATGGTGGGTGATTGAAAGCCTAAATGCCGAGGGCTTGAGTGCGTCGCTCATTATGTGCTTTAGTTCATTACATGTTTATCATATTTGATTACACCTAGCTCACTAAATCACATGGTTTGATCTAGTATAGTATACAACACATATGTTTACTCACCAACTATTCGTAGTTGACCTTTATTTTGTACATGTTACAGGTTTTTCTGTTTGAATGATGATGATAGTGTTAATGACACCTTAAGATGCATTGGACTTAGTATGACCAAAATTAAATGAGATAATCATGCTATCATTGTTGTATTATATCTAGATTATCATTTATCATTTGAATTTATGAAATGGGTTGATTAAGAATATCCAACATTAAGTTAGTGTTGTGTGCATCTGAAAAATTATCGTGCCTTGACATATTCCGTCGTTGGTTGGGGTGTGACAGATTGGTATCAGAGCCACGACTATAGGGATCTACGTTATTAGAACCGCTTTGACCTAGACTTATTCCTTAGGTGTCCTGCATGAGTGCCTCATACATAGTATGTGTAAGATCGATACTGGTTACAGGGTAAACCAAATACAAGAATTTACTTAAGGATTAACCAGGCGGAAACAAGTTAAGCCATATGATCTGTTTTAGTTAACAAGACGGAAATTGAATGTAAAGCAAGTAAGAACACATATGTGAATAATACACGGCACTATATTGTTATTACTTGATAATTCGAGAAAGCTTACATCAACAACATGAATTACAGAGTACAAGTAAACTATATATAGTGCCTAAGAAATCAAGGAGAGCCCTGGATTTCTCTAATGATCTTCTGGACCATTAAACAGATATACATGAACTAGAAATATAATAAACTAGTCTAGAAGATAAAATGATGGCTTCGGATAGGCTGAGAGTTGAGCAGCTTGCGTCTCTGACAAAAAGCAGTCTTGTCAAGTCAAGTGGAGAAGTCAAGTTGTCCGAAATAACTCTCCATACCGAGGTAACTCGAGTTATCTAGGGCACTCCACTATCCGAGGTAAAACATAGCTTCCGAGATAAAATTGCCACCCGAAGTAACTTAAGTTACTTCGGGCAGTCTGGTAGAGAAAAGACGCAGTTCCATCCTCAATGTTTTCTACTCCACACTCAACACCTTTAAAGCTATTTAGAGAAAGAGCGTCAAGGAGATCCATTTCTGCAAAAAGGCAAATTAAAGAGAAATAAGATTTCAAGTTCATGGTAACTCGAAAATTTTGAAAGAAGACATCTTACCCTTATCATCAACCTTCAACACAAGCCATAGTTTATGGGTAAACCACGCTCCACTAATTCAGGAAAGCAAAAGATTAATTTTCGGAAACTCTCGAATGGGACTTGCATTTTCAACCAAACGCTCTAGATAGTTTGACATATACTCACTTTTGTCGGGGATAACATCTTTCACAACATTATCGATGTCACGCCATTGCATATTTGGGGGAATGAAACGGTCATCGACATAACAAAAATGTGTCTTCCAAGAACGGGGGTTTGGGGGTAAAGTTGTGCCTATATGACCGGTTTCCCTCCTCCTCTCAAAAGTATACCAATCACTGGCCATGGTGATTCGATATAGGGCTCTAAACAAAGTGACACTGGGAGACAATTCCACGGCTCTACAAGTAACTTTAAAGTGGCTTAAACACGATATTCCTTGAGGATGCATTTGAGAAATATGCACCTCAAAGAACATCAGTGTCTTAAATCAAAAATTTCATAAATGGAATCCGACAATTCCCATACCTCAGTGTTTCGGTATAGATACCGTTTTACCATCGGGAAACGGGAAAATGGGAGAATTTGGTTCAGGAAGAACATGATTCAAACTAACAGGGACATGGAATCGTTGAATGTGGTCATTGAGAGATTTAGGGGGCATCAACGAAAACGAGCAATGCATGTTATGCTTGCTCGAATCGTTATCAGTTTCGCACTAGATGACGCCATTAACAGAAAGAAACGAAGGAAATAAACTGACCCGAACTGGGAGAAAAGTCGCGATGAGGAAATCGTAGAGAATTTGGGAAGACGGCGATGAAAAGAGGAATTATGAAGAAGATGAAAGGGGAAAAGGGTTTTTTTTAAAACCCTAACGGTTTAAAAACTAATTCAAAATTCAAAAAGCATTAAAAATTGTCCTATCTATTAACCCGAGCGTGACACGTGTTCTGAAAACTGTCAAAAAGCAATCATTCTTTAGAGATCGACTGACAAGACGGTTAGGATTTCACACTTGCACATGCGCCAGAAGAAACGGATAATATCATCACAAGCGCATATACGAAAAGAAGTTGTAATTTTAGTCCAAAGGTCATTGTTTTAATAACTTATGGACTAGGGGGACTCGATGACTATTATTAAAAAAGTTCCTAAATGATTTTTGCTTCTGCAAGTACAAAATCAGACGTTTTGAAGAATAATCTAGTCCACATCATTGTATAAATAATTAATGGACTAGGGGGACTTGATAAGGATAGGTGAATCTCGGATATGTAAGTGTACCAGGAGAGCAGTATCATCTCAAGTAGGGCCGACTCTAGCTTTTTCGAGGCCCCAAATGATTTCTAAAACTGGGGCCCTCAAGTTACATTTTTCTGCCGTTCAAAAAAAAGTTACAATTTTCTTTTGTTATTCCGAATAACCCAATTCATAACTTGTGACTCTAAATTAGCATTGTATTATCTTGTATTATCGTATAATAAATATAAAACGATCAATAAAAATTCAACTTTTGAACTTCTATAAAAGAATCAGTGTCATATCTATGCAAGCCGGATGACACCTGAACCATAAGCACTCAGATATCATCATTTTGATTTGTAAATATAGCCATATGTGTTCATCACGATGATATCAAACCTCCAATACAAATAGACTCAAATGACTATAATCTCAATTGTCCTTGTGTGTTATAAAGTTATCATACTAGAACATTACGGTTTGAAATCATACCGTTAGAAATAATTAAAATTAAGTTTCAAATGAGGATACAAATTAAATGATTGGAAAAAGAAAAATAAAATTTATATTTATAAAAGAAATACTTACATAAAATAAACTGTGAAAATAATAAAAAAACAGAAATAATAAAATATGTAATATAAGATGAATGGGGAATTAAAGGGAAAAAAGAATAGATAAAGAAAATGATAGCATGTGGGTTAGACTGACATTGATTTGAGTTAATTGCTTTATTAAATAAAGATTAAGAAAACTTTGACATTGATCTGGGTTAATTCTTTTATCAAAAAAAAAAGATTTGGGTTAATATTTTTTTTTGATACTATGTTGACCCATACAAACGAAGTCGTTTAAAGACACGACTCAAGTCATCATGCAAGAAAGGCGGGCAACAAGCTGCGCCCCCAGCCCTTTATGAATAGCAAATCCTAGACGTATAAAAACAACGTTCTTGGGCTAGAATTCGCAATGTTCCCGTGCATAACTTTTTGGATCCGACTCAGCGTGACCACAGCCTCCGATTTAAGGTGACCGAAAGTATCAAACGCGAAGGAAAAAAACACATGTTGATTTTCGATGCCTGCTTTCTCATGTTTGATCACCTTCCCAGCTTCCGCTCTGGATGCCGCCTGACCAACTTTGAAGGTACTGGGCCTTAGCCCCACAAGGGGGGAAACCCTAGTAAGATCAACATAGGCGTGCTTCCCGCTCTACCACCCCAAAACGAGAATGTCAGCTAGCCTAAGAGTTGAGCGACCATCAAAGGGATCAGACAAAAAATTAACAAGGGCTTCCTTCCTGGCCGAGATCCCAACCCGCATGAAAATGTCAAACAGAACGTCCCGTACCACGTTATATCGGTATTTGAACCTAGGGAGCTCTCTGTAGTGAACGACGTCCTCCCTGAACGAATCCAAACATGCCTTGTTGCAAACGGGGCATTTCTCATCCACGGGGAACAGGGGATCATGAGCCGATACTTGAGAAATTCCTGGTACTCGGGGGCGACATGTGTTGTCCCAGCCCGTCGAAAGGGAGAGCATGGAGGAAATCTTGCGTATGCGGTTGTCGAAGGCAATTCCATACAACCTTTTATCTGACTGTCATCTCATAAGTAGCTTCATCTCGAGCATGTTTTTACTAAAGAGGGCACTCGCCAAAACGTGTTGGGCTTTTGGTGGGGCGGTGTCTTTGTTAGGGAAACCGCTTAGATCAAAGCCCGGGAATCCGGGATAATATCACGGAGACCAGCCAGAGGGTCTTATATTCTATTAGAACATAATGTAATTGTAACACAAAATAATCAAGTATTAGAAGAAAAGATAAGATGGATCCTTAAAAGAGAAAGGATACGAAAGTCTGTATGAATTACAGATTTCTACATGATTTCTGTATTCATATAGAACTACTCCGGAAATTCCGAAGTAGTTCTGTACAGACAAAATTCTACAGAAATCCTCATTTCTGTAGAAGGCTTCTAATAGGAAGCATCAACAGTCTTCAAAGAAGAGTCCTGAAGGAGTTATGGACTATCAGAAGATAAAGATTACGAGAAGAATAAATTATATCTTTGTGTGAAGAACAAGCAAAATGAATGCCAACTTGGCATTAATCACGAAGGCAGTTGAAGACAGTTGAAAAAGAGATAAATTGAATATCTTCAATTTATCTGTAGAGACTATAATTTGTGAGGCTTTTGCATTAGAATTACTTTTGGGCTAGTTTATGTGTAATTGGGTTAAAACATGTAAATGGGTTTTGTGGGCTTGTGGGTTGGTCATAAATAGGCCCTATAGGCCGATTTTTGTAGCTTGTTTAACAAGCATAGGCTTTCCTATATAAGGATAGCTAGATTAGGAGATTAGGGTTGCTGTTTTGGTGTTCTTGAAACCTGGTGTTCACGAAATTCTCCTAAGAGAATTTCGATTCAAGTGTTGCAATCCAAAGGTGTTTATTCAAGTGTTTTCTTCATTGTGGTTTGTGTTTTTATGTGACAACCCGTATTTTCAGGTCATTTCCTGGCATTAACTGAACATAAACCGTAATAAATGTTGTGTGAACATTTATGTGTTGACTATGTTGACTTTAGCAAGTTAGGGTTTTGTGTAATCGTCACTATACGAGTATACACTTAAGTCTAGACGTTTGATATCCTTGTTCTATGATTTTATGTAAATCATACGTTATGATTTCATGTGACGTTATGTCACTTTATGTAATAATTAAACCTTTACTTTCGTGTGATATATTTATATATATCCTCTGACTTTTAAGTAATACTTACACATACGTATATATGATCCTAATCATATTTATGATTTTATGTAACCCAAGGATTTAATTACAAGCTATTATTTATGGCTTTATGTGACTTAAATATATATAAGTTATAGATTTAAAACCTATGATTTTATGTGAATTTAAATGGAGAATTGAGAATTGTTATCTATGATTTTATGTAGTCGTTTAAGTTTAAATTTTCTTATTAACGTTATACGGTTTATTTATTTTGACGTTTCTCGTATATTTATCATTTAATTATACCTCCGTTAACCCCGTTAGATGTCATCATCATTTATAAACCCTGAGGGACCATTACTGTAATTACAGAAACCTTGCGTCCATCATGTAACTATTAGAGGGGCTAGTTGTGTCATTTTCCAAACTTGATAAATAAAAATAAAAAAAAAGGGAAGAAGAAGAAAATCAAGCAATCCTCGTGGACGGTCGAGTTCGATAACCGGCATCCCATTTAAGTCCGAGTAAATTGAAAGCCTGTCAGTTATGCGTAAACATCCGATTGAAGTAATTCTTAACCCATCATTTGGTGACCATCATTCTCCCTCTTCCTCTCCCCCTCGTCTCCATCTTTGCGCAACCACCATATACACCACCATCGGAGCACTGTTCCACCACCAATCGACCACCATCGTGACCGTCGCCCTCCCGTGAGCAGCCTAGGGACATCAGTCGCGTGAAAGGAGCAACAACAGAGAGTCCGAGTTCGAGTTTTGTTCGCGTTGCGGGTTTGTTTCGGTGCCTAAAACACGACAATCTCTCATCCCCGACTCAAGGTAAATCATCCCCTACGTTAATCGCACATTTTTTTGAGTTCTTCTGTATTATCGCGATTTTCCGGTGACCGGAATAAAACTTCGGCCACCGGAGCTCTTGAGGAAGAAGATGACGCGAAATAGTACAGGTTATATAGTTTTTATCCGGGTTATAAACCAAGAGGATCGGGTAGTCCAGTGGCTGGGTCTTGCGTTTCATAACCTTGAGGTCGCGGGTACGAAACCCGGCCTTTGCATTTTCTGCCATTTTTTCTTCCCCTAAACTCGATCCCAGCCACTGTTAATAAATTAAAGGCTTCTATTCGGATTTTAAACACAATCGGGTCGCTGCCCGGGTGGCTAAGTCACTTTGTTGGGGCCTGGAGGTCACGGTTTCGAACCTTGTGACCTCCATAATGTTTGTTTTTGGTTATTTTTGTGTTGTTTTGAAACTTTAGACACCTAAAACTTGTACAAAAGTCGTCCCTCATCGCATTTTAAACCCGTAGATATAAAGCTTGGGATATTAGATCCGGTCAATTATGTTTTGAGCTTTAAACACGATTGACTTGTCATCTTTAGAATGAAAATATACTTCTAATATATATATTTATTGATCTAAAAATTAGGGCTTTATCGAAAATGGTAAAATATATATTTATGCATAGACTAATATTAATAAACATGCATTGTCGGTTTATTGAAACAATTGGATACTTTATGTGAACTTTTAATATACGTATATTGTTTTCGCAAACTCGCTATTAACGTCATTTGCACATTTGGGTTAAATATATATTATATATATTTGTCTTGGATCCTTGAACTTAGAAAATATATAATATTGGCATATTTCGCATTATTTCGATAATCACTGGATTTGGCAAACGTGCCATCCTCGACTTATTCCGGACTTCATGACCATTCGTTTTTTCGTTTACGCTAGACTTAACAGTTTATAGAACACACACTTATTCTCGTATGCTCGTTAGGTGATTGATTGCTTCCACAAGACTCGTTATTGCTACTTGATTTAACTGTTTATCTGGAAACTTTTGCTGTGCAACCTAAGGTGAGTTTCACGGCCCCTTTTTACCTATTTTAATCCTGTTGGGGGAGATTAACATGCAAACACTTGAACTGTTAGATAATTATATCACCTGAATGATAGTGGCACACTTATGATAAAGTCCTCACTTTTAGAGTTACTGTCAATGTGACATCAGCGGGAACTTATTTAGTAGATCTACTGGGCCTGACAAGCCCCACCCGGGTCATTCGCGCTGACTCGATTGGATATCGAACGGGTGTTATATACTTCTTAGTCTTAACGAGGCACAATTGAACTTGTCGAGCTTCAGTAACTGGATAGCTAGTTTATCTAGTCAAACGTGCACTGATTTCTTGAAAATAGCCTAGCTAGCTATTGATATATTATCTGGATTTTTAAACTGAACTTGAATTGTTGTTGAACAATCAACCTTGAACTTAAACTTGAACTGTCGATGAACAGTTGTTTTACACTGAACTGGGACTGTTGTTGAACAGTCAATTTACATTAAACTGGAATTGTTTATGAACTGATAAACCTGTGAACTCACCAACCTTTGTGTTGACACTTTTTAGCATGTTATTTCTCAGGTTGCGGATGTTCGAGTATCACGAGTACGCATGCATGAGTCTTTGAAAACCCTTTTAATGTCTTTGAGAAAGTCACGTCACCACGGGTGACAATGTTTTACTTGAATACTTCTATTGTACTTACGCTTCCGCATATGTAAAACTCTAATTATATATTTTAATGAAATATGAAACATTTTTATTAATTATTTGTCGTTTGGTGTAACTAATGGACGGCGATCCTGGTTTGTCACGTTCCCTGCGGCGCGTTATCGCGCGTGGGATTTTTGGGGGTGTGACAGATTGGTATCAGAGCCATTGGTTACATCGAACTAAGATTCGTCTTAGACTGTAACTGTTTTGCATTAGTTTCACTTAAACATTTCTCTCATGCATCGTGATACTCACTCCTACACGCACCTAGTTTAAGATTTGTTGTTTACATCATCCATCCCCTTATACTATCGGCGAGGAGCCGGTTAGTCTTGATTCATTTTCTTAACCTCTCTAAGTTGTGTACCTCCTGGTTAACATTCATGTACAACGAGACATCGAATTAGAACGAAGGATCGCGTTTATACTTTCGACGAGCTGATTTCTACTTGGGATTATTCCGGATTGAACAACTGGGCGTAGTGCCCATACTATGGATGTATGTTGCATAGGGAAAGTGGTGTAATACCTCTCCTTGTCCTTAAACCTCTATCTTAGCTTAGGAGGTTCTTGTTATACCTGCCTTACGTATATCTCTAAACTCATCCGTTCAGGAATTGTCATCTCGATGTGCTAGTGGCGCGATTATTTAGCTTCACTAGAGTTAGCAGGGTATGAATTCAAGTACCTGCCTATGGGGCACTTATATCAACTTTCGTTATCCTGATCGTCTTCACATTTGCTGTGATCTCTTAAGATCTTTTCCTTCTCGATTTTATCGCCTTGTGCGTTGAAATAATACAACTGGAGTACAATTCTTATAACCCCAATGAAACCTGATGCGGGTCGACTGAAATTTCCTTTTGTGTATCGGATTGCGATCACGCCAGTATGGGTGATAATTATTCTCTAACTTCGAGCTAAGCTAGGGTCATTGTGATAAACCCTACTCAGATCCTATTGAGCTAAATTTCTGGGTGACTCGCTTTGGGTGGGTCATTCCAATATGAGTGAGCATTCTATTCTCGAAAACTTGTCTCTTTACCAAATTCTAGTCAGGACGACTTTGGGTTAGTGACCACATTGTGGATATCTCATATGTACCACACCATACCTGGTAGCTGAAAGAAAAGGAACTAGGGTGATCATATAAAGTAAATTACACTTACGGGTGCACACGTAAATGTAATTTGCAGTATATGGAAATCCTGGAGAATTCTACTAGGCAAGCCAATGGTTGATTGGGACCAAATTCCTGTATTTTTTTTTCTCTAGTGGTATTAAATGCTGAACATGTTGAGCCCAACCGAATAATCGAAGTCATCTATCTTTGAAAACGCTACCGCACCTGACTTTGCCCCTTTACTATTGGATTCTAATCCATACGTGAACCCTTTTGAAGCATATTATGAAAAGTTGGTCCTGGAAGGACACCGTCACTCGTGTATTTCAATTGCTAGTCTTCCTTAACTACGAAAACTCTCGACGAAACCCTTGACTGGTTTGAACTCATCCTGAATCATAATTCTATTTTTTTTTACGATCTTACCGACCATATCAATCCCTGGAACTTTACGATCGTGAGATAACTTGGACGTACATTCACCGGACGGATACCTAGACGATGTTAGATGAACGAATTGGATAAATCATATACCGTGAGCACCGGGGCGTATTTATTGGCTGAAAGCTCTTGTGAGGTTACCCTCTGAAGATTCATACTCCCTGATTTTCTTGTGCGAACCAGTACTTGTTGCCAGCAACATCGACACGGTTGTACAAACTGCCTAGCACACCGCAAGCATATTTATCTCTAATGGGGCAAATGTTAGTGAGAATCCTTCCTGACTTTCAAACTGATGACTCCCAGTTTTAACGTAAGGACTATTCTGATTGATCTCCTGAGCCTGAACTATCGATTTTTGTTTGCATAATTCAACCTTTCATGATTTAGCAACCGGCAATTTCTGATTCTCGTGCTTTGTAATCCTTTATGTCCAGGATAAGCTTCTAAGCTTTGAACCGAAAGGTTTTACACTTTTGGTTAGTTTTTCTAATAGTTAACACCATTGATGATAAAACGACCTTGTGCTTCAATCGCAGTAACAATACCAAGCTTTATATGGAAACTTTATTTGCACCCAGCGAGCGTGAACTTCTTGTTATCAATAGCTAACTGTGCGATCAAACTATATTTACCCTTCTTACACATAGAGTACACCAAGTTATCCATACATTTTGTATATTTATTTACGCTCCTCTCATAACAACTATCGATAAATTTCTGGTACGCGAATCCTCATCGTCATTTTCAGAAAACTTTCATTGATGAACTCCAGCTTGAACTTACCTCGTAGCCTGTTTAAATTTTGATCGTCTTGGAATTTGAAGCTTTATGATATTCTTACTGCGCGTGCCAAACTCTCGAAATCTTCGCTAATATGGCAAACCGTACGCATCTTACTGATATTGTGGATGGAAATACCTACACCTTTTGTTTGTACAACGTATTGAAGTTATAACCTCTCGCCCCTTTACATTTAAGCGTATGGGAGAAACTTGACGTACTCTATTTCCGATAAAAATATCCAATGTGGTTTGACTAATGACTAGTAATGGTGGGTAGCTGGTACGCCTTCAAGGTGCTGGTAGTGTGGTGGGTTAGCTGCGGTACACCCTATATATAAACATTGGTGGCACGTTGAATGTGGGACCAGTACCGGACCAAGGATTGACTTTAGTTTCATACCCAAGAGCCTCGTCATGAGAAACTCCATCTAGCAGGGCTAGGTCCTTGACAAAACCGCTTAATGCTACTTTCTCCGAGATTACAAATATCCCTTACGTATTTCTACCAAAAGAGACATGCCCGAAATAATCAAACTTCATGCTTCCAATTGTCCTAGTCTAGAAGAAAAACTCTCCTCAAGCGAATTCCCTGTCACGATTCAGACGTGAGCTCTGACTCAGATGAACATAACGTTTTCAAAACCTGAGATTTTCCTCTTATGAATGAAAAAACGCATGATCGAATGAACAACTCCAACTTTTAGAAGCATGCGTCCAGAAGAAGATCGAATTTCGTTTGAGGGACACTACTTTTGGGTCGACTACCTATTTTTTTATAAACTCTCTGTCATTCACAGAGGTGATAGCCCCGACCCTTTTCTACGGAACACTCGATTAGATCTTTTGACCCGCTGTAAACATGCCTGAACCCTAGAAAAAACGCATACGTCTAGGAAACCCAAGCCAAAGCCACTTTTGGCATTTTGTGCTTCACAGACACCTTTTTTTTAACACTTTCATGCTTTATCTTACCTTTGAAGACCATTTGAACCAATGTTTTGACAAGAAAGGAATCATGACGTGTGAAGCACAAGGACACCAGGGATATTGAGCATGCCGATGAGCTTAAACAATGAAGTTTTCTCTAAGGGGACGATTACTCTGTTGGATTGTATAACCGTTGACACGTTCATTTCGATATCTATTTACGCGAATTCCTTGCCAAATCCTGTCAAGCACACTATATGTTTCCCTCTGAATTTTATATTATCCATTACTTTATTTGCATCCTTCCCGCTGGCATCTTCACCAGTTCCAGTATAAACTGACATGTCATTCTTGGAATGTGCATTTGCGACTATCATAAGCATGCTATCCCATCGCTTACTCGAATTCATGAACTAAGCCGTCGACACTCTTCATCCTAAATTTTCTATTCTCATGCTTGATGAGAACCTTTCGATATTCGACACCTCATAATTTACACTTTTGTTTTGTTGAATTATCGCCTTATTTTTGGATTCCCTGGCAAGGTAATATGCATGATGATATGTTGTACTAAAATCCAACTTGAATTTGAACCTAATTGTCTATGTTATTTCATGAAAAGTTCTTAACGGAATATAGTAATTCTTTTCTAAAACAAACTGCTACGTGTTACCTTATAAGTGGTTGTGAGCTCTTGATTGGATTTCTCATTGGACCTCGGTCCTTTTGTCACAAAATCAGCATGTTGCCAGTTATATTTTAGTATGTGAGCAACTGTTGAACCATTTTAACCACGATAAATAGTTTGTTTGCTTTTGATCTTCTCATGGGAAATGTTTATAAAACATACGTGTTTATGCATGCTAAAATTAGAGAATCTAATACTATGTTTAGGGTATATAAACTGATTAGTTATTGAAGTGCTGGTTTAACCATAAGTTGCGTAGAATTGCATGATTAGTTATGTATATGAAAGTGTTAGGAACTAGAAAATGACATGTTGTCAATGTATTAAATTGATTGAGTGTGAAAACCATACACCATACAAGGTCCTAAGTCTCCTACCTCGGTGGGAATGACAAGACTGTGTGAAGTTGCCCCGTCAACTTTGCACCGTATGGGTTGTGTTGGTTAGTTTATGAACTTATATGCTGGAGATATGTCATGTTAAGGTCGTATGCTAGTATATAAGGTGTTGGGACAATTGTATGCTTTGTATGGTAAAACCTTTATAATAGATTGCATGCTAGTACTCTTTGACCGCATTAACCTTTAAAAAGAAATCTTTGTAGAAACTCGTATGCTATCTGAAAGTTATTGCATGAAATGTGAATTTGAACGTTATTATGAATCATGTGAACTTAATTGGTCATAACCTCATAAAGTACTAAATGAACCAATGGGTCCTCATGATAACTTGATCAGTCTTGTGTAATTTCATGCTAGTTGCTAACTCCTAGGTAAAATCTAGACGTTTACATTTTCGTTACACGATGAGTCTATTAGACAAACACTTATTAACTTGACACACACAACTTCCTCATACTCAAATTCCTTTCTCTTCGACGCATCCGGGTTATTGGCGGATGCGAATGCCTTAACCGATAACCAGACATGAAACGAAAATCTCACTTCTATCGTTGGGTACAATAGTCGCAGGCTACGCGGACATATTATGATCCCTTCTTCGCATTGAAAATTTTGATTTCAAGTACTTATGTTATCTGGTCACACTGTTCGGCCTTGTCACTCAACACGATTCCTGTAATACGGTTGTTCAACTCATCTCGTAGGAGAACGCGTGATAAGAGAATCATTTCCTACACTTTCGCTTCGAATTCCTTTTAAAAACCTCTAAACATTGGACAACTTCTCAACATGGGGTACACATTCTTGATCGTAACACCCATTACTCCTATCGGAGTAGAGAACCTGGACTCTTCGATGTGTAATTGTCAATTCGATTCTTGAATCAATTGTCACGGATTTAAATTTCGGGACGAAATTCTTTCAACAAGGGGATGATGTGACGACTGAGATTTTTTTTTCTTCTTTTTCTTTTTCCTTGTGTCTAGCTCATCAACTTTTACCGCATTACGCAATTTTCGAGGACGAAAATTCTACAACATGGGGATAATGTGACAACCCGTATTTTCAGGTCATTTCCTGGCATTAACTGAACATAAACCGTAATAAATGTTGTGTGAACATTTATGTGTTGACTATGTTGACTTTAGCAAGTTAGGGTTTTGTGTAATCGTCACTATACGAGCATACACTTAAGTCTAGACGTTTGATATCCTTGTTCTATGATTTTATGTAAATCATACGTTATGATTTCATGTGACGTTATGTCACTTTATGTAATAATTAAACCTTTACTTTCGTGTGATATATTTATATATATCCTCTGACTTTTAAGTAATACTTACACATACGTATATATGATCCTAATCATATTTATGATTTTATGTAACCCAAGGATTTAATTACAAGCTATTATTTATGGCTTTATGTGACTTAAATATATATAAGTTATAGATTTAAAACCTATGATTTTATGTGAATTTAAATGGAGAATTGAGAATTGTTATCTATGATTTTATGTAGTCGTTTAAGTTTAAATTTTCTTATTAACGTTATACGGTTTATTTATTTTGACGTTTCTCGTATATTCATCATTTAATTATACCTCCGTTAACCCCGTTAGATGTCATCATCATTTATAAACCCTGAGGGACCATTACTGTAATTACAGAAACCTTGTGTCCATCATGAAACTATTAGAAGGGCTAGTTGTGTCATTTTCCAAACTTGATAAATAAAAATAAAAAAAAGGGAAGAAGAAGAAAATCAAGCAATCCTCGTGGACGGTCGAGTTCGATAACCGGCATCCCATTCAAGTCCGAGTAAATTGAAAGCCTGTCAGTTATGCGTAAACATCCGATTGAAGTAATTCTTAACCCATCATTTGGTGACCATCATTCTCCCTCTTCCTCTCCCCCTCGTCTCCATCTTTGCGCAACCACCATATACACCACCATCGGAGCACTGTTCCACCACCAATCGACCACCATCGTGACCGTCGCCCTCCCGTGAGCAGCCTAGGGACATCAGTCGCGTGAAAGGAGCAACAACAGAGAGTCCGAGTTCGAGTTTTGTTCGCGTTGCGGGTTTGTTTCGGTGCCTAAAACACGACAATCTCTCATCCCCGACTCAAGGTAAATCATCCCCTACGTTAATCGCACATTTTTCTGAGTTCTTCTGTATTATCGCGATTTTCCGGTGACCGGAATAAAAACTCCGGCCACCGGAGTTCTTGAGGAAGAAGATGACGCGAAATAGTACAGGTTATATAGTTTTTATCCGGGTTATAAACCAAGAGGATCGGGTAGTCCAGTGGCTGGGTCTTGCATTTCATAACCTTGAGGTCACGGGTACGAAACCCGGCCTTTGCATTTTCTGCCATTTTTTCTTCCCCTAAACTCGATCCCAGCCACTGTTAATAAATTAAAGGCTTCTATTCGGATTTTAAACACAATCGGGTCGCTGCCCGGGTGGCTAAGTCACTTTGTTGGGGCCTGGAGGTCACGGTTTCGAACCTTGTGACCTCCATAATGTTTGTTTTTGGTTATTTTTGTGTTGTTTTGAAACTTTAGACACCTAAAACTTGTACAAAAGTCGTCCCTCATCGCATTTTAAACCCGTAGATATAAAGCTTGGGATATTAGATCCGGTCAATTATGTTTTGAGCTTTAAACACGATTGACTTGTCATCTTTAGAATGAAAATATACTTCTAATATATATATTTATTGATCTAAAAATTAGGGCTTTATCGAAAATGGTAAAATATATATTTATGCATAGACTAATATTAATAAACATGCATTGTCGGTTTATTGAAACAATTGGATACTTTATGTGAACTTTTAATATACGTATATTGTTTTCGCAAACTCGCTATTAACGTCATTTGCACATTTGGGTTAAATATATATTATATATATTTGTCTTGGATCCTTGAACTTAGAAAATATATAATATTGGCATATTTCGCATTATTTCGATAATCACTGGATTTGGCAAACGTGCCATCCTCGACTTATTCCGGACTTCATGACCATTCGTTTTTTCGTTTACGCTAGACTTAACAGTTTATAGAACACACACTTATTCTCGTATGCTCGTTAGGTGATTGATTGCTTCCACAAGACTCGTTCTTGCTACTTGATTTAACTGTTTATCTGGAAACTTTTGCTGTGCAACCTAAGGTGAGTTTCACGGCCCCTTTTTACCTATTTTAATCCTGTTGGGGGAGATTAACATGCAAACACTTGAACTGTTAGATAATTATATCACCTGAATGATAGTGGCACACTTATGATAAAGTCCTCACTTTTAGAGTTACTGTCAATGTGACATCAGCGGGAACTTATTTAGTAGATCTACTGGGCCTGACAAGCCCCACCCAGGTCATTCGCGCTGACTCGATTGGATATCGAACGGGTGTTATATACTTCTTAGTCTTAACGAGGCACAATTAAACTTGTCGAGCTTCAGTAACTGGATAGCTAGTTTATCTAGTCAAACGTGCACTGATTTCTTGAAAATAGCCTAGCTAGCTATTGATATACTATCTGGATTTTTAAACTGAACTTGAATTGTTGTTGAACACTCAACCTTGAACTTAAACTTGAACTGTCGATGAACAGTTGTTTTACACTGAACTGGGACTGTTGTTGAACAGTCGATTTACATTAAACTGGAATTGTTTATGAACTGATAAACCTGTGAACTCACCAACCTTTGTGTTGACACTTTTTAGCATGTTATTTCTCAGGTTGCGGATGTTCGAGTATCACGAGTACGCATGCATGAGTCTTTGAAAACCCTTTTAATGTCTTTGAGAAAGTCACGTCACCACGGGTGACAATGTTTTACTTGAATACTTCTATTGTACTTACGCTTCCGCATATGTAAAACTCTAATTATATATTTTAATGAAATATGAAACATTTTTATTAATTATTTGTCGTTTAGTGTAACTAATGGACGGCGATCCTGGTTTGTCACGCTCCCTGCGGCGCGTTATCGCGCGTGGGATTTTTGGGGGTGTGACATTTTATCTCGTTCTTCATTGCTTACTTATATTATTTTTCGATTAGTCTTGAATCACCTATAATCACCGGATTCCGCACGGTGATTGTAGACTTTGATATCACGTGAGGGTTGATTCGATCCTTACAATTGGTATCAGAGCTAAGAAACACAAGTTTCAAGGCTCTCGCGATATCCGATTCAAGTTTTTAGGAACTAACGGTTTGAGTTTTGTGGTGTTTTTCAGCATTAGCACGTTTCGGAAGTCCTTTTTTTGCAGGTTTCAAGTCGAGACAGAATTGTTCGTGACCCATTGCTCAGCAATCTATGACTTTTTGAGGCATTTGAAGACTTTTCGATCAGCCTGTCTGAGCGAAAACCCTTTCCTGTCGCTTTCCTGTGATCGAGAAAGACCCTCTGTGTCTTTTCGATCAGGTGTCTTCAGTCGAAAAGTCCCATTTTTGAGATTTTTCGATCAGGTGCTCTTAATCGAGAAGTCCCTCTCTGTGACTTCTCGATCAGAATTTTCAATCGGAAAGTCCTCCTCAGCGACTTTTCGATCAGTCATCCCTAAATCGAGAAGTCCCCTCTGTGACTTCTCGATCCATCATCTCGATCGGAAAGCCCCCTGTGACTTTTCGATCTACTACTCTCTTCAATCAAAATGTCCCATCTGAGACTTTTCGATCCAGCACTACCTTTTCGATCGTGAACCGCACTTTTCGACCACTACCCTATCCGATCGAAAAGAACTTTTCGACCAGTCTTCTCTGATCGAAAACCCCTTCTCGACCCATCCTTGTTTGATCGAAAACCCCTGTGTTTGCCTCTCAGTGATTACAATGGCCTTCGACATGTCAAGTCTGTCAAGTGCAACCCTTGAGATGGACGCGGAGATCGGAACCAACGCTAGACCACCTCGTTTGATGTCTGGCAAGGACTTTATGAGTTGGAAGTACCGATTCGTGAACTATGTGAACTATCATGATCCCAAGATCATGCGATCGGTTGAGATGGGAGACTATGTCCCATCGACGCCTGGAGAACAGGGTCAGCCAACCAAACCTAAAGGCAAATCTGAATGGATTGATGACGGTTGGGAGAGGGTGGAACGTGATAGAAAAGCACTGGCTGCTCTAACCATGGCCTTATCTCCTGAAGTAGCTGAAGCCTTCAAGGAGTACACCTCTGCTAAGACACTTTGGGATGCTCTTGTGGCCGCTTATGAAGGAAATGACGATATGAAGGAATCTCGAAAAGAAAACCTAAGAGAACAGTTTAATGAATTCAATTACATCCTTGGTGAAAATACTGAGACTCAGCTTCAACGGTTCATCAAAATTGTGACAGGAATGAAAGATGTTGGAGTCACATACACACATGTCGAGGTAAACAGGAAGCTTGTAAATTCTCTTCCGCCAAATTGGGACAGCACTATTGAGTTAATAGAAAATACAATGCAAATGTCTACCTCAACGCTGAGCGAGCTTATGTCAACCATTAGAGCGTATGAAGAGAAGAAGCAGAAGACGGCCAGAAAGCTGGGCAATGGAGCATTAATAAACCAAGTTAATCAAGCATTCATCTCACAGCCAGCTACTGCTCCTAACAACCAACAGTCTAATCCAATGGGATTTATTGCTCAAGCCACTGGGTCGAGTACATCTGGACCATCAAATCTTGTCTCTCTAGATGTTAATGCTCTAACCAAAGATCCCAGTTTTGCTCTTGGTGTAGGAATTATGAGATGCTATCAGGCACTTGTTGCAGGCTCTCTTCTACCCGTTAACTTAACTCCTGATGATGTAAATCAAGTCAACCTAGAAGACCTAGAGCATATGGACATTTCTTACCAGATGGGAATGTCAGCTTTGAGAGCTAAGCATTTCATGGCGAAGAAAGGAAAGAAGGATTGGAATGGAGGGAAAGGAATAAAGCTCAGCTTCAACAAAGCAAACCTGAGGTGCTACAACTGCAATGAGTATGGGCATTATGCACAGGAATGCACCAAACCAAAGGTTGACTAAGAGGGCAAGAATGAGAACAGAGGTGAAAGTGTGAAGAAGGAGACAGCGAAGAATGATAGGGCACTGGTGGTTCAGCACACACCAGGATACGATTGGACAACTCAGGTGGAAGACTTGAGTCTGACACTTGATCATGTAGCCCTTCTGGCTGAAGAAGAAACTCAGAAAGAAGCTGCAGAAGTCTTTCATCATGCATTCATGGCAGACATAACTCCAGGGTCCTAAGCCAGCAGCAATGAGGTATGTTCTAACCCTAAATGCCAAATTACTTTTAATTAATGTCAAGACTGGCAACGTAAATTCATTAATGAAACTTTAAATCGTGAATTATCTGATAGAGACCTGCGGGAGTACAAAGGTAGGACTAACACATTTAGTGAAAAATTAGAAGCTGCCAATGTAGATATTAAGAATCTTCAAAGTCAATTAAGTAATAACACTACTTATCTTAGAATTGCTAACGAAGAAATTGACACATTAAAAGCAGAGGTTGAAGAACTTAAAGCCAAATTAGAAACATCACAAAATAAAGTTGAACGAAATGATAAGATTGTGTCAGAAATGATGAAGGCTAGCTCTCTTTTCTACAACACAGATGCTCGAATGCGACATCTCAAAGCCAACTCTGGTTTGGGTCTCGGTACTGAGGTAAAAGATGAAACATCCACTCATACAGTACCGATGCCATTGATGCATGAAATGATCCCAGACTATGAGTGTCCAAAGACCTATTTAGAAGCTAAGGCTGAAATAGAAGAGAAACTTGCGGCTTCTTGTGTAGATAAAGGTAATAAAGAAGCAGGGGTAGTGGATTGCAAGGAGTCCCCTTAGAGCTCAATGAAGTCTGATTATGATTCTTATTTTAAAAACTTTGATTTTGAGAAACGTGAACCTTCTGTTAAGTCTGAGTCAAAAACTTCAGAGTCTGATTTGTGTGATAAACCTTCTAAATGTGGTGTGTTTTCTTTTGGTAAATGTGATGATAAACCTGTGAAACCCTTAAGAACTGTTAAAATTTTAAGAAGGGGTAAGGGACCACAGGTTGCTGGTCCCAAATCCACAAGTGACGTGAAAGTTTCTAAGGATAAGATTAATCATCCTGTCCAAAATGTGCAGAATGTACGGGACACCAGAACCCATGACTTTGTCCCGTACCCAGAAGTTAACTCTACATATGACCAATTTAAGCCGATACAACAGGAGTACATTTTGACCACAAAGCCACACGGTAAGGCCCTTTGGATCCATAAAAACTCGTCAAAGCCAACTTGGATATCCACTGGGCGTAACCAACAACAGGCTCCTGTGTATCCAAAGAAACAGTCTTGCCATGTGTGTGGTAAACCAGGACACGTGGCAAGAAACTGCCTGCACTGCCCGTATGAACCTTATTATCCTAAGAAGGTCCTCCCAAAGACTGTCCCATTGGGCCAAGCACATGTTGGTCCGAAACAAAAATCTGGACCTTCAGACTTCAAGGTGCAGAAGTTGGCACCACAACCTCCACAGACACAGTTACATGCTAGACCAACACCAAGGTCTGCACCTTCAAACCGAAAGGTGTAGCAGGCCATACCCCAACACTCCAAGGTGCACAAAGGGATTCCAAAGCCTAAATCACCTAAACAAGCACCAAAATCTATGAAAAGTAAAGGGAGTCAAAACATTAAAAAATCTCCAAAGCTTTCAAAGACGTTGACTAAGCCTGCTTTGGTCCCAAAAATGGTTGAACCCTCAAAATCTGTCTCTCACCCAAAGCAACATACTTTTCCAAAACCATCTGTTCATTCAAAGCCAATTTTAAAATCTATCTTCAAATCCTTTTCAAAAACACCCTTCCATCCACATCCAGTTAGTTCAGCTAAATCAGATGGTTGGAGGAAGGATGACAGGTGGAACATTCCAAAACAGGTGAATTTGTCCTTCAAGCCAACTGGAGTGTATAAAAAACACTCCACATCTTTCCAAGAGGTAAAAAATAAAAAAAACAAATAAAAATAAACAATAGGAGCTTGGGAAGGAAAAGCACCAACCTAGAGAGGTCAACAAGAAAGACATTCTCAGTCCAAACAAGGACAGACCAACTTCCCCCTGACCAATGAAGGCATGGGTACCAAAATCTAACTAATCTCCTTTGAATGCAGGAACAACCAAGGAAGACTGTTAGCAACCTATGGTATGTTGACAGTGGTTGTTCCAGGCATATGACGGGCGACATATCTCTACTGCAGGACTTGGAGAAATTTGACAGAGGATATGTATCGTTCGCCGGAGGAGTTGGAGGATATATCAGTCAGAAAGACACAGTACGCAATGGATGTCTCAGCTTCCATGATGTCAATTATGTCGAGCAGTTGAAGCACAGCTTGTTAAGTGTTTCACAAATTTGTGATCGGGAGTATCCAGTTCTCTTCAACAATAAGGAATGTCTCATTCTCAAACCTGGATACTCCATCCTTGATGATTGGGTGTTGATGCGAACACCAAGATATGGTAACTCCTATGTGCTTAAAATGCAGATACCCCCCACATCTGAGGTGGCCTGTCTCCTCTCTAAAATTGCTGAGAACCACGCTCAGTTGTGGCACAGAAGATTGGGGCACATGAATCTGAAGAACCTGAATCGACTAGCTAGAGGAGGGCTTGTTAAAGACCTTCCAATCAAAGAATTTGTGCTCAAGGAGAAGTGTGTGGCATGTGCTAAGGGGAAGCATCACAAACGTTCACATAAGCCAAAGGTGTTCAACAGAATCTCATCGGTTCTGGAGCTGCTTCACATGGACCTCTTTGGTCCAGTCAGTATGTTAAGTCTTAACCGATGTGCTTTTTGCTTATTTATTACTGACGATTTTTCCCGTTTCACATGGGTATTCTTTTTGTCAAAGAAAAGTGATGTTGCAGGTATACTGATTGCTTTCCTCAAGCTCATTGAAAACAAATTAAAGCTGAAAGTGAAGGCTATCAGGAGTGATAATGGGACAGAGTTCAAGAATCGCATTATCGATGATTTCTGTGCTGAAAAGGGAATTAAGCATCAATACAGTGCCCCCTACACCCCTCAGCAGAATGGCGTAGCAGAATGACGCAACAGGACGTTAATTGAAGCAGCTCGTACTATGTTGTGTGATTCTAAGCTACCTACCATGTTTTGGGCAGAGGCAGTTAACACTGCTTGTTACGTCCAAAACAGGGTGCTTATCAATAAGCGGCAGCAGAAGACCCCTTATGAGCTAATCTATGATGACAAGCCCAAAATTGGGCATCTTCGGGCTTTTGGGTGTCTTTGCACAGTTTTAGTAAATACTGAAGTACCAAAGTTTGCTGCTAAATCTGATGAATGTTATTTTGTAGGTTACTCTACCAGCTCTGCCTACAGGTATTCAACAAAACAACAGGGATTGTAATGGAGTCCACCAATATGGATTGGCTAGAAGAAAATCCATCAGATAGTGGAGTGGGTCCTCCTCACGCTTTTGACTATAACCAATTCTTCCTTCCACTAGGATTGGAACCAGTCATAGCTGAAGAACTCTTTGAAGACACAGTCTCAGGACCGTTGATAACTCACTCCATTACAAAGGCTCCGGTCACTGCCCCTGAAACAGATACCACACCAGTACAGGACACAGCTGATACTGAGAATGAACATGAGGCAGATGACCACCCTGGTACAAACACTCCTCAAACACAGGGAGCTGATGCAGAAAGAGAATACGAAACAACTGATGAAGCCGATCAAACAAATCTACCTCCAGTTATCCCCGTTCAAGCCATTGCAGAAACCCAGATTCATAAATATCACCCCTTAGACAACATCATTGGTCTGTTGGCATCAGGGGTGGTAACCAAAAGTCGGTCAGGGGACATTAATCATTGTATGTACTCCTGTTTCATCTCACAAATTGAGCCCCCCAACATTACTATGGCTTTGACAGATCCTAGTTGGGTAGAAGCCATGCATGAAGAACTGAATCAATTCTCACGGCTTCAAGTTTGGAGGTTAGTAGAAAGGCCTGCTGACAAAAAGGTCATCACAACTCGATGGATTTATAAGAATAAAAAGGATGACAATGGCATCATTGTCAGAAACAAGGCCAGGTTGGTGGTTCAATGCCACAAACACATGAACTTCACAGTCTACCAGTTTGACGTGAAAACAACCTTTTTATATGCTGATATGGATGAAGAGGTATATGTCACTCAACCTCCTGGTTTCATTGATGAGGAACACCCGTATCATGTGTACAAGCTGGACAAGGCATTGTATGGCTTACACCAGGCCCCTCGGTCTTGGTACAAGACGTTGACTGATCATCTTCTAGTACACGGGTATACAAGAGGCATAGTGGATCAGACGCTTTTCAGAAAGGAGGTAGACCATGACATAATCATGGTGCAAGTATATGTTGATGACATCATCTTCGGGTCAACCAATGAAGATTTGTGCAAAGAGTTTGAGAAGGTGATGCGCACAAAATTTGAGATGAGTCAGATGGGCGAGATGGAGTTTTTCCTCGCATTACAAGTGAAGCAAAGGGACAATGGGATACTTATCCACCAGGCCAAATATGTCACAGAAATTTTGGAAAAATAAAAGATGATGGATGCAAAGCCTGTCTCCACACCTATGGCGGCCAGACCTGCACTTACAAGGGATCCAGACGGTAAACCGGTGAGCGAGCACATGTACCGGTCTATGATCGGGTCGCTGATGTATTTAACCGCCAGTCGTCCAGATATCATGCTTGCAGTGTGCCAATGCGCACATTACCAGGCTAATCCTAAACTCTCTCATCTATCTGTTGTTAAACGTATTTTTAAATATTTGAAGGGTCGGCCACGATTGGGCCTCTGGTACCCTAAAGTGTCAGGATTTAATCTGTATGCTTTCACTGACAGTGATTATGGTGGTAATGAGCTTGACAGGAAATCCACATCTGCCGGTGCTCAATTCTTAGGTGACAGGCTGGTATCATGGCAAAGCAAGAAGCAACACACGGTTTCCCAGTCGACAGCCGAAGCAGAATATGTGTCTGCATCTGCTTGTTTCTCACAGGTGGTATGGTTGCAGCATCAGCTCGGAGATTACGGTTTGAATTTCTTTGATACTCCCATTTTCTGTGATAATAATGCTGCATTGCAAATTGTTAAAAATCCTGTACAACACTAAAAAACCAAACACATTGACATAAAAACGCACTTCATTCGGGATTGCTATGAACGCAGGCTCATTCATTTAGAACGGGTGGGGTCGGATGACAATGTGGCAGATATGTTCACAAAACCCCTTCCCAGTGCCAATTTTGAAATGTGTCTCAAAGGCCTCCGGATGATAGCCTTTGATGAGTAATCTGGCAACTGTTTTCCTGTTCTTATTTTTTTATTTAATTTATTAAAAAATAATAATAATAATATAGTATCTCTTTTGTAATTTAAAAATCTAAAAGCAAGGGGAAGATATAAGATAAACATCTGATGTTTCCTCTAAAGTGTGTGCTTTTAATTTTTTTTACTGGTTTTGGTTGATCAGGTTGGGAAGTGATATAAATTTCCAGGTGTTTGCTGACTGACACGTGTAAGGTGGAGGTGAAATGCTGTGATTCATGGCCGATATGCTTGGTAGGCTCTGCTGTCAATCAATCAAAAGGTATGTTTTGTCACAACACTTGAAGATAACGTATGATGCTTGAAGGGAAATACACACTTAGGTTAGTACAATTTCTATTTGACTGTGCATCAGGAATCCTGAGACACACGCTCGGTTCTGAGTTTTGATGTCATGTTCAAAAAAACTCCCATTCCCTCTGCTTTGCGTAAGCAATGACCTGGGAATGTTGTACGTGAGTCAGGACTCATCTGTTCTGCGAAAGCAGAGACCTGGAACCTCCCTGATCCACGTACGTTTAAGATCACATTGTATATACAATATAAACCCAAAAGATGCCAATGTGCACAGTCAAAAGAGACCCTCAAGTGTCCAAAACCCTCAGCCTTTGTCACTGATGAGAGCATTATTAAAAATGTTTCAAAAATTCAGTTGACTATGTATATTATCCAACAAAATCTCCGTGATCTATTCTTTCTTTTCTCAACCCAGTCTGGAGCATGATGTTAGGCTTAAGGAAAGGTGTCGTGAAAAATGTTGTACAGAAACCAGATGTACTTGATAGAGTGTACAAATTATACCTAGGACTTATGTGTGTGACCTGGATAGATTTTCATAATTAATAAACCTGAGAATATAAATTAAGTGATGAAACTGCCTGAGTAAGAGAATGCGGCTTGAGTTTAATATTGGACCAAAATACCGGCAATCGCCTGAACACGCGAAGTAACTGAAGCAGAAAAGGGTTCCTCAGTCACAGACTATCTGGTATGATCCCTTATAATGCCTCTTCTCTCAAAACTCAGTAGATTAAGATTTTCTGTTTATTTTATTTTTTTATTTTTTTTTATTCTATTCTTTTATTCATTTTATTTTGCTTAGTCTTATTTTATTTATATTTATCTCGGGTTAAGTTGTCAGATATAAAATCTCTCGGGCTTGAGTTCAAGGGAAGCTTTCAGTAATAAACGGGATTAACTTTGGGTGTTTGATGATAAAATTAAGTTTGATTAAATTTTTTTTTTGGTTTTTTGTCAAAGTTTGGGTCTCATTTGCTCAACTTTAGTACTTAAGGGGGTGATAAGGAAACTTTTAAAAATTTAAAAAAAAAAAGAAAAGGGAGAAGTCGGCTCCCACCCTTCCCACTTTATCCCATCTCTCCCTTCTCCTCCCAAACCCTAATTCATCACCACCGCCTCCGTTAGCCACCACCATCGCCTACTGCCACCCTCGTCACTCACCACCACCGACATCGCCACCACATTGCGACCTCGTCGCCCCCCTTCCCGTCAAAAACCATCACCGGACCACCTCCACTCACCTACGTCGCCGCCACCACTGTTTTCTCCAATACGCTGCCATACCAGTCATCCGACACCACAGCCTCGGTCGGACTCCACTTCCGATCACTCTTCCGATGTCTATTTGAGCCATGGCCCCTCGTTTGAAGTATGCGGTTCGACCCCCACAAGACCGGCTCGAGTAGGTTTTTAATTTCTTGTGATTTCTTGGTCGGGAATGAAAGGGATAAGGGTTTGGGTGCATTGTTTGCTTGAAATCGAGTTCAAAACACACAAATATGAACTGTATGATTGATTTGCATGAGGTAAGTGAAGAAGATGAAGCTTTTCGATCGAACCAGGGGCTTTTCGATCACCGTTTATCAATAGCCAGGAGCTTCTCGATCGAGAGCACATGCTTTTCGATCGGAGTTGATGCTTTTCGATCGGAGCTGATGCTTTTCGATCGGAGCTGATGCTTTTCGATCAGCACTGATGCTTTTCGATCAGGGCTTTCGATAACCGGCAGTGTTTCGATCAGATGGATGCTTTTCGATCGGGAACCTAGTTTTCGATCGAAAAGGTACCTGATGATGTGTTTCGAATGGTTTTCAGTTATTTTTAAGCCTGTATGCTGCCAGTTTTTCGAGAAATCTTTATAACTGATGAATTCTTGTCTGTTTAGGATTTTATCTGTGCTTGTGAGTGCAGGGACTTAGAGTTCATCAAAGATCACAATACAGTAGCATATTTGCTGGACCCACCTGCATAGTATCAAGAGAAGTAACGGTCGATGATTGAAGGTCTAAAGAGGTGTTGTTTACACTTTGCACTTATGCAACATGAATTCTGCAAGCGTATGCAACATGAATTCTGGAAGACTGCATACGTATCTGATGATGGAAAGCAGATAATAGCCAAGATACAAGGAACAGCAGTGGTCCTATGAGAAGAGAATTTCAGACAGACCCTCAGGCTTAAAGATGTTGCTGCTGATCCAATTACTCTGGATAAAGAAATGGTTTCTCAGTGTCTAAAAGAAATGGGATATCACACAGTGTCTCATCCTACCATGAAGGCTCTCCTTCCACCATACTGGAGAATGTTGGCCCATTACTTGCAGAAGTGTGTAATTTCCAAGAAAAGTTCAATAGATCAACTGAACCAAGTGCACACCCATGCTATGGTGTCACTAGTTAGAGGAGTTCGTTTCAACTGGTCCAGCTTGATATTTGATGATGTTAAGGCTGTAGTGACCAGAGATAACAAGTTTGCAACTGTTCCAAGGTTCATTCAGTTGGCTCTGGATTCTAGATATCCAGCCCTGAGGAAGACCAAGGATACTCATGATACTAAGCCAATGGCCATTGAGGTTTTCCCGATGATTAACCCCAAGAAGAAATTGACTGATAAGGTTCCGTTTGGTAACAAGTTTGGTGAATTCGCTGAAATAGCAAGAGAGGAGGTTCCTGTACAAAGAAATGCTGTCATTGAAGAAGAACACAATGTGCCTGCCTCTCAGAAGCCAGGAACTAAACTCTCAGATAGTTCCAGATTGGGAAGACTTTGATCTAGAAGACGTACAGATTGGTGCATTGAATTTTGAAGGAGAAGAGAATATTAATTATGACACATATCTTGACGACATTGATGTTGAGGAAGTTGAGTCTAAGACTGATGAGATCCAATTGAAAAGAAAACGGAAAGCCACGGAGGATCCTCCCCTCGGTGCTTCTGTTACCAAAGATCTGACTGAATCTGTGAAGACTGCTACACAACACCTTGAAGAAGCTCCAAGTGACCCTAGGAGAAGAAGATTGGATCCTCATGTGCCACCAGTCACTAGTACCAGTGCTGGTCAATCATCTTCACAACCCACAACCCAAGACAAAGGGAAAGCCGTAGAAACACCCAAGTACAGGTTGGAAAAGGAACTTAGGGCAGAATTTGAAGATCTGAAAGCCCAAAATGCAGCTCAAAGTGAAGTCATTGGAGATTTAATTGACATACAGAAAGTTCACAATACTGAATTGGAGAATCAAAAGAAGGTGAACCGAGAGTTTACAAGGCAACTCAGAGAATTACATAAGCTGATCAGGCAACTTAACCCTGACAAATCAAGCAAGAAAAACCCTAGGAAGGATGATAAGGGTGATCCAGGAAACAAAGAAGGAAGTTCAAGTGCCGATGGTTCTTCACATTCACCAGTGTTTGATTTTGAAACAGACATCCCTGAAGCATCTGGCCTGGATGTTTGATGGTGAAAAGAATATGTTTGTTGTGCGGAGAAAGGGTCAATATCCATTGAAATACTACAAATGTTGGACCCAGTTTTACTCCTGGACTATGTGGATCTGACTATGCTTTACAAGGCACCTTTCACGAACCCATCACAGAATGAGCAGGCTAAATATTTATACAAAAAGTTGGAGAATGCAGTGCGCAGCAAGTTCAAGAGATTTGAAGATTTTCCTCACAAAAAATCGTATGTTAAGAAATATAGGGGTGTATTCAAGTGGGATGGAAAGAAGAGTGTTCTTGGAAAGGAGAACATCACACGCAAGAAATTCACTAATGTTTTGTATCCGCCGACTGAGAAGACTAAAACTATAGCCCTGCCAATGAGACATCCTGAAGATTGTTTGCATGACTTCCAAACTTGGGTATATAGTGATTATTCTGGAGAAGCTAAAATTCTTTGCAAATCGAAGACGATGAGTGTCATGGAAGTTCATGACTTGATGAGGTTTCATAAGAAAGATATACTGGTACTGGCCAAGCATCAAATTGAGTGTAACAAAGATAATGAAGAGTATGCCAAGTGCTATACTCGAGCTGTGGCTGAGATTGTTGCAAAGGAGCTATGGTATGATCCAGCTACGGTGCATTTATCAAAGAAGTTCAGAATGTGAAAGCGGTCTAATGCTAAAGCCTAGGGGAAGATTGTAGAGACTATAATTTGTGAGGCTTTTACATTAGAATTACTTTTGGGCTAGTTTAAGTGTAATTGGGTTAAAACATGTAAATGGGTTTTGTGGGCTTGTGGGTTGGTCGTAAATAGGCCCTATAGGCCGATTTTTGTAGCTTGTTTAACAAGCATAGGCTTTCCTATATAAGGATAGCTAGTTTAGGAGATTAGGGTTGCTATTTTGGTGTTCTTGAAACCTGGTGTTCACGAAATTCTCCTAAGAGAATTTCGATTCAAGTGTTGTAATCCAAAGGTGTTTATTCAAGTGTTTTCCTCATTGTGGTTTGTGTTTTTATCTCGTTCTTCATTGCTTACTTATATTATTTTTCGATTAGTCTTCAATCACCTATAATCACCGGATTCCGCACGGTGATTGTAGACTTTGATATCGCGTGAGGGTTGATTCGATCCTTACATTATCTCTTTATACTCTGACACACTCCCAACATCAACTGTCCTCAACCACCTACATCTTCCTATAAATAGCAAGCTGACTTCACCAAACAAAGCAACACATCAAGCATACAATTCTATATCTTCTCAAAGCAATTACAACATCACTCCCATAGAAAAGTTATTTATGTTGATACATAGTTATACTATAAACTCGTGTAAACCATTATTTACATTTAAGATATACAGAATAACCATTTTATGAATTGTTGTCTTCCAATTTGATTTACTTTCCGCAACTTGTTTATCTTGTTTAAATCAAATTGTTCCAACATTGTTAAAGAGCCCTTCACGGGACCCAATAATTGGTATCAGAGCAGATTGAATAATCAATATTCCAAGTTCGTGCTTTTTAACATCTTTTCTTTTACTCTCTCTCAAAAAAATGTCTTCAAGCTGGAACAATGGAAAATCTCTTGGCTCATTGGCAAAACCCCCTATGCTTGCTAGAGAGGAATATCATAGTGGAAAATCAGAATTACCAACTTCCTAAAAGAAGTTGATAGTTCCCTGTTAGAATGCATAGCCAAGGGACCCCATTGCCCCACAATTGACATTCCTGAGATAAAAGAAACTGAAACCTCAGCTGGTGTGCCCACTTGAACCATTCCTAAAGAAAGGAAATGGTGGAGTGAAGAAGACAAGACCAAGGAAATATATGAGGACAGAGCCAAGACAGTTCTCATCATGGCTCTACCTCATGATATATTCCTGTCAAGTTGACTGCAACACTTCAGCCAAGGGCATATGGGATGCCCTTGAGAAAATCTTTGATGGGGGGGGGGGGGTCAAATGAAAAGAAACAAGAGAACAAATGCATTAAACGAATATGAATCTTTCAAGTCACTTCCAAGCGAGTCACTTTTAAACACTTACAACCATTTTACCACAATAGTCAACAATCTAAGGAAGTTCAATGTTTCTAAATCTAATGAGGAAACAAACATCAAATTTATCAAAAGTCTTCCTCATGAATGGAGAAGTCTAACCATGACTCTTCAATCAACTTTGGATTTAGAAGAAAAAAGTCTAAATGATCTCTTCTGTATTCTAGACTCTCAAGAGTCTGAAATATTGGACATCTCAAAATTCAAAGTTGATCCACTGGCCCTTTAAAACGAAAAGAACTGAGTGACTCTAAAATGAATATTCTGAGTATGAAACAGAAAATGAGTCATTTGAAAAATCACTGGCACTACTGACCACACAGTTGGTAGATTCAAAAAGAATCCTTCCTGGTCAACCAGAAACAATTTTTCAAAAAATGAAGAAAGCAAAAAATAGTCATCTGAATAGAACAAACCTACAGTTGACAAGAGTGAGATAAAGTGCTTTAAATGTGGAATAATAGGCCACTATACTTCAGAATGCAAGAACAAAAGACTCAAAGATGCTGCATACTACAAAAAAAAATATGAACAAGCCATGCATAAAGAAAAGGCATCAATGGCTGAAGTTAAAACTGGGATTCTGAGTCATCATCAAATGAAGAATGTCAATCCAAAAAATATCTTATGACAAACGATGAATCTCTTTCAACTGATCTCTCTGAAATCTCACATGGAAAACAAGTAAGCTCATCTCACTCTGATCTAATCTTTTAATTCAATAACATGTCAATCAACTATAAAGTTCTTCAAGAAAACTCCGAGAGAAACAAACTCTTAAATGAAAAAAAGTTTAAAACTTTTGAAGAAGAAATCAACTCTCTCCTATCTGAACTTCATCAACTAAAAGAGGATAGAGAAAAAGAATTATTGAGATTAAGACAACTAGAAACACAAAATTTTAGCAATAAAGCCAAAATTGATCATTATGAGACTGAACGTGCAACTTTATATCAAAGGTTGCACATGGAAAC
This sequence comes from Deinandra increscens subsp. villosa, assembly GCA_039602395.1. NCBI lineage: Eukaryota > Viridiplantae > Streptophyta > Magnoliopsida > Asterales > Asteraceae > Deinandra > Deinandra increscens. Next base: position 60,908,954 of record JBCNJP010000009.1, on the reverse strand, counting down.
AAAGAAAATAAATGGTCTCATAAATACTCATGATCAACTTGAAAATATGACTAACACACCCATAAATCATGGGCAAGGGATTGGGTATGTTCAAGGAACAAAAAAAACTCCAAGACTGTCTTTGTAAAAAGCAGCAGTCAAAATGAATCACAACTGGACAACAATGCCAAAAACAAAAGTCCAGTCTCTGAATCTTCATACAACAATCAGTCTAACACTGATGACTCAAACAAGACCAAATCTGAGTCAACCAGCTCCTCAAGTCGAAATCTTGAAAATTTTGGAGAAAGTACCATATACAAGCACTACATGTGTAATGAAATGGTAAAACTGATTGGAAAACACTACAACATTAAACAAATATACTCAGCAAAATGTAACACCTCTTTGAGTATATCCCCCAATTCTGTGAAAATAAAAAGAAAAGAAACCACTGAAACAACAAACAAAAAACCCAAAAACAAATGGGTTCCAAAAACTAAATAATTTTTTTTTGTTGTTCGCTTGAATAAATATCCTTCAGAATTTTTTAAAAATATTTGTATCATCCAAGAGACTCCCAACCATGCACATATCTACGGGGAGTCTTCTCTTTCATTTTATGTTATTACCTTTTTTAATAGATGATCTTAAAAGACACTTGTCATTTTCAAGATAAAGTTGACTTTCTCTTCCTAATATGAAATGATGCCCGTCAAATCACATACTTAAATAGCAATAGACATATCGGGAAACAAATCTTTGTGAGTTAAAGCACACAAAAGAGGTAATAATAACTCTAAAAATAGGAGAATGATGAAAATAAGAGTTAATTCCCTCTCACAAACCATCCCAACTACCTCTATCAGAGGTCTTAGCAGCCGACAAAACCCAAAAGTCTTACTGCCAAATCTCCAGACTTCTTAACTCTTCCCCGATTACAAATAGATGAATATCACTCCCAACTCATCCAAGTACTCATCCAAACAAATCCAATCTTCATTCAAATATTCATCAGAAATGGATTTTCAAGTTATGTTAGACAGACAAGCCTTCCAGATTCCACTTCACCAGGCTCATAACCTCTGTCTTCATACCTCCAACCATCAGTCAACCTTTACCAGAATGATGAGGTTCTTGCAAACTTGTGCTATTGGGTTTGCACTTACCCAATACACTCCTTTCAGATACGAATTTCTAAGGGATTTCTGGGTCAATGCAAAATCTGTACCCAACCTACCTGGAAGCCCAATAAGAACTCGAGTGAATCACCTCACCTTTGAAATCACTGAAGACTCCATTCACTCTGCTCTCAATCTAAATGACAAAAAATGGGGCCATTCACTTCAACAGGGCCCAAGTCATTGAAACCTTCATTGACATTAGGTATGATGGAATTTTTTTCGAAGAACAGGCCAACAAATTCCATCTTCCTGTCATTTGGCAATTATTCATCTCTCAAATTCAACTCTGCTTTTCTTCCCGGGTCAATAATCATCATCTTGCTGGCCACGACACTCAAATGGTCATGCATGCTCTTTTCACGGACTGGATATGAAATTATCTCACTATCTTCTGCAGAACATGAAAAACAACTGCTATCTCCCTGTAGAAGAGAGAGTTATTCTATATCCTCGTTTTGTGACAACAATGATTTTCCAGGCCAAGCAATGGGAAGCAATTCCCCGCAAATATCCCACCCAACTAGTACCTTCTCAAAGGTATCTTGGTCTTCACATCACTGGACTTCCAAATGAGATAATAGAGGAAGAAGATGAAGGCCTGAGACCCATATCTCATAACAACATTCCTCTCCAACTTGAAGCCAGAGCACACCCTCCTGTACCCACCAGAATTATCATACCTTGTACCTGTAGAACTACATGTACTCACTTAAACTTAATGTTTAAATAAGTTCTGTACTAGGTAGCTCTTTGGAAAAATTGTTGGAAAGTTTGTTAAAACTGGATCTTTTGGGATTACTTTAAGAAAAGCTCAAAGTTGTGTTAAGCTAAAGCATCTCTACTATTGATTCTGTGTTTGTTTTGATTTTCTCAGAAAATTGGTCATACAGAACAACTCCGAAAATTCCGAAGTAGTTCTGTACAGAAGCTAGAATGGTATAATGAAACAAAAAGAAGATATGAAAAATCTTTGACATACCTTCAAACACACACACTTGCACACAAAAAAAAGGAGGAGGAAGGAAGAAGGAATGAAAAAACTCCACTGAAAAGTTTCGTGAAAAACTGTAGCTGTTGGAAGGTAAACACATTTGATCTCACCCTGAAAATTGGGATCAAAACAATTCTTCATCAAGAAATTCCAACCGAAAATGAAGATTTTAAAAGCTCCTAATAAATAGAAACGGTAACTTTTTCAGTTACGAGGAAAATCAATGATCCAACAGACATCCGTTTCACCACCCAGTTAATCCAATCGGTGAAAAAGAGCCGTTAAAACCCTAGAATCTCTCTCATGCTACCCTCACTCATTCCCAAAATCAAACACCGTTCCTAAAATCATAATCCTCTCTAAGCAAAGCATTTCTTCGAGCAATCAAAATGGCTTCATCCTCCCAAATCTCCCTGTTCAAGACATTCAACATAGAGCAAAAAAATATACGAGCAAATCTAAACCCACCAACTTACTCAAACGATGTACAAATCATCATAGAAGCATTAAGGTGCTCGCCTCTCATGCAGCTCTCACTGAAGATGAAGAAATCACCAAAGAAACTCTTATGAATGTCTGGTCAACATAAGAGAAAAAACTGAAACTGTGACTAAAAAGGTATGGATTGAAGCGCTCATTGAAAACGGAGATCGCTCCACAACAACTCTACAGTTTTCAGAAGAAGATTTCAGACAAGTTACTGACCTCAAAGTACCAGAAGCTCCTGATCAACCCCCAACTAAAACAGAAATCCTCAAAACCATCAATTCCTTGAACAAAGGAACAAGCTTTACCACAATCTCAGGAATAAACATCAATCAGCTAGAGAGAAAGTGGAACCTGATGATGCACACACTCATCTACAGCCTAACCGCTAAAGTCGGATCATCAGATCAAGCTAGTGAATCAGTGTACTCCGTGATGGTTGTTCTAATCTTGAACAAAAGGATACATTATGGAGCTATGCTGTGGAGGAATTTAGTAAAAGGAATTGAAGATAAGCACAAGGAAAAGAAAGAAACTGCCCACATTCCATTCATAAGGTTTCTCTCTCTACTCATCTTAAAAAAAATGTCAGGAAGGATCGATAGATATGACAGGAGCTAAACATAGGTCAACCACTCTGAAAATTCTAAAAACGTGTGAATCATGTATAACATACTCTATATCCTCTGTACCTGTTTCATTACTTTTAAATATACCAGATAGCTCCCCAGTTCTGATGAAATACAAAGAAGGAATAGAACTATAAGAACAGAACTCATTTGAACCTGAACAACCAACCCCAAAACACAGCCCACAAACATCTCACTTCTCTGAATCAGTCAACCTAAACAGAAATTCACCTGACTCTCCCACATCCAACTCCACCACCTCAGCCTACAAAGACTTTAACTTTAACCTACCAAACTCACCTCCTCAGATCCACATTCCTGAAATAGCCACCAAGCCTAGCCTGTTTGATGACTCTGAGAGTCATCAGCAAGCACCAACAAGTGGAGACTCAATGAGTCAAGGAAACTTGGAAAGAACTCAACAGGGATTGGTTCCCTGAGGATTCGACACATGAGGATTATGAAAAGAATTATCAAACAACACATGAGTCTGAATCATCCAGGATAAAGACAATGAATGTGAAAGACCTAGGAACATCAGATATTTCTGGTATTCTAGGCACTAACAAAACTCTTAACAGAGAATCTGTTAGTAAAACTGCTAGACATGTGTTGTTCACTGGTATGTTAGAAGGAGAAAGATCATCTGTTGATCCAACTCCAAGGTTACCCAGTATCCTACTCAAATCTGATCTCTTAGAGTTCTCTCAAACAATTAGAGAAAAAATATACAATTTCAAAAGGGATCAGAAAATTGATCTTCATGAGCTAGGGAAACTCAAGCACTCAAACTCCGAAAAGCTCATGAAGGTGGAAAGAAACACAACTCAGAACACCAATCAATTAAACACTCTAGCAGATGAGCTGAAAAACTGGAAAAAAGAACTAAGTAAGGAAGCCAACAAGATTTCAGAGATATCAGCAAAAGTCTTCAAAATCTGCAATCTGTAGAGACAAGTGATGATGAACAAATCATTGAAAATTTCTCTACAGAATTAATAAACAAGAAAAAGACTCTTGAAGATATAGGAAAAAATTAGGCAAAGAAGGCACAAGAAGAAATAAGATTAATCAGAAGCAAACTGACAAGAAATCAACTGACTTATGCAAACCTAGAGATCAAACAATCTTTTCAAGAAGATCAGATGAGAGAGATAGAAAGAGAATGGAAACAAAAAGTAAAAGGAACACATAAGAAAAGAAAGCCAATCACAATCTCTGTTGAACCTCCAATGAAGAAGACAAGACTTCAAGGCAATGATCAAAGTGAAGAAGAAGATGGAACAGAACAACTCAAGAGAAAGAATACAAAGAAATGCAAACCTTCATCTCAAGCTTATGAAGGCATGCCTCCTCCCCCACCTCCTTCTTCTCCTAAGCCACCAACAAAGACTGCCCAAAAAACAAATGCCTCTCAACCTCTCTCCACCAGAACAGCAAAGAAAACTCCAGCTAAACAGACTCAAATACAATCATCCTCATTAGCTGGATCTTTCATATCTGGATCAGCATTTGAAGATGGTTACTCTAAAAAGCAGAATATACAAAAAGTCATCTGGGAAGAAGTCAGAGAACTACAAGAGAAACTACTCAAGAGAGAAGAAGATAGGCCCACAATGAGCCCTCTATCAAGAATAGCTTTTGACATATCGACCAGAATCTCAATTGAAGAAAATCCAAACTACACAATGCCTTTGATTATGAGTTCATAAAAATCAAGGCCCAACCTTTAACAAAACACCTTTGGGTAGACCACTTCAACTGTTACACAGTGAAGACAAAATATGAAAGCATCAAGGAATTCACTAATAAAGACCTACAGCAATTTAACCCAATACAGTTGGTGTCATTTATAAGGTACTTCTCAAGTCAACTCTAAAAAACAGAAAGGGTAAGCACTGCTTTATTCGAAGGAATTGAAGCCGGTAAAAGGATGTTCAGAAGACAAGCACAGGTGGACGTCGAATTAGCAAAAGAATCCAACATCCCTCTACTGTTCTTAACAAATCCAAATGAGACTAAACCTCCTGAAGTCTCATGGAGAGGATCCGGTACAACATTTCTCAACCCAATCTCTTGTATATGCTTCAGAGATCTCTCTGAAGAAACAAAGGTTCTTCAGGCTAAAAGAAAAGCAGAAGTATACAAATCTGGCTTTAGAATTCCTCCTATTTATTCTAGAGAAATGCAAGACTAACAACAGCAGCATCAAGGAAGTCATCAAAGCAGAAATTGATAGCCCTAATAAAGGAAAGACCTGTCTTTAAAACCCTACTGGAAGAATGTACTACAGAGTACAACTTTGAAATCAACTCACTCACTGGTAGGGCAAAAATTAGAAAAGACTTGTAAATCCTTAAATTATGATAGACAAGACTTCTTTCATATTCCTTGAAAAGATCAACAAAAATGATCTATGCTTACATTACATTCTCTTTTTGTTTATTTTCTTCAAATACTTAGGGAGATTGTTAGAACACAATGTAATTGTAACACAAAACAGTCAAGTATTAGAAGAAAAGATAAGATACATCCTCAAAAGAGAAAGGATATGAAAGTCTGTATGAATTACATATTTCTGCATGATTTCTGTATTCATACAAAACTACTCCGGAAATTCCGAAGTAGTTATGTACAAACTAAATTCTACAGAATTCCTCATTTCTGTAGAAGGCTTCTAATGGGAATCATCAACAGTCTTCAAAGAAGAGTCCTGAAAGAGTTCTGGACTATCAGAAGATAATGATTACGAGAAGAACAAATTTTATCTTTGTGTGAACGAAAAGCAAAATGAATGCCAACTTGGCATTAATCACGAAGGCAGTTGAAGACAGTTGAATAAGAGATAAATTGAATATCTTCAATTTATCTCTATATACTCTGACACACTCCAACATCAACCGTCCTCAACCACCTTATCCAAATACAACTTGCTACATCTTCCTATAAATAGCAAGTTGACTTCACCAAACAAAGCAAGACATCAAGCATACAATTATATATCTTCTCAAAGCAATTACAACATCACTCCCAAAGAAAAGTTATTTCTGTTGATAGATACTTATACTATAAACTCATGTAAACCATTATTTACATTTGAGATATACAGAATAACCCTTATAAGAATTGTTGTCTTCCAATTTGATTTACTTTCCGCAACTTGTTTATCTTGTTTAAATCAAATTGTACCAACATTGTTAAAGAGCCCTTCACGGGACCCAACATATTCAGAGACCATGCCACAAACCCCGCTCTCCCGTAGAATATGGTCTTGCAGCTCCCAGGATTGGTATCGCGAGGCCACAAAGGCATACGACGAAGCCTTGACCGCTGAATAAACACCAAGACCCCCATGCCGAATCGGCAAAGAAGCAAGGCGCCATTGGAGGTTCCCAAAGAAGGGCCCACCACACACAACTATATCCTCGATTGCCGAACGCAGATCCTTATCAAACCCAATAGCGGCCGCCAACATGTGAGCAGGGGGACAGGTTCTTAAGCCGAAGAAAAGCTTGGCGATACCCATACACAAGCGAAGAGGAGAAGCTCACATTGCGGGTCACCGAGCTTGGGGAAGAGGCGCATAAGATCAGCAGGAGTAGTCGCCCTCCTCACAGCCAACCCTTGTATAAACCTGCCATCTCTGCTAACAGCCCCCCCCCCCCCCCAAGGAGCTTCAACCCCTAGCGGGTCTACTAATGTCTGGTGGAAAAATATCCGGCCTAACCTTCCCACCATCACAAGAGGGACAAAAGAGCTCCATCTTTTTAATATTAAGATCCAAACCCAAAGCTGGACCCCTCTCGTTAATGATCCCAAGAGCTTTAGCAACCTCCCCAACGTCCCTAATGACTGTGCCATCATTAAGATACGAAGCATGGAAAAGAAAATGACAATTTTCTCGGATATGATGCATAAGGGGATGTAGCACAAGGGTAAACAGAAGAGGGCCCAAGGGGTCACCCTGTTAAACCCTGATAGTGGCCCAAATATGATCATCCCCCAGGTATAAGTGGGCCGGCTTCCCATATAAGAAATCAGCCCTTGGCGAAATATAGGGGCACCTCAGTCTGACCTCACAGAGTAAAGACGATCTGTCGACCAAGTTAAACGCGTTTGAAAATGCGTGAGCATCGGATCCTCTACTCGATCTAGCAATATCGGATACGAAACACGTAATTAAGAGTTTTTTATTGATCACACGAACAATTACAACTCAGAAACACTTAGAAATGAGACTCAGAGAAATACCGTTGTAAACACACACTTAAGCATAAATCTTACCCCCTTAGTCTCCCAATTACAAAGAACAAAACATCTATATATAGCGACTGGCCGGACCTCAGGCGAACTTGAGGTTCGCATGATCTGAACCTCGGGTTCGGACCAGGTTCGGCTGGCAACTATCCTTTGTCTTGATCTTCACTTTGTCTTGACTTGATACTTCACACGACGCATGTAACACTTCGGTTAATCCAATTGTAAATACCCGACCCGTTTCCTACCATGATTGATAATCAATAAAGTGTCATTTCATATTTTATATTGTTATCTCATGTATTTCATGATTAAATCCTTTAATCATAATATTCATGACAATCGATGTTTCAATTTATCGCAAGTCGGATCCATAACTCGATCAATTTTTTTATTCATGCAAAACCGGAAACTTTAGCATTCCAAACATATATAATACTTGTGGGTATTACTAGTCATACACACAAGTAAATGTATGTGAGGTTTCATAAAAGTTTATGGTTTAAAACAAAAATAGCAAAAATACGAATTTTCCTGCGATTTCGGTATTAACTGGGAGTTCGTACATTCCAAAAATTCTCATTCTATTATTCCATAACATTATATTTAATGAATTCTATATCACAAATCAATATGATGAATTATGTTAAATTTTAGTGAATTTTGATGATTTTTCATAATTTTTAACAAATAATATATAAATAAATATATATAAATTATATATTTTATACCACGTTAAACGTATCCCGAGTCTTATGATTCTTAAGAAAGTATTCTAATATCATGTTGAACTTAAAACATTAGTTACATCGAAGGATACAATGGTAAAACACATAAAACAAAAGTTGAGGGATTAAAAGTGCAAATTATTGAAAGTTATAAAACGCACGTATCCGTATTTCATCGAGCATGTCCCGAGCCATAGTAACTTTTATAAACATGTTTTATAATGTTTTGGTGCATAAAATAATAGTTACGTAGAAGTTTAGGGGTCAAAATGCAATTAATAAACCTCAGGGACCAAAACTGTCAAACTGTCAAACTGCTTCGCGGGTCGCCGAGACTGGGCCTCCCACCGTCGCGTACTGCCGCCCAAATCCCCCACCAGGTCGCTATCAGCCACGTTTTTTCGACTTGTTCCTCACGATTGACCCATCTACGTGTTGTTTTAGCTCGATTACTCATCACATATCGTGGCATCATCCATTTGCGCTCCAGATCAGTATAAAAACGGGTTCATATCATCAACCAAACTCACCAATTTCGCAAATCTACACCTCAAAAACCCTTGTTCTTGGCCGAAACTTTATCCTCCAAATTCTCTCAATCCGGAAGTCCTTTGAAGCTGAATTTCTGCAGTCCCACATTATTAGGTATGATTGACGTTAACCTATCTTAGTTTTTGCAAATTCAATCTCTAAGTATGTTTTCTAAAAATGCATAAAACCTAGGGTTATTGAGCTTGTTTTGCCAAAATTGGATGATCGGGTTGGAACGGGTTCATATCATCAATCAAACTCACCAATTTCGCAAATCTGCACCTCAAAAACCCTTGTTCTTGGCCGAAACTTTCTCCTCCAAATTCTCTCAATCTAGAAGTCCTTTGAAGCTGAATTTATACAGTCCCACATTATTAGGTATGATTGACGTTAACCTATCTTAGTTTTTGCAAATTCAATCTCTAAGTATGTTTTCTAAAAATGCATAAAATCTAGAGTTATTGAGCTTGTTTTGCCAAAATTAGGTGATCGGGTTGGAATTAGGGTCTGAATTTTTGTAGGTAATCTTAAAATAATGTATATTAAGAAAACCCTAAGTTAATTTCAAGTTTTGAGAAGGTTTCGTATTTTATCTAAAAATAGGTCAAAATTAGGGTTTTCACGTCGTTGTTTTGCTAAAATTAGGTAAACGATGTTAAATTAAGGTTTGTTATTTTCAAGAATATTATAATATATTATTATGAATAAAACCCTAAGTTTATTTCAAAATATAATGAGTTTTGATCTTTATTTAATATTTATGCTTAAGTTAGGGTTTTCAAGTCATTATTTTGTCAAAACTGGATAAACGACATTGAATTAAGATTTCATATTTCCAAGAATATCATAATATAATACTATGAATAAAGCCCTAGTTTTGTACCAAAATCTAATGAGTTTTGGTAATTATTTAATTATTTTACCGATATTAGGGTTTTGAATATATTTATTTAATAATAAATAAAACGGAAAGTATTGAGACTTGAATTTTTGACATTAAATCTTAATTGTATATATAATAAGTATTTATGAGTTCAAAAGTGATAAACAATAAAATATTATAAACACCGAGTTAATCGGGTACTTAGAAGTTCGTGCGGACCGGAAGGGTAAACGCTTGTACTCTAGGTTTTCTGGCAAAGCGGGGGTGTCACATAAATCCCAACTGGGAACTGGCATACCTCACTGGGCGATCCCGGGGTGAGCATTTACTTATAGGAATGCGCATCTTCATATTATCACTAAACCCTAATTTACCTTTAAAAGGGTAAAATGGTAATTTTGACCTAATCAAATATAGAACTTATCAAATACTTAGAACGTGGTTCATTTTAATTTCCTATATTCATATATCTTATTTGATTTATTAGGATAACCTCCAAGTTACTTATCTTTCCCAATTCGGCGTATCTCTTATATCATATCTCCTTATCAAGTGAGTATTCATAGCCCCTTTCTCTTTTATTACTTTGGGGGCCAACATGTATCTCTATCTCAAACTCCAACACTATATTTATTTCTCTAAAACAAAATGCGAATCCTATGCTCGTTATGTGTGTTCTAGATGTGTTGAACTTGTTTAAATTATTGCTATTGTTGTGCTTAAACTCAAACTCTAAGTGTACTCATTAACACACCGAGTTGGGGTAACAATAATAGATCTATTGGTATGACAACCCACTCGGTAAATTGAAACGTATTTTCAGTGGGTTATTGGAAACCTAATTGTCAAGGGTTTGATACGCTCTTATTTGCTCTATTTCATTACTTGTTTATCATATTCTTTGAATGTTCACTTAACACATAGATCGCATGCTTTATACTAATATTATATATTAAACCTGTGTTTACTCTACAACTACTTTAGTAGTTGACACTTTATCTTATACATGTTGCAGGGAATCATGTTTGAGCCAGTATGTGATCACTATTGGATGCTGGACCTAGTTTAAAGACGTTTAAATTACAATACTTATGTTGGTTATGTTTTGTCTGTTTCCTGCTTGTAAAATATATCGATAAATAAATAAGAAGGCATGTATAAGTATATTTCAACCTTAATTTAGTTGTCATGTGCATCTGGACAGTCATCATGCCCCGACATATTCCGCCGTCAGTTGGGGTGTGACAACGCACAGATTATGTATCTACAAACTCCCCCTCGTCGTGTGCAATACCTTTAACATCATCAAAACTGTATCTTCAATCAAACTCCCCTTCAAGTGTAGAATCCGTTCATCCAATGAATTAAATCTTCAAACAAACTCTTCCTCAACTTGAACGTAGCTTGATCTTGAATACTTGACATTGTCCAGTGTATCTTTGTCTCTTATCAACAGCTTCAGAAGACTTGAAGTCATAATATCTTTCACTTTAGCAACCTGCTCGAAATTTAAATAATCTCGGCCCAAAACGTCTCTTCGAGACTCCAAGATATGATTTTAAAAATTGATTTGCATCACGTGTTGATCAGATCGAAAATAAAGCAGAAACAAAATCTTTTTGACTTTTAGAAAATTTATTTCAAAACAATCCTAAAATCTTTTTGATTTTCCAAATGTATGCTAAAACACACCAAAAATCTTTTTGTACTTTTCTCAACTGGAATGAAATTGCAATACAGAAACAAACTCTATTTTTGGTATGAGAAAGATCATAATATGGGATCATATTGGTCATAACGCACTGAACTATACTTCAATTTCAACTAACTGAAGCACATAAGTCATGCTAATTGCCGGTATAATTTGTCCATCTTAAACTCAGGCAGAATCATACTCATAACATCTGGATATGTTAAGATATTGATTAGATTTGCTTTGACCAGTGTATCTCACACTATCAGACATTTCAGACATTCTCTTTTTCTTGTGCGATTACTTCTTTTTCTCGTGTGATTACACTTGTGATTATCACAAAGGATAATATTTTCATGATATTATCAACTGTGTTCTATGCAAAAAGAAATAAGAACGTTAAATCGTCTACTTTAAGTTCGATATTTCGATACGCGGAAAAGGCCTCGGATTTAACAAAATAAGAAAAATAAAACACGAATTGTATAACCCAACAACAATCAGGTTGGTACTCCCATTGTCACACCCCCAAAAATCTCACGCGCGAAAACGCGCCGCAGGGAGCGTGACAAACCAGGAAAGAACACATTAGCCATACGAACAGTCTATATGCAATGTAAAAGTCAAACCAGAGTAATTGCGTTTTGAAATGCGGAAGCGTAAACGACATAAGTTGTAATAAATGTTCAAGCGCCAAAACATGCGCAAACCAAAAGATGAATAGTTGGAAAAGTTTTAATGTCTAATATGCATGCATGGTAAATCAAAATTCATAAGTGGTGCATCCTAGCTCATGGCAATCAATCCAGTTTAGCGACCTGATAAATAACATGCTGAAGTGTCAACACAAAGGTTGGTGAGTTCACAGGTTTATCAGTTCAGTAACATTTCAAGTTCAGTTTAAGTTTGATTGTTTAATAACAGTCAAGTCGTAAGAGCATAATCACTATTATATACCAAATAGCTAGCTAGGCTATATACATGAAACTTCACACGTTGATGGTCACCGAAGCTAACAGTTGTTTATAGTTTGCCTTGTTGTGTTTAGGACGAATATAATACCCATTCGATATCCAATCGTGCCAGAGCGACTGACCCGGGTGGGGTTTGTCAGGCCCCAGTAGTACTACAATATATTTCCCGCTATCGTCATCAATACTAACGGTACCATAAGAAGGACTTTGTTGTATCAGTGTGCTACAAGTACTTCAAGTGATATATAGAAGTCTAATTATCTCACTTGTATAAATCATGCATGTTAATCTCTCCTAACAGGATTAAAACGGTAAAATGGGGCCGTGAAACTCACCTTAGGTTGCACAACAATATTCCAGATAAACAGTTAAGCAAGAAGCAAGAACGAGTATTGTGAACGCAATTAATCACCTAACGAGCATACGAGTATAAGTGTGTGATCAAACAAACAACCAAGTCTAACGTAAACGATAAAAACGATTTATCATGGAGTTCGAAATAAGTCGAGGATGGCACATGTGCCAAATCCGAGTGATTATCGGAATAACGCAAGAAAATACAATATATATCAATATTATATATTTTCTAAGTTCAAATACTCCAAAAATAAATATATAATGTGTATATATATATATATTTAACTAAACGTTCAAGTGACGTTAATAACAAAGTTTCAACAAGATATAAATATATATACATAAACATGTTAAATTTCAATGATTTGAATATTTATTTTAAAAAGAAACAACAATTTATAGTGAATCATAATTCAAAACCGAGTATTTTGTGTTTCTAGTCAAAACAACGCTTTTTAATAGTTTCCTAAAACATTCTATGGGTTGCACAAAGATCACTTCGCTTCAAGCCAACGTCATGTATATATATATATATTTATAATAATCTACACGATGAATATATATATTTCTCTTTTTATGTAAACCCAAAGTTTTATATCAATATATATATATATATATAGAGAGAGAGAGATGTCAAAACTATATTTTTAATTTAAAATGACAAGTTAAACATGTTTGCAATTTAAAATATGATTTACGAGGTTTTAATGGTTCCAAATATGTTTTTACGGGTTTAAGATATGAGAAGGAATGATTTCGGTACAAGATCCAGGGCTCAATGCTCAAAATACAAAATAAAAAATAGAAAACAGCAACATGGAGGTCACTGGGTTCGAACCCGTGACCTCTGTGTTACAGCACAGCCAGTGTACCACCCGGCCAGCGCCCTGATTGTGTTATGGTTCCGATCGAATAGGTTTTATGCATAGTCCGCGACCAGAACCAGGTTTGGGAAAAAATACGGAATTAAAAAGGGTGTGACCGGGACTCGAACCCCCGTCTCCTGCGTACCAGACCAACGCCTAAACCACCCGTGCCAGATTGGCGTCTGTTGATAAACCCGATCCCAAACCTTATAACCCGAACCCGCTGCGAGTCATCTTCTTCACCCACAACCCTAATGTCGCCGGAGATATTTTCCGGCGACCGGAAAATCGGGAAACTTGAAATAAACTTATAAAAATATGCGAATAACATTAAGGAATCGTTACCTTGAGTCGAAGATGCGATACAACGAGTTTTAGACACCGAAACAAAACCCGAACTTCAACTGCAAACACTGAGCAAGGTCGTGATTCAAACTTCTGATGGCCCCTTGTTGTTCGTGAGGGTTTCACGATCATAGTGGTGGTCGCAAGGTGGTGTAACAGTGGCTAATTAGTGAGAATTTGCCAAAATTATGGGTTGAGATTTGTTTCTCGTTGCCGTGAAAAACAGAGAGCGAGAGAGCTTGCGAGAGAGAGGGAGTGTGAGTTGTGGTTTGCTAATGATCGGTCGAATATATTATTGAGATCAAATAACCGATGATTGATGAGGAATTAAGTCACCTAAATGAGGAGCGGAGATCTCGGTCGGTCGGTCATCGACTGTTACCGTACTTCCTTCTCAAGTATGCCCTAATGGCAATACTGGTCCCTCATAGAGTTACCCTTGTGACACAATGTTTAAGGAAATTGAATTTCTGGCTAATCAAGTTTTTATCAAAGAAAAATGATTTAATAACTGGCTGAAATAGTCCCTCAAGTTTATAAAGGATAACGACATCTAACGGAGGTTAACGGAGGAACAAATAAACGATGAATATACCGTCAAAATATATAAATCGTGTAACGTTTATAAGAATTATAAATATCGTTTTACTAGAATAAATTATGGAGTATAACTCCACAATCATTTAAAGTCACATAAAATCATAACTTATATATTTAAGTTATACATAACTCTATTATTAATAACTTGTAATTAAAACCCTTTAATTACATAAAATTATAAATATCATTTAATCATATATATGTATTTATATGTTTTAATTCCACATAAAATCATAGAATTTCAAACGTTTAAATTTTTGTGCATGCTCGTAGTGATTGATCACACAAAACCTTAATTTGCTAAAGTCAACAAGTCAACACATAAATGTTCACACAACATTTAATACGGTTTACGTTCAGTTAATGCCAGAAAATGACCTGAAAAGTCAGATTGTCACACCCGTACACGCAGAGAAAGTCCGATAAGTTATACGAAACCCCAAAAGAATAAAGCAGAACGTCAAATGAACAACAATCAGGTCGATCTTTCGATACGCAAAGAAAGTCCGATCGTTTGACAAAATAAAGAAAATCAAACAAGTTTAAATCTTTGCAAAATGAACACATGTATATGCAGTGACTTCTTATTTTTATTTTCACACTTATTTTTCTTTATGTCATGAAATATGCTTCAAGATCTTATCCACATGGTCAAGCATTAGTATTTAGTGTATATCACATCTGAATACTTTCTGATTTGCCGATTCTACCAAGCATATCAAACAATGATCTTATGGCTTTTTTATCTAGTCTATCCATGAGTCAGATACGTAAGCCAATGTACCATCATTTCCCAATGATTAATTTCTCAAAATTTTATATATTTTGCATGTATTCACCTTCACTATATATTTTGCATGTATTCATCTTCTTCCCATAACATGCATTTTCACAATTTCTCCCTCTTACATGCAATTCTCCCCCTTAAAATGAAAAACTCTATTTTTGGATTTTTCATTTTACAAAAAAAACAAGACTCTATTTTTGACTTTTTCAATTTTCTTTTTCAAACACAAACGAAATGCAAAGAAGAAAATTGATCAACCAACACGGATACCTTTTAGTTTAGAATTTCAGAAAGTTTGCAGGTTAGAAAGATATATCATGAAATTTAAGTTAAGCAGAATACTCCTCCATCAACAACTTTGCAATCGTCGATAGGTCTTCTAGAAGTACCTGCACACTGGTCAAACTCATTAGTTTTTAACTTGACCCGAAGCGACTGCTTTTGGTCGACCTGTGTCCTGGTTTTGCTTTAAAACCACCTTGGGTTTCCAGATTGATTGTTGTTTTGGTAATTCAGTTTTTGATGAACTAATCACAGGTGACTGTGATGAAGAACCTTCATTTTGAATCTTTTGAAAAATAGGAACAAAACGTTTTTGTTTCAAAAAGAATGTAGGCTCTACTTCATCAAAAACTCTGCCTTGTTCATCAAAGAACTTTGTTTTGGCAGGTTTACCAAAACTGGTATCTTTTGAAATCCCTGATTTGAATCAGCAAGAAGTGGACAATCTTTTGCCATATGTCCTTTTTTGCGGCAAACATAACATATTCGTTTAGTTTTGTCCCACCATTTAGGTGCCTGCACAGGATTGCAAACATGAATATCTCTAACATGATCAAAAGAAGAATTATATACCTGATGTCTGTGATCATGAACCCATTTGGATGTTGGGCTTCGAGAATAAGAACCATCAGAAGAAAATTTTGCATTCTGATTCTTCATGTTTGGTGAAGCAGCATCTTTGACAAATACTTCAGAAATCTTCCATGCGTCCGACGGAATGAAGCGGAAATTCTTGATCAGAAAATAATTATTCCGAGCCCTTGAGTTTGTAAAACCTCTCGGGTTGAACTTTTCCCGCCTTGAAAATTTCCTACTTAACTTGCTTCATTTTGAGCTTCTTCATATCTTGTGGTTTTAAAACTGGAACCTCCTCAGCATTAGCACTCTGTGACTTAAAACCCAAAGCAATATTCTTTCCAGAAATCTTTTCCTCAGAACTTGAATTCTGATGTCCATTCTTTGCCAACCTTGAAAACTGAGCTTTGACTTCACTAACATTTTTCTGCTCATAGGAAATTGTCTCATCAAATTCAGGTTGAGAATGAATTTTCTCACTTAAAGTAGCTGACTTCTCATTTGCTATTGAACATGAACCAGATACAAACTATGAAGCGGGAGGAATTTCAGATTTCTTTCCCTTCTTCTTTTTAGCCTTCTTGTTATTCTTCTTCTTTACTATCTTCTCTTCTTCTGAAATTGATGATGAAAACTTTGAATAATCATAATCTTCCACCTTTTCTTTCAAATCTTTAACAACTTCTTTGATATCCGCAGGGGGTGAAGTTGTTTTGTTAAACATTCTTTCAAAATTAACGTCATTTGCTAAGAAGCTTGTAAATAATTGTGATTTTGAAACATTATTCAGCAGCCGATTAGCATCAATCACTTGAATCTTTAAATCTGAAATTTGTTGTTGTGCTTCTGCTAACTCCTTCTTGGTAGCTATCAATCTCTTGGCAACCTTATGAGTTTCAAATTTTTGTAAACGAAGATTATCAAGCCCTTCAAATAATTCTTTCTTCAATTTATCCTCATTTCGTTTCTGAATTTCCAGATTCGCAGTGTGCACTTTGTTAACACTAAGCAACTCTCTCTTCTCATCTAACAACTTCTCCCTATCAACTTGATATGCCTCAATTTTAGCAACATACTCTTCAGAATTCTTTGTGAGTAGATCAAGCTTGATTTTTTATTTATCAAACAAATTTTTAAAATCATTGGCAGTGTCTTCTGCTTCATCTTTCCATTTCTTGATTTCTTTAACCAACTCATCCTATTCTTCACATAACTTTGCATTCTTTGCTTTAACATTTGTACTATTCTGTTTAGATATATTGAAAACCTCATTTAACAACTTGACCTCCTTTATCAAAGACTCATTTTGAACCTCTAAATCCTTTTCATTTTTCTTTGAAATTTCTAAATCTGCTTTAACCAAATCAAGTTTTGTAGTGAACATTTTGACTTTTTCCACCAAAGATTCATTTTCTTTCAGCAAATCTTCAATTTTGGATTCAAACTTTTCAGTTTCACCAGGTTCATACGAACTAGAATCAGAATAATATTCATCTTGCTCATGTGTGACGATCAAAGCAGATGTATCAAAATGTTTGCCCCAATCATACACACCATCATTCTGAACCGTTAAAGCTGGCTTGTTTGAATTACTTGCTGATGGTTGAGAACCAATATTAGATGTAAACCAGGTTTGTTAACATGTGCATGCTGACATTCTCTAGCAAAATGTCCAAGCTTGGAACACTTGTAACATTTCAACTTAGACTTACCAGACGTAGTTCTTCCATGTTTCTTGAAAAACCTCTTTGATCTTTGGCCCAGCATAGCATATTGCCAAGATAAATCTAATTCATTCAATTGATCATCATCAAGTTCATCAAGATCATTTCTAGTTATTTTTACATCAGCAACATTCTTGATAACCAATCCAAAAGATGAAGAAATTAAAGCAGCAATCATTTTAGCATAATCATTTGTTGTTTCAGCAGAAAAAAAACATTCTGATTTGATGATTTTGGAATTATAAAGCTACAACCCCGTGATTAATTATTATCAGAATTTCCAGAAATATTTCCAATGAACGCAGTGGGTGGTGCAGAACTCAGACTTGATTTAGTCTTAGCCGTCATACTAGCAACATTCTGGATTTTGCAAATTTGCTTTGGACTTGTTGGAATTCATCATTTCCATCTCACGGGCATGAAGTTTACCAGTTAGATCATGAAATGTCAATGTGGAAAATTCTTTATCATGTGTAAGCAACAACACATAATTTTCCCATTTTCTTGGAAAGCCTTCATAATCTTTTCTTTTAACTCTTCATCCGTCTTCTCAATTCCCACAATCTTCAATTCACTTATAAGATGTGACAATCTTGATACAAGAGCCATGATGTTTTCATTCTCGTAATGTTGGAAGTTATCAAACTCTTTACTCAACACCTTCTTCCGACTTTTCTTGTATTGATCATTCCCTTCACACCTTGCTTAATAAAGCATCCCACAATTGTTTCGATTTCTTGTAAGTACTAAATTGATGTAACAACTCAGTGGGTAATGCCATCGTAAGATAACCAAAACTTTTGCTCAAGCTCATAAAGTTTCCTTTCAGCATTATCAAAAGTATGATCTTCTTTGAAATCCCCTTGATAAGTTGGATGTTGGTAAAGCTTCTTAACCTGTGGTTGCTTCTTAATCAGAGCTATCTGGTTCATTCTACTGATCCGTGGTTGCTTTTTCGGAGTTTTGAAACAAAATGGGTTGTTTTTAGTGATTTTTGAGTGTTTTTACAAGTTCTTGGTCATTTCGGTCGTGGTTTTCGCGAAACTTTCACTCCTAATCATTCCTTATAATATTTTCTGATAAACTATTGCAAATCTCGTCAAAATCTGTCCAAAATTGAGCGTTTTGAGCAAAAATGGTGAGGTTCGGCTGAAAATTTTTCCTGTTCGGAATAACTGCTCCGAACTCTAGGTTCGGCTAGGGTTTGTTTGTCCGAAGTTCGAGTTCGTCTAGGGTTCGGTCAAGGTTCGGATAATATTCTTGTTCGGTTAAGGTTCGTTTGAGGTTCGGATAGATTCGAGTTCGGAAAAGGTTCGGATAGTTTAGATAAATTTGAGTTCGGCTAAGCTTGGTTCGGATGAGGTTCGGATAAAGTTTAGAACACATATTGAGGTTCGGATAAGGTTCGGACGATCAAAATTTAATTTTTCAATATGTCAGAATTTCAAGCGTTTGCAGCTATGCAAAATGCAATGCAAACAATGCTGAACTTTGATAACGAAATCGGAACAAGTCAGAAAGTTCCCAAGTTGTTGAAGTTGGAGGATTACCAAAATTGGAAGCAACGATTTTCTGTTTACATAAGCACGAATGATATTGATTTGTGGATTCCGATTAAGAAGCTCTGGTACCACTTGAAAATGCGTGAGCATCGGATCGTCTACTCCGATATCGGATACGAAACACGTAATTAAGAGTTGTTTTATTGATCACACGAACAATTACAACTCAGAAACACTTAGAAATGAGACTCAGAGAAAAACCATCGTAAACACACACTTAAGCATAAATCTCACATCCTCAGTCTCCCGATTACAAAGAACAAAACATCTATATATAGTGACTGGCCGAACCTCAGGCGAACTTGAGGTTCGCCTGATCCGAACCTCAGGTTTCGGACCAGGTTCGGCTGGCAGCTATCCTTTCTCTTGATCTTCACTTTGTCTTGAGTTGATACTTCACACGACGCACAGATTATGTATCTACAGCGTTAGAGAAGTCAACCGTGAGCATAGCGAGGGAGCCATCAAGATGTCGCTCCCCAACAAGGTGGTTAACACTATGGAGAATGGCCTCAGCCCCACCCGGCACACCAACCCCGAACAGGAAATCATTAAGATACTTGGTCATTTATTTACAAACCCCCTGCATAGCAACTTTAGAGACCAACCGCCTCCAAACGATGCCAACCGCGATAGGTAGAATCCCGTTGTCAGGCTTAAGGAGCGGTGTGAGGGGAGCCGAAGAAACAAATTCAGCCAAACGTTGATTGCGGATTTTGAAATCGCGCCGAGTCATTGATACGATAACAACTTAACCATTGATTCTAGTACCAAACCTTGACATATTTCCGTCATCCATTCTTAATATACAAGTACTATTTTGAGCGGATTTAAAAATATGAGGCCCTAAAATTTTGGGGGTCCTATGTAATTGCTTGGGCTAGTTATACTATTGGGTCGGCCCTGATTTGAAGGAGCAGTTCCGATTCATTTAGTAAAGAGCAAGTTGAGCCATTTTTTGACACCTGTCAAGAGCTTACAGGAACTGATGCAGTTGCGATCTTAGAGGAGCAAATGCATCTGTTTAAATGAAAGAAGATGCGATTTATTATATAGTATAATAGCTGTGTTCAAGGTGTAAATAAGGATTCTATTCGAATCTCACACTAAACTGTGTGTTTTTACTCTCAATTTCTGTATCATGCAATTCAAACATTTTAGTTCAATAAAGCACTTTTAGATTGATTCTATTCCGATAAACATTCTCCATTATAGTTAGATTCATTAGTGGATCATCGAATTACACTTCAAAGCGGTGGAATTTTATGGTTCATCACATAATATGACTAGGGAAGATGAGGGTTTTGCAATCTGTTAGTACGATCCGGATGACATTGAACCCGATCACGAAGAAACTCCACAAGAGATCATCAATGCAAATGTTTTGAAAATTAGTAACTGCGAAACACACCATAGTTTGCAATCGGATTCGATTGAACACATTGATAATGTTCGAGACTACATCCCAAGCGAAGACGAAGACGAAGATGACGACGGAGATTTGAAACAAAGATTGGTGATTGATTGTATGTTTTATTTTTCTATTTCAATTATTATGATTTTTATTTTAATTATTTCAATTTGTATTTTAGTTATTTAATTTCTATTATCTTTTCTTTTTATTTAATGAATGATTTTTTTCCCGTTTCAAAATATTACCGTTTGAAAATCTTACCGATTGAATATATGACCGTTTGAAAGCCAACAGCTATAATTTTATAACGGATATTTCCCTTCCTATATATACCTCACTTATGAGGTCTAGTTCAGCAAGCATGTGAAGTATACTGGAAATACTCGAAGAATTCCACAATCTTACGATATCAACACCTCCACGAGATTATGAAATTAACAATGCTTTATTTTAGGAAATGTAAGTTTTTTATTTTATTTTAAGAAATGTAATTTTTTTAATTTTAGGAAATGTTGTTTTTTATATTTTAGAAATTGTAATGTTTTTTTAATATTAAAAATGTACGTTTTATTTGGGTTGAATAAAATAATATTAAAAGAAAAAGTGAGAGGTTGAAAAAGTAAATGGAAGATATTAAACTTAAAAGTGAGTGGAGTGTGAGGTGGTGATGTGACGCCATGTTAACAGAAAAAAAGGAAGGGGTTGAAAAGTGACATAAAAATATTGTGAACATCTTAAAATAACATGTTAAAAATATAAGTTAATAATCTCATCTTCACAATATCTATCTTTTGGCTTAGTTATCTAATAATTTTTTTGTATATACAATTTTCTTTTTATGTAGCCGCCCATAAATAAAAGTTTCGTATAGTTACATGTTTTTATATATTTTTTTGAATGACCAACAAAATTATATATATACAAAACCACTAAGAAGGTGGGAAGTTTACATCACCAATTACATCGTGGTCACCAATATAAAGACAACATCACAATACAAAACAAAAATCCCTTCAAAAGTCCCATAGAATGCCCAACCTGGTACGTTCCTTAATCCAAAGGTGACTAAGATTCTTGACCTCTTCAAGTAACCGGGAACGAGAAACAGCAACACCATTAAAGACTCACTTGTTACGCGCACACCATAAACTCCATATCGTTGATTGGATAACAAGGTTTATCACCTTCTTGTATTTCCAGTTACCTGACACATGGTTATGGAAATCCTCCAAATTCAAAAAGCTAAAGATGAAGAACCTTGAGATCTTGCACCATCTTGTAACATCATCCCACACCGATTGAGAGAATTCGCATTCAAAGAAGACGTGGTTCACTGATTCTTCCAGGGTCCCACAAATGTTACACAATATCAATGGGACATCCACCCGGCGCTCAACAAGAGCCAAGAGAGTGGGTAATCTATTTTCATACGCCATACTAGAAAAGAAACCTTCTTGGGCACCCACTTATTCCATTCAAACCTCAAGTCCGGTATAGGGGCCCTCTCCGCTTGAATCTTGTCTTTGATGCTCTAAACAGAGAAGTATCCTAATGCATCCAGTGACCACCACCACCCATCCTCCTGACCATGCAAGGTAATACAAAGAAGCAAGGATGTTAGGTTATTAATAGCCGTCAATTCCAAAGATGTTTCCGCTGCACGTTTCTAATGAAAACACCACACTAGACCGTTATTCTCTTGTACGACGCGATCCCCAAATACACATGATTTCTTCGCCTCTAGGATGAAGAGATCTGGAAAACGATCCTTGAGTGGTACATCATCGATTCATGAATCAAGCAAGAAATGGATAGAAGAACCCGGTCCAAGTCTTCCATGAATGGTACGAGACAAGTCAATACCCAAAGACTCGAGATCCACCATTGCTTTGTGAATATGTTTCCAGTTTCCTGCAAGCGAGAGCTTTGTGGAACGGAGCTCCAGGACCTAGAGTTATTGTGAATGTCCCATAGAACCTTTCTCCAAAGAGCTCCTTTTTTTCTTGTTTGAACCTCCGCCACCATTTAGCCAGATACGTAAGATTGGCCTCCTTCAATGAGCCGAGACACAGGCCCCCATACTTTTTATCCGTTGTTAATTTATGCCAAGCATCTCACTTGATCTTATTGCTCTCGTTAGCACCCCCCCCCCCCCGATATAATGAGAAATAATAGGACATGAGTGAATTCAGCACGAATTTGATAAGGGTAATTCTACCACCGAATGATAAAGATCTCGCCTTCCAAATCGACAAACGTTTGCGAAAAGTGTCCACCACCGGATCTCAGTACTTGACTAGGTTCATATCGGCGCCAATTTGAAGTCCGAGATGATTGAAAGGTAGACTGCCAACTTTACACCCCATTTGATTCGCAACAGAATTGATTTCCGTATCATCCACCCCACACCAAAAATAATACACTTTGCCACATTGATTCCCAGACTAGAAATAAGATAGAACAACGCATAATTCTTCTCATATTCTTGATATTAGAGACGGATCATTCACCTGCAAAAATAACATCATCAGCAAATAAAAGGTGAGAAATAACCTGACCACCAGAAGAGCATTTGATTCCATGGAAAATTCCAGCCGAGCACGCCTTCTTCGTGAAGCATGAGAGAACCTGCATTCCCACAATGAAAAGGAATGGGGACAGGGGATCGCCCTGTCTTAGTCCCCTTTGACACAAAAACTCTGCCGTGGGAGAACCATTCACCAGTACCGAGGCCATCGAGGTAGACACGATTGCCATGACCCACTTGCACCATCTGGGAGGAAAATTCATTTGCTTTAATACTTCCTCCAGGAAACCCCAACTGATTGAGTCAAAAGCTTTGTTAATGTCAATCTTGAAAAGAAGACAACTCTCATGTAATTTCTTAGCCCATGCAATTAATTCGTTCAGTACAAGAGGGCCATCAAGGATGCTTCTATGAGATAGGTACGCACTTTGCTCTTCTTAAACAAGCTTGGAAATGACTGATTTCGAATGATTTACCAGCACATTCGAGAGCACTTTATTAATCACCCCAATCAAACTAATGGGCTGGTATTCCCCTAAAGAAGATGGATCAGAAGTCTTGGGAATGAGAGCAATGAAAGCCAAAAGCACCCCGGTGAGATGGAGCCATTCGCATAGAAGTGTTCAAACAGCTTCAAGAAGTCTAATTTGGAAGCCTTCCCAGCAACGCTTTAGGAAAATTATTTTAAAGCCATCGGGACCAGAAGCCTTATCACCATCACAATCCCAAATTGCAGCATTTATCTCCATTAAGCTAAACGGGCCCGTTAAGGACAGACCCTCGTCAACAGTGATTGAAGGAATACCGGGACAGATGAAAGACGGTCGAGATGCCGAAGGCTCAAGAAATTTATTGTGAAAAAACTTAAACACCTCATGCTTTATCACATTAGGAGCCGATATCCATTCACCATCAATTAAAAACCCATTAATTCGATTATTGCTTGTGTTGGCATTGATAATGCCAAAATTCAAATGTAATTGATATTTAAGGGATTAAATTGATTGGCGGTTGTGAAAGTGTTATGCATAAAAGCGAAGGGCTAAATTGTAATTTGATTTCTTCGATGGCACGTTTGTGGCGTGCCTATATAAATGTTAGTAACTTATTATTTTGTTCATCGTTCTAGATTCTCTTATCAGCACATCCACGTGAAGGTATGTTCTGATAGTCTGTTTTGGTTTTCAGTTTCATATTTATAATCATTGTGGTTAATATGAAAAATTGTAGATTAGGTTAACTGTTTTTCACAGTGTAAATTGGGTTGTTAGCAAGTTACATGCTCTAACCATCCCTCGTTGTTGGTTGTCTATTATCCGATCCCTTTAGACTTTTCTTATGTTATTGGCTTATGTAATTATCGGCTCTTTTGTTAGATAACGTAAAATTGGTTTTATCCTAGAAAATGTTGTCGGTCCCAAATTGGATTGAATAAACACAATCGACTCTTAACAACTTTTAATTGAAATTTGATAATCTCGATGTTCTTGACTTATGATTGAAATTTGAGCCTATTGTTTTAGTGACAGGAACAATTGGTTTTCATTTAAAGTATGGATGAGCAAACAAGTCTAGTTAACCTCAGAAGAACAATTTACTTAACAATTATGTCCAATGTTGATTTTGAAGAAGCTGGTCATAAGCTCCTCAAGATAAAACTGCAGCCAGGGCAAGAGGTATGGAAATAAGTATCAATTGTTTTAAGCACTTACATTCTTTTAAAAAATCCATAAAATCTTACCTATATATGTCGTATTGTAGATGGAACTGTGCATAATGCTATTGGAGTGTTGCAGTCAAGACAAATCTTACCTTCGTTACTACGGGCTCTTGGCTCAAAGATTTTGCATGATTAACAAAATTCACCAACAAAACTTCGAGAAATGTTTCGTTCAACAGTACTCAACGATCCATCGGCTCGAGACTAACAAGCTTCGTAATGTAGCCAAGTTTTTTGCACATCTGCTTGGGACATATGCTTTGCCTTGGCATGTTTTGGCTTATATTCGGTTGACCGAGGAGGACACGACTTCCTCTTCTAGAATCTTCATCAAGATTATGTTCCAGGAATTGGTTGAACATATTGCGATTCATGCGTTGAAAGAGCGCCTTAGCGACCCTAACATGCGGGCGGATTTTGAATCCCTTTTTCCAAGAGATGACCCTAAAAACATGCGGTTTTCAATCAACTTTTTCACATCCATCGGGCTTGGCTGGATAACTGAGACCCTGAGAGAGCATTTGAAAAACATGCCTCGTGTTATCATGCAACAAAAGCTAGGTGATTCTTCGGGATCTGAATCATCAAGCTCTTCCGATGAAAGCGAAAGGGTTCACAAGAGGTGCAAGCGCCCTAGAAGACGCAGGTCACTTGAAGATGATGATCCTAGTTAAGGAGTTGTTTTGGAGACTTGAATTCTTCTTTCTTATTACAACACTAGGTTATAGACCCATGTAAAAAAAATGATTTAACTCATAAATATATAAAACTTTTTATAACCGAAATTACATATTACATATATTAATGAAATTACAATTATAAATCACAAATGCCTATATAATTCTTAATTGCATACAAGATATATTTTATTTGTACATTTTACCATCTTTATCAACCAGCTGAAGTTGATCTATGCCTTCCTTAAATTCATATACAAATTCATCAGCTATCAATTCAGTGTCTTAGATTTTTGTGAGAACACCAACACATATAGTCATGATCAGTGGCCACCCACGCAATTATCCTATATAAACATAATACAACTCATGGTACAATTTTCAAAACATAAGATACAAGTTTCTATAGCACACAAGGTACAACTTCTATTACATGAGTTACAAGTAACTAGAGTCCCTTCTTTTAAGCTGTGGGTACAAGTCTTGCTTTTACCTTTACACGTTTCATTTAACCTAACCTGCCCTTTTTGAGGAGATGAGCAGGCACTACTACAAAAACTGGCATTCTTGACGTGCATTGCGCGTCAAGAAAGTGCCTTCTTGACACGCAAATGCGCGTCAAGGATGCGGGGGTCAAGAAGCTTCTTGACGCGCAAAATGCGTGTCAAGAAGCTCTTGACGCGCGAACAATGACACGCATTTTATGACATGCTTTGCGCGTCATAAAATGCGCGTCAAGGAAGCCCTAGTCATAAATCTGCTTATGACACTCAATTTTGCGCGTCAAGAATGTAAAAAAAAAATTAAAAAAAAATATTTTTTAATAGAATCACTAGTTTCTACAAATAATGACAATTAACGAGATAATAGAACATAAAAATACACTTATACAAAAATAATACATTTCATATATATAGTAAACATTACAAAATTAATGTGAGTTTACAATTGGATCCGATATGCTAACAAAAAACCTATAATAATAAATCTAAGACAATATTATTTTCTTTAGCATGTCTTTATACAGCAGCCAATCCCATCTCCATGTCAACAAGTGCAGTCACCATGGTCATTGCTTCACTCTTAAACCCTTCCATGTATCAACGGTTGCACTCTTGATGGGTCACCTGATTAGACAAAAGTTGGTTGCCTTATAACTTTTAATGCAATGAAAGAAAAACATACCTCATTTGATTTTCTTGTAACTGTTTTAACTATTATCTCTCATTCTGATGGAACCTTCTGATGGAAACACAACAGACCATTAATTCCTAGTTTACATAAGTTTACAAATGGCAAAATAGTATGCTAACACATCAATGAATCAAAGTTAATATATAACTCATCTTGAGGATCCTTTGTTTTGCCCTTGGTCAACAAAAAGGCTGACACCTTTTATACACAACGTTTAGAGTCCTTTGCACTTGACACTATAAAAAAGACAGATTATATAAAAGTTAGAAATTAGAAAATACAGATTTATACACAACGTTTAGAGTTTCGTGTGTCAATTTTCATCGTCGTCCAATATCAAAAGTTTGAGTCCTTTGCACTTGACACTACAAAAATTTAAATAAATAAATAAAACTTACCTTCACTGTAGTAGCAGGATCACCTAAACAGAAAGCTTTGAACTTTAAGAGAACTCATTGATGCAAGGAAGGAGTTGTTTTAATGCCCATATTACTTCTTCACCAAGAACATATTCCTCATCATCTGATACAAAATCACTGCTTTTTTTAAAGGATTGTTAAAATTATAAAAATTGTTAATATGGTGTTGTGTTTTATTAATGTAGGTGAATCACTAACCTGAAAATAAAGATTGCAGCAAGATAGATGAGACTCAGATAAGAAACACATAAATTAAGCTGTAAAAAGTAGAAATGATCATTATTATGAATGGGATGAATTTATGCATAAAGAATGTGATTGAATTTCACACCTGATATTGAGGTCTTGTGTATGATGATAAAAGAATGGCAAATGACCCAAATGATGAACCATTAACATATAAAGAGAGCATATATGGTACTTTGATAAATAAATAAATAACCTGCATAAATTCTAAAAAAAAAGCCTTCTGATATGAAGAATGTGCCTTTAATATAAAAACAATGTATATAGAACAACAACAATATTATTCCATAAATTATTAAATTATGAGTATAAATACTGAATAAAATGATTTAAAATGGAATTTTAACCTACTGTAATAAAAAGAAGAGTCTAATTCAGGAATTTGACATATATATATATCAAAAAAATAAAAGAAAAAATATGTTGCTTTATGTTGTAAAAGTCTTTAGACCTTTTATGTTGGTATGAACTTTCATGAATACAATTATCATGTACACAAACAATGGAGGTGATTCAATCTTATGGTCTAAAATTTACCTTTGCAAGATTTGTAAGTAATTGTTTCCCAACTGCAAGAACACAACCATAATCTTGGCAGTACTTCAAAGGATACCTCTATTACATGTATATATATAAACAAAATAAGGGTAGCAATCATAATACGAAAAACATACGAAAAACATAAAAACGGCAATCCAAAAAATAAAACCAAAAGTTAACGATATTCAATTTCAATTTTACTTCAAACATCATCTCATTTATTCAGAACATATCTTAAGTTAAATATATTAAATCTAATCCAATAGGCAGTAAAAACCTTCAAGAACCAAAGCTCATGCATTTAGACTAAAACTACCTGATCTAAAAAACCAAAGGACATCAATTCTACAGTAAACTTGTCAAAGAAATTTTGATCTAAAACATAATATTATCTGTCAACAGTTCATGAATGAATACTAATGTCAAACATAAAAGCAAAAAAGCCAATTAACACACGGTATCCAACAAAGAAAATAGTAAATAAAAAACCCACCATCAGGAAGATACCAAACACAAACTTGCAAAAACATAGCAGTAGAAGAGCATTAGAAGAAGATACACTACATACAGATTACATTAATACTCAGCACATTTATAAACTAAAAAAACAAAGTACACCATTTAAAGATCAATATCTCACAACATTAACAATCTGCTATAGATATACTCATAAAGAGGTTGCTAGAAATGATACGGCCAAAAAATATAGGACAAATTGAAAAATATATATATGTTTCCCAGTCACAACTACAAATTCGAGAGGCATGAGAACTAAAAAGGTAATAAAAATAATCAAAATGTAGGAAAAAATAAAAAGGATGTCTTTTAATTAACATATGAACAATACAAACAGGACGTAATTGAAAGAAATTTCAAATTCTAGACTAAGATCATTAAGTTTGCAATCTAAGGGTGAGGTTTGTCTGCAGCCAAGTAAATCGAATAACAAATAGGCTAATCTCGTTACAAACATAATCAATCAAATAGGTATATCATATATTGAGATTAAAGTGAACGTAACTGATTGCCTTCTACTAAAATCCTTCTACTGAAATTAGAACCAGGTTCATTCCAGATCTGAAATTAGAACCAAGTAAATTCCAGAAACGAAAATTAGAACTACAAGATAGAAAACAGTAGCAGCGATTCAAACCCTAGGAAGAAGAAGATGC
This sequence comes from Deinandra increscens subsp. villosa, assembly GCA_039602395.1. Classification (NCBI taxonomy): domain Eukaryota; kingdom Viridiplantae; phylum Streptophyta; class Magnoliopsida; order Asterales; family Asteraceae; genus Deinandra; species Deinandra increscens. The sequence goes on along the minus strand of JBCNJP010000009.1, from coordinate 60,879,611 downwards.
ATACCTGTTGTACGAACCGAAGAACCCTAGGTGAACCCTAATCGCCAAATACACTCACCAAATCGAGTGAAAAAAGGCAAAACAGGGGAGCACGGTCGCCGGCACAGAAGCCTGAGCGGTCGACGATAGGCGGTCGGCGGCGGAGTTTAGGGCACATGAGCGTGAGCGAGGTCGCCGTTCTCTCTTGTGATTGAGATAATTGCTTCTGAAGTCACGTACCTTGAAAGATTGATTGAGATCTTCTATTTAGACGCCACTAAACTGGATCTCCGAGCGAGGCAAGAAGAGAGGGAGATTAGGCAGAAGCCTGATGGATTTGGAAAGAAATTTGGGGAGAGAGGGAGTGTGAAATTTAGGGCAAAATTTTGGGGAAAAGGTAGGAAAAAATCGTGTGGGCGGGATTAGTCAATTTTAGGGCAAAATTTAGGCGGGAAAAAAATTATAAAACGACGGCATCTTCTTGACGCGCGTATTTTACATGTCCTCCGTGTTTTTTTTTTTGAAATATGACAGATTTTCTTGACACTCAAAAATGCGCGTCATGAATACTTAGAAATTAGCTATAATTGACATTTTATTTTGACACTTCAGTTTTTGCACGTCAAGAATTTTTGAGTGTCATCGTTCGCGTGTCAAGGAAGGCCTATTTTGTAGTAGTGAGGTGGCCGGCCAGGTCTCCCAAGCTTGATGCGTAAGTTACAACATCAGAAGCCCCATGTACAAACCATCCTCCTTTTTTGTATTTTTTTAATTTTTACTTTACACGTGTCGTTGTACTTCTTCACCCCCTCACCGAATAGTCCAGCTTTCTTCCTCCATGCTCTACAGTTGAAGAAAGGACGCTCAAAAGTCTCGATTTCCATCACCCCACACCTCACGCCATGCTTGAAGGACCTCTGTGTGCTTTATCAACATCCGATCAGTTCTCTCTCACATCCTCCGAATATCTCTCTATCATTAATCTCTACATTAATAGGCGAAGGCGGAGCCACTGTTCACGACCTTAAAGGCGAGTGGCAGAGTTCGAACGATCATCAATTTGAGGTTTAATTTCTCGAATTCCTTTTGATTTAATACTCCACTACTCCTCTGTTAGTCTCTGTTTCTTCTTCAACAATTGACCTAACTCCAAAACACTGTGTGTCTTTGAGTCTCTCGCCATGAAAGAAATTCCACAACAAACTCGGATTTACTACAACAAGTTCATCTCCGTAGGTTTGTGTAATATTTGTTGTAGTTTCCATGTCTAATAGGAGCTCTAACGTTGCTACGTTGCTACGTTGCTTCTGATTTGATTTTGTTCGCCATTTGTGTTGGTGTTTTGGTAATATTTGTGAACCCTGATGACCCCATGGTATGTCATTTCACGATTTATATACGAACTACTTCTTCTCATATTATTTTATCTTAGATTTGGATAAGGATATGTGGTGATTTCCTTCATTTTCTTCAGGTGTTTGTACGGTTTACAAGGAGCAGCCTTTGTGTGTTTCTGGGAATGCAAAGGTGTTAGAATTTGTTAATGACTAAGTTCTTTGTGTTTTTTTTATCTTAATTAGGTTCTTACTAGATGAAACAAAAGGGTAAACGTTTGAAACTAAGGCGCTTATTTTTCGTTTGATTGTTTGTTGTTTGTTTTAGCAAGCTTAAATCAGAAAACTTATTTCCTCCTCATCATTTTTATTAGGGCTTTTGTAGCTCCTTCTTCAAGTGATATTTGGTAAACTCCTTCCAGGCTTCCAACTACTTAATTGTTGCATAGTACAAGTCTCTAATAACCTATACAAAGTATGCATGTTGTCTGTTGTCAATTATGTTTCCAGTTTTTTTTTTTTTAACTAATTGATCTATCAGTGATTGAATTTGAGTTACTTACATTCATTATTGAAAATCTATGATCAATTAAAGTAATTGCTACGACAATTAAACAATTAATGGTTTATAGTTTTATTGTGAATCTAACTGTTAAAGTTTGTGTTGCTGATGAGATGCAGGATATGTTTTACGTTTGTCAACTGTACATAAATTTAACACCTATTTCAATTTAAGGGAGAATGCAGCTGGGTTCTATAACAGTAACACACGTCTATCTGAACTAAGCTTGCAAGCTCAGTTGCTCAAAGGTAACCATCTCATCAACTTATAAATCTAATTCCATATTTCAATTTGTTTTGCTGATTATAATTTGTATATTTGTTTCTCTTTTAAATTTGTTTATTTTCAAATAATACTTATATTTGTTACATAATCTTATATGAGTGTTGATCATTCTGTCAGTTATGGTTGTATGATGTAAATTTATAAGCATTTGAAGTTGACAGGCAAAAGGAGATGTCATTGCGTCAGTTACAGACATCAATAGGCATGAATCGTACGTGTAATGGAATATTTACCTGTATGCAACAATGTTAAAAATCGCAGGTATGTTTGTGTTAATATGCTGATGTTGGTATCACTCCAGGATGAGAATGGACACTACACATCTTTGGAGCTGTTTTAATACGGTCCTTCATTATCTTATTATGTTGATCATCACAGAGTATGCATTTTTGGACAAGTACTTACCTATTTTGACATTCAAAGGTCAAATTTTAGAGTGCTTAATATGAAATCTGATGACAATTCTGTTTGGGGCTGGTTTAATATGGCATTCATTATGTTATTGTGTTAATGGTGAGTATTGTGGGTCCTATACTTCTATTATTGCTATTTTGACCCATTCCACGTATACTCATCATACACTAGGCATTCTTGGACAAATATTTACCTCTTTCTCCTGGTAATGGTGGTTTAGATGTTTCATCTATTTTTATATTGAAATTATCCTTATGTGACATACCTCTACAAAATCAGTAGTTCAAATAGTTAACAAAAATACAAAAATTCTGTTAATTGTTCTTATTGTGTACAAAAGAGTTGTCCAAACATTGTACATTATTTTTCTTTCCTGCTCTATTTGATGGAAGCAACCCTAAGGGTCCTCATGGAAAAGAGTCCATGTTCCCTCCAACAACCATGCTAATGTGGGTCATATTCAGAAATTGTCTGTATTGCTACATGAAAACTGCAGAATGTAATATTCAGGACTCATACAAAGCTTATTGCACATGTACGGCCTAATCTACGTCTATATAGTTTCTTGACTACTGCTACATGAAAATTGGGAAATAGTAGGCAATCTGACATATTCAGGAATGCATACAAAACTATTCTTGAATAGGAAAACCTTTGTTGCGGTATAAATTTGCCCGTGATTTGGTCCTACATGTGCGATAAGTTTTGGATTGATTTACACAACAAATTTAAAGCAAGGTTAAAAGTTCACCAAAAACAAGAACATAGGCATTGGAAGAATACTAAAGCTGCACTACTCTCGAAATTTACAAAGCTTACATATATTTCAATACAACAATTATAAAGCATGGCATTAACTGTTTGTTTCACAATTTAATTTTTATATGATACATTTTATAATATATATTTTAAGAAATATTTCTTTTCATAACCAGCGCACTTCAACTGAATTCCACGTCCGTATCATTCATATACATTAACCCGGATGTAGAGCAACACAAGCCCAGGGGTAAGCTTTCTATCGATTATATATGATATGACTAACCTAGCCCATTTATAAAAATATATATATAGTTTATATCTTAGACATTATGTCTATTTATTAGGATTTTACAGATACCATTGCCTTTACGATTGGATTTTCTAACAGGTTAAAGTGTTCTCTATTATTGAAGCCAGTTCCATCACAACATCAGCAGAGGTATGTAGCATAGGACAGAGGAGGCATACATGTTTATTAAGGTATGTAGCATTTTAAGGCCTTTTTGCTTAGTGTAGAAGTGGCAACTCGTATACAAATGGATGAATATGGATTGTCTTACTTTCTAAAAAAATATTTGATTAAAATGGAAACGAGTAAATGAAAGTTGGCCTAAATGTATTTGTGATGTCTAATATCTCTTCTTCTGAGCTAGATTCACAAAACACTGGAAAGAAACTGTCGACGACTTATCATGAATACGTACCGTATAATTGTAGGCTATGCCTTAAAGAGATGGAAGAGCTTGATGAGGACCAAGAGGTTTATAACAAGAGCCAGTTTGGAGGTCAAATTAACCTCTTCCAACTCTTTATATAAGCATTTCTCTTAATATTATTTACTGCTATATGCAGTGCGAAGTATGCATGTAGAGGGTGGTCTAAAACACATATTATTGCTTGGTGGTGTATATATTTTTCGATCCCAAATGAATAATGTCTTGGCCTAATTGTAGTTTCACACCGCGTTACATTTTCTTATGTAATTTTTTTAGTGTTGTATTTAACTCGGTTTCTAATTTGAACATGTGAGCGTTGTCTTCTTTATTTTCACTTTTTTTATGTTGCGCTTTAACAGTTAAACTGTTTTGTGTACCTATTAACCCCGTGGCAATGCGTGGGTAGTAACACAACCGAGTTTCTTAAAGGGTTCGGCACCGCCGCGAAGCGCGGATAGCCCAACTTGTATATTCACATTGGACACCAGTAGCATGTATAATAACATTTATGCACAAAATATATTTAAAAGAAGTCAATGGGTAAAAAAATCCAATCTCTAAAAGGTCAATGGATATGAGAAAAATAAACTCATTTAAAAGAAACGGATATCGAGTGGTAAAGGTGAACTTTTTTAACATTTACGTCCTCCTAATAAATCATTACGTAAAAGTGGGATAATTTGCGATGAGTGAATGGAAGGGGTTGTCAATTATAGTAAAGAGTCGTAAAAAGTGAAAGAGTATAAAGTGGAGAAAAAACAAATAAAGTTATAAAAAAAATTGACGTGTAAACTTTACTAAAACGGGCTAGTAAGGATCTAAAACCCTGAAACAAATACAACATCCCCATCTATCAAAATAAAACATTACAACACATCAAATCCTTCTAATAAAAAAAATTAACCTACATCAAACACACACCATTAATGCCATTGAGTTCTTCCTTTCTTCATTCTTTTCACGATCCAGAGGTATCCCAATACTTTCACGTCATCAACGATGTTATCAACACTTGTTTGTCATCCTTTAAAGATTAGAGCATTTCGGTCCCGCCAAACGCCAAATACACCATACTACAACCATCACAATACATTTGAATACCTTCCTTTCTAACGTCGGGCCGTTTATCACTTCCGCCATTTGCATTAGCTCCTTTATATTTGATATTTCTCCCCATTGCACATTACACCACATCACTGCAGTGAAGGAATAAATGGGGCACAATTTCTTCATACTCCCCACACAGCCTACACATTCTATCCTGCACCGTGATTCCTCTTTCCTCAAGAGCACACTTAACTGGTAGCCGACCCATCTCTGCTCTCCATGCCGTGATATTAATCTTCTTTGGTAACCATTTTTGCCAAGGGAACCCAAAGAAAGGTACGTGATTCGATTGGCGATATAAACAAGCCTTCAACTACTTTATCTCCATTTTTCCATCCACTGATGTATTCCACCTCCATGTATCTTCTAAATCTGCTAGTAATACATCGCCAATCAGGTTTTGGATAATATCGAGTTCCTGGGCTTCACTTTGTGATAACACCAATCTTCTCCACTTATATTTCCATGTTACTAATTCAGACCTGTACACAAAACAATCGGCTATACAAATATTTTTTAGCAGGGGTTAGCTCAAATAATAATGGGAATCTCCTCGCCAAAGTTGTGTCTCCGATCCACCGATCCAACAACCGTTTGTTGCTTCAGCCTTTATTTCTTTGACTTCTCTGGTGTAGGTGGTTATATTCGGATGGAGAAATTTATATTTCAAAACTTGTATATTTGTCTCACTTTCCTTATTGTTGGTATATTATATCTTTGTCTATTGTAATCTACATCCACGCACTGAGCCTGTAGCTCAGCCGCTTTCTTGTTTTCACGGCAGGTAATCAAGGTTGATTGGGATGGTGTGACGAGAGCCACTAGGAGTTGAAGTACTGTTTTAGAGTCTTTTATTTTCTTCGTTAAGCTTTGAACTTTTGGATTAGTGTTTATTGGTGAATTTATTTTAGACCTTCAACAAGTTATTTTGGTTTAGTATTTTGACAATTTAAGTATTTGTTTTGGACTTTAGATATTCTGTTACATTTGACGTGACCGTTTGCTCCACATCGGGACGGGCTGTTACAATTATGCTACAATTACAATTTACACATGGTCTAACAAAATATTGTTAAAAAAATGAAATTTTGTAAAAATCTTTTTTATATATTAACTAAAATTAAAATTTTAAAACTACTAAAAATATAATAACGTTAAATTTAAATGATGAATACTTTTGAAAACATGATTAAACTACTAAAAATATAATAACTTCACATGTGAATAACAGTAGCAATAAACCATAATTAAAAACACGTTTAAAACTTTTATCCAAATTTTAAACATCTGGTTATCTTGTTAGTCACATCATGGACTACATAAAAAAACTACCAATATATTACTATATATATAGTCATCAACTTTGACGTCTTCAAAACCGCGATCCCACTCTTTTTACAACTATAGACCTTCAAAAGCTATGCTACACGACAAAGACATAAATCAAATGTTAATATCACACTAAAAATAAAAAATAATAATTAGAAAATTATAACAATTTTAAATAAAATTTAAAAACAAATGATGTGTAAATGAAACGAAATTAATGTATAAAGAAGTAAAATATAGAGCTCTTTGCGATGTCCATCTCTGTTAAAAGTATTTACGACTTCAAAGTGTTCGAAACCAGAACATTTATCATGTGAAATTTTACAGAAAGAAATTATAAATGAAAACAAAATCAATAAAAGTAAAATTAATCACCAACTTATAACACATTGATTAAATGGGATTTATAAATAAATGACTTTTATAAAAATAATAAAATAAAACTTACATCATGACATTCGATGACCTCCTTTCTTATCTTTTGATCTCTCATGATTAGTAGCAACTTCAACCTTTTGCAAAATTAACCACAACATCAACCAAATTATTTGTCATATCTTTCTTCTAACTTGGATGTTCAGCACTCTCTTCTTTAACAGTATTCATCACTTCTAACTGGTGAAAATAAAAACATTTAAATATGAAATTTAACTCAAAAAGAGGAGGAATAAACAAACAATAATCATTAATTTGTAAGATAATGATTGAATTGGAAATTGAAATGAACGATGTGTAAAGGAAAAGCGGTTAACATTTTTTTAACAACGTTTTTTTAGTCTCCTTGTGATGTGATTTCAACCATCCTAGTTATTTGATGCTTTAATTATTTGAAGAGCGGTTGACATATAAAATAATGTATCATTTCTTTCAGTAAATTTAAATTAAAAAGATAATTTCTTTAAGTGAGATTTTGGAAACTTTTCAAGTGCACACATCAATCAATTGTACTTCCAAATGCATTTTAGCATCCAGAAAAAGCCAACTTGAAATCTAAATCTTGCAATACTTGAATCTGTTCGAACTTCGAAAGATAGAAATATTTGAAATTAATGAAAAAAAAGTTGGAAAATATCAAAGATGAAAACCAACCTCAGGAACAGATTGTTCTTGAACATCTGCTTTCTCTGAAAACCTCTTAATTTCACAATCCCCAAAACCTCCACATTCTATTTCCAAACGTTGCCGTTCTTTCAACTTTTCACCAGTCCAAAATTTAATTGGCTGAGCATCAATTGGAGTCTCCAGTTGTTTAAATAGTGTAAGATCAAGATAGATAAGCTAAATATAAAAAAACAATAATGATTAATAGTAGCGAAAAGACAATATTATTAAATTTAAATACTATATGAAAAAACTTACCACTAAAACATTAACTAGAAATAGATGAAGAAACTTACCATTAAAACAGTAAGTGGTCCAGTGAAAGCGAAACCAAATTTATTGCATTTCTTCAAGCAATCATAGATATACCCACACCAATCGAGTGATCTAATATCAACATCTTCATCTATTCGTTCCAGAAGATCAAGTTTACATGCTCCAGTGGCCGTACACTCAACGATAGAGTTCAAGAATAAGATGATAAAGTTAAGAACAAAGACCATGTCATCATCTTCACTTTCATCAATCTTTCTAAGTAGGTCATTTGGCCTCATTTCCTTCACAAACTGTGAATGCCATTTTACATAACAATCTTTTGTTGAATCTTTTGATGATAAGGATAAAGGTGGAGTCCCCCCATTGGGTATGCCAAAGATATGTTTAATCAACTCTGGAGTAATTTGAATATCACCATTCTTCAACTTCAATTTCATTGATTTAGGATCAAACTTATCAAGTAAAAAAAAACCCAACTTTGATGGAATATAAGAACAATTAAATTCCAAAAGACTTCCAAAGCCTATATCTGTAATCTTCCTCTTTTGCACCATACTTAAGCTTTTCAAAGCCTTGTATAAAGTCGTCGGTGAGGTCCTAACCGTTAATGATCTAAATTTCTTTAAATTTGATGAAGAGAAGGCTTGCTTATTTTTCATAACAGAAGGTGACATTCTTTTTTGTTTAACCTGTGGTTGATCTGTTAGAAATTGAAGTAAAAAGTTAACACTTCATATGTGGGGAAAAAAAAAACACAAATAACTAAAGCCAAAAGGATACTAAAATAATGAACTGTTAATTTCTACAAAAAAGATTCATATATAGGTTAATATTGCTTAATATACATCAGAATAAGTGATTTAAGATGAGAAATAGAGCAAGAAAAACATAATATATATATAGATAGACTTTTAATTCAAACAATACTTACAGATTTTATAAAGCAAAACAACAGTAATATAACATATGTACGATTACTTATTGCAGAAAACTTATACAACAAATTAAACAACAGTTATAGTTAAGATGTCTTTAGTTCTAATAAACACATTATCTATTAGTATACTAAAAAAATAATATTGTTTCACATATGACATAGAATGCATAAAGAAAATAAAAAATAACAATATTCATTTCAAAAAAGAGTAAAAATACAGGACCGTCGAAACGCGAGAAAAAAACAAAATATAAACCTGTCTGTATATGAGATGAAGACTTCTTAAATGATTTGCGTTGAACTTTTAAAGGCTTGCTAGCTACTTCATTAACTTTTCGAGCAACTGTAAACTCGTATAAAAAGTTAATCAAAAACATCATTTGACATATGTGGAACGAGACAAAAGAAATATATATATATATATATATAAACCTGTCTGTGTTTGAGATAAAGACTTCTGAAATGACTTGCGTTGAACTTTTAAATGCTTGCTAGCTACTTCATTAACTTTTCGAGCAACTGTAAACTCATATAAACAGTAAATCAAAAACATCATTTGAGATATACAGAATGAGAAAAAATATACATATATAAACCTGTCTGAGAGGAAGACTTCTTAAATGACTTGCGTTGAACTTTTAAAGGCTTGCGAGCTACTTCATTAACTTTTGGAGCAACTGTAAACACATATAAACAGTAAATCAAAAGCATCATTTGACATATGAAGAAGAATATATGTTAGAAACATCAAAATTTAAAATTATACATTAAGTTTTATAAATTTCCTACAATACCTTTTTCATTAAAATCTGTAACTTTTAATGACTCACTGTGAGCTTTTCTTGAAGTTGTTCCTTTGTCCATTGCTTTAAACACAAAAATAAGAAGAGGAAAACGGTTATGTTATTGTTCATAATAATAAAAGTGTAAATCAGGATTGAAACAATGATAAGGCAAAAATGATAGCAAAGACTTAATTACAATCATACACCAAAATTACCTCAAGTAATATCTAAGAGAAATATGCAGAAATGAGAGAACTTTTATGCAGAAGAAGAGACTGAAAATGAAAAGGAAAGCTAAATATGTAACAATGTGTTTTATTTACCCATTTTAACACTAATTGATCAAGTGAAAGAGATATAACAATCATACGTAATGCAATTGAAAAGAATTGAATCCTAGACTAGTTTGATCTTCAAATTGTTTCTAACGAGCGAGGGAGAATCAACTTATAGGTCCTAGCTAGAGAGTAAACATAACCATAACCATATATATGAAAATTTTCTTTCATTAATTAACATACCAATCATGCATAATTCATCAAATTAACCAGTATGCTATGCATATAATAATAAACTGTCCCAAAATCTAAAATCCTATAAACATGAGCTAATTAATACCCGAGCAGCATACCGTATCCTAGGTTGCCAGGCAGCATACCGAAACCAAGTGTGCCATTTAACACATCATATTCAGCTCCAAACTTCTCTGCCATCTCAAGCGCCTTGTTCTTTCGGGCATTTGTAGCGCTCTCATACTCTAAGCGAGCCTTCTCCAACCTCGCATTTGCTTCCAGCCACTCCAGTCTCAACGGGTGATTTCCAAATTTGAGAACCTTGACCATGTCTAGCCTCTTCCGGGCCCACGAGAGATCGAACCCAAACATCTCAAAATCATTCAATTCCGCCTCAAAGACTGTGACCTGGTCCTGTGTCAAGGCATCAACAACTGTTTCTACAAAACCTTTAATGAAAAGATGCAATCCTTTCAAAATGGAGAGCCAATAGGGTGTGGAACGAATTTGTGGTGCAAATGTGTGGGGAAAGCGGTTCTCAACAGCCTGTAGCAGCTCTTTTGCTACCCGTCCTACATCATTCCCCTTCCACAATCCAACATCATTCATCTCATCAGATGCTTCTACAGGCCTGGTATCCTTGGGATTCTCCTCGGACTCATATAACCAGCCATTGGTACCATCCCCTGCTGCAACTAAGTTTAATTGATAAAATAATAATAATAATAATAATATGTAAATAATGTAATCAGGATCCATCAAGAACATTAATTAGTCAGTTTACATACACCCATTGAAGACATCAGACGCCTTCACGAATTGATCTTGAAGATCATCATCGTTTGAAGCTACAATAAACAAATTTGTGTTTATTAGAGTGGAACAAACTTACTTAAATACTTATAAGTAGCAAAAGAAAGAATCGAAATTAAGGAGTTAGAGTTACAGTTACCTTTAAGTTTAGGATCTATTTGGTTGCAACAAAAAGGGCAAACCCTAGGCAATTAATTAATAAACAAAATTAGCACCGGACTAGATCGACTACGTACGATTATGATGAAAATTAGGCAAATTACCACTCAGGTTGGGTTACGCAAACGTCGCAGGAGTTGTTGGAGCCGCAGATCTTGCACACAAGCAGAAGCTGTTTATCATTCACATTGCATTGCTGGCAAACCTAACGATAGGATAGCAGATATATATATATGAACAATAAAGTACTTATTAACAAGTAAATTAACGAGAAAACGAACGGATTCTCTCTCCTCAAATAGGTTCACCTTCTCTGAACCAGAATTCATCGTCTTGCTTGAATTTTCGTCTTCCTCTCCAGGTTTTCCTTGTAATTGAACGGTGGATTTTGAAGGTTTTTTGTTCGATTGGCATTCCGCCATTGTTATCAATGTTTTTTTTTGTTGCAGGTTACCTACCTAGCATCCCCCATTGATGGTGTGATTGATTTGGGCATATAATTACTAACAGTACGAAAAGCAGTTTTCAAAGAAAATGATGAAAGTAGCTGTTGTGTCTATAAAAAGAACTATCATCAAAATAGTACAGCCGTTTCACCATGCAGAATGAGGAAAAATCAACTAACTAGGCTTGTACCAGCCGTTCCAAAAAAAAATAAAAACTAGGCTTGTACCACATCTTTTTTCTTAAATGGCGTTTCAATATCACATTTGCTAAAATATAAGTTTTTAATTTTTTTTCTTTTTTTATAACTCAAAAATATAAAAATTACATACCAACTTTACACTATGTTCCCAAGTTTACTTAACGGAGGAAAAGAAATGAAAGGGAAGGAAAAAGAAGGAACTTTGTGTTCCCAAGTTTCATTAAAAGAAAGAAAGGGAAGGGAAATAAAAATTGTGTGTTCCCAAGTTTCATTTAAGGAGGGAAAGGAAGGGAAAGGGAGAGAAAATTAGACAAGTTTTCTAGGTTTTTCTTTCCTTCCGATTTGGAAGGAAATGGAAGGAAAGCAATCCCTCTCTTTCTTTTCTTTTCCTTTCCCCTCTTTTCCTTTCCTTTCTTTTCCTTTCTTTTCTTTTCTTTCCTTAAGTGAACTCGGGAACGTAGTGTTAGATGGAGAGATATGCAAATGCCCCGATAGAATATCCAAACTATACGAAACCTAATTGTTTTTCTGAATTTCTTGTCGGTATTTCTCTTTGTATTATATAAGTTTTTATCATTTTAAAAAATTTCTCTCAGATGTAAAAGTGTATATATATATATTCAAAAAAATTCTCGCTGTACATCAATGCCATGTAGTATAATTTCTGGCCAAAATTATGTCAAAAAAGAAAATATTTAATTTTTTTTAACTTTTAGTTTCTTTATAAAAAAAATTATAACATTTTATTAACCTTTTAAAAAATCAAATATACTTTCTTTCTAACTTTTCAGTTTTAATATGTTAGTTTTAACTTAAATTTATAAGTTATAACCTTTTTGTTTTAACGTTTTATATTAAACTTAAAATTTTCATGTTTTTTTTAACCTTTAACCTTTTAAAAATGTATAAGTTATAACGTTCAACAAAAATGCATAAGTTATAACGTTCAACATTTTTAAAAAAAGTATACAATTCCTTTGCATGATATTTTATAAACTTTTATCTTTTAATATATAACTTTTTAGTTTCTACATTTAATTTTTTGTTATTTTTAACCTTTAATTTCTTTTTTAAAAAAAGTACCTAACTTTTTATTAATTTTAACCTTTTAAAAAAATTATAAGTTATAACGATTAACTTTTTTTTTAAATGTATAAATTTTCTTCTATGATATTTTTTAAACTTTTATCTTTTAATATTTAACTTTTAGTTTTAACATATTAAATTAATTTAAAGTTTTCACATTTAATTTAAAAGATAGAACAATTTATTTTAACTTTCTACCTAAAATTTTAGGATCTTTATCTGTGTCGTTAGAAGATCTTACTACCATCGATAAAAAGCTCCCTAATATTAAATTGTGTATAACAAGTCTGGAAAAGGTTTCGAATGGAATTATTTAACTAAAATCAAATTGATAAGTTCTTTTCTAACATATTTTTTTCGAACATTTAATTCTTGTATTGGTGATGCAATATGGGATCCCATATAATATCTAAATTTCTTGTATTTATATTTTTAATTATTTATAGAAAGTTGGTTACGAGACTTAATTGATTTTTCAAAAACAACTCCGACTTAATAAAATTTAGATTAAAATGTTAATAAATTTTTTTTATAGAGTACTATGTATTTATTTATTTTTTAGATTATCAAATTCTACTAACAAACATACTACAACTCCCGGTTGATTAAAAGTCTTATTAGAGCATTCACGGTAGGTCCTTAAAATTATGTGAGTGTAAATCTATATAATTTAAGGTTTGGTTATGAGTGGTTGTGGGTAGAGGAAAGAGAAAAACTTTACAAAAGTTGTATATTTGACAAAAAGTTTGGTGATTTGCTAAAATTTGAGGATTGGAATAGAGATAAAATTTAATGATAAACGTATAAAAAATATTATTTAATTATAGTTGTGAGTGAAAGGGAGAGAAAAAAGTAATAATAAAAGTATAAATTATAAGGATGAGGATAGGGAACCTGCTGTGAATGCTTTTATTTATTTTTATATATTTTTTTGAACGGCAAATTTGGATCACTGACGGGGACATTACGATACCCACCCAATCATCTCCAATCCCCATCAGGAGGAAACTCACCATTGGTGAGAAAACCCCATGGCCCAACTTGTAACCCTCATTTTTTTATTCTTTTGTTAAAAGTGAGACTTGAACCCAAGACCTCTTGATAAGAGGTCATACATCGTTGCCACTAGGCTAAGCTAGTGGGTGTACACTAAGTTTACACTATTAAAGCCAGATCATTTTTATTAGTGGCTCTTAGGACGTTAGGACGGTGCTTGATTTTGATTAGGTTGTCTATCGTGTATCCTTTGTGGGAATTTGATGACCATTTTTCTACTGGACTAACCACGTTGCTATCTCTGCCACGCGTTTTCTTTACTTTCATTCCATGTATTTTGCTTCTCTTCATACATATCTGACTCTTTTTTTTAACGGCTCATATTTTTTTTTTGTCACCAATGGGTTTTGAACCCTCACCAAATGAAAAGGCTATGTCTTATCCAACACCAAGATACCATTAGGGCAAATGCCCCTTGGTTCCATTTCCATATCTGACTCTTAGTTTTACTTTTATTTTTTACTTTCATCCCACTATTTTTTTTTTGAACGGCCAACGAAAAAATATATTAACAACCCAAAAACGGGCACCAAGGACACCAAACAACCGACACCAAAGACAACAATTACAAACAATCCATATTAAACATACACCATTGATCCCAAGTAAAACTAAGCCGAGAGCGACATCTCAACCAAAGAAATCTCAAAACTTTGACGTCTTCAATGATACGAGCTCTAGAAACTGTGCAATTATTGAAGACGACCTCATTCCGATGTTTCCATATCGCCCAAATTGCCGTAAGAATGATAAGCTACACCACCCTTTTCCTTTTGGCAGAGCCAGGGACGAATTGGTGGAAGGAAAGGAGATCCTGGATACTGAACAAAAAGGACCTCCGAAGCCCGCACCAATTGCTGATAAAATCCCATATGGAAAACGCAAGCCCACAAGCAACAAATAAATGGTCAGCGGACTGCTCAGAAGAGCCACACAAAGGACAAAGCGAGCTCGACATGACCATCCTTCTGCGAATAAGATTGGTACGAGTGGGAAGACGATCCAGAGCAAGCCTCCAGGCGACAAAACCCACTTTAATCAGCACCCAACTGTTCCAAACAGGAGGATCCACCGTCGACGTGTATCTGCAAGAGTGCAACACAGCCCGAACACTATGGACAGAAAACAAACCAGAAGCATCATGCGTCCATGTCCATCGATCAAGGTCGTCACCAAGCCGGCACTGATGCAAAAGAAGACACAGGTCAGCCAACCCCCCCATCTCCACAGGCTCCATCGGATCGCGAATCCAAACAAAATGCCACCTAGGCTGACTGTTAATGCATGAGAGCTTATCTCCGACCAAGAAACATTTGTGGGGCTCTAAAGCAAACAGAGCAGGAAACTTTGACATGAGGGGGGAGGATTCCAGCCAACAGTCCAACCAGAACTGGACAGATAACCATCCCCAACAGAACCAACGAGAGCAATCTGTAAATCACAACCAAGCTCAGAAAGAGTCAGAGAATTTTTGGGAATCGTGCGCCAAGGACTTGTGATGGATGGGTTAAGAGGAATGAAGTTCCAGGACCGGGAGCCATTATGAATGTCCCAAATAACATGCCACCAAAGAGCACCTTTTTCACATTTGAAACGCCACCACCACTTGGCGAGGGGCAGCCATGTTAGCCTCCCGAAGAGAGCCCAACCCAAGGCCACCGTGCCGCTTAGGAGCAACAGCGAGATCTCAGGCCACCCAATTGATCTCGCGGTGAGAGTCAGAGTGCCCCAAAAAAAATCCCTCCTGATTTGATTCAACTTCTCAATAACCGTCAAGGGAGCCCGATGTAAGGAAAAAGAATACGGCGGAAGAGAGTTAAGAACGGATCTGACAATCGTGATTCTACCCCCCCCCCCCCCCAAAAGAGAGCGAATCGGCCTTCCATCTCAAGAGCCGCCTCCAAAAGACATCAATAACCGGAACCCAATGCTTAATCTAGTTCATATTCGCACCAATCTTGAGACCTAAGTGGGTAAAAGGCAGTGAGCCCGCCTTACAGGGGAACATACTAGCCATATTTACGACCTCATCGTCATCAACTCCAACGCCAAAGAGGGTACTATTCACAAGGTTAACACCCAAGCCCGAGATGAGAAAAAAACACCACAAAATCCTTCGGAGGTTGAGCATATTAAGCAGGCTCCATTCACTGATGAATAACACATCATCAGCAAAAAGGAAATGCGACAAAAGCGTACCATTAAGAGAACATTTGATCCCCTGGAAAAGCCCCACGTCACAGGCTCTATGAATAAAAGAAGACAACGCTTGCATGGCCAAGATGAAAAGGAAAGGAGATAAGGGATCTCTTTGGCGTAGCCCACGATGACACACAAACTCGCTAGTCGGGGAACCGTTAACCAGAACAGAGGCCCTAGAGCAGGAAATAATAGCCCGAATCCAATTCCTCCAAAGCACCGGGAAACACATCTGATCAAGAATTTGATCCATAAAGTGCCAATTTAGAGAGTCAAAAGCTTTACTAATATCTACTTTAAACACCATGCCCTTACGCTTAGACTTCTTAAGCCAAGCAATCACCTCATTGAGCACAAAGGGACCATCAAGGATGCTACGACTAGCAATATATGCAGACTGCTCATTTGACACCAAAGAATCCATGACACCTTTCAGCCGATTACAAAGGACCTTAGAGAGGACTTTGTTGATACATCCAATGAGGCTAATGGGCCTAAAATTCGACAAAGAATCCGGCTGACCAACCTTTGGAATAAGAGCTATAAAAGATGAAAAAGCACCCAAGTGGAGGGATCCAGTAGATGAAAATACTCAAACAGCTTAAAAAAATTAAACTCGAACCCCTCCCAACAGCGCTTCAGAAAAGCCATATTAAAACCGTCAGGCCAGGAGCACGATCGCCCTCACGCTCCCAAACCACATTCTTAATTTCCAAACAAGAGAATGGAAGAATCAAGCTATCGGCATCCGTCGGGGACAGAACAGGAAGGTTTGGGCAGACAAAAGGAGGCCGATCATCGCAAGGCTCCGAGAATTTATCATTGAAAAAATCCCAAATAACCTGCTTGATAGCCGGGGGATCCGAAACCCAGGAGCCATCAACAGATAAACCATGAATCCGATTATTGCTAAATTGGCATTCAACGTAGAGTGAAATGTAAGGATCAATTTAACAACCAAACACGATATCTCTACCGATTACGAGTGCAGAATACAAGCAATCGGATGATTCAAGATTATAGAGAACATACAGAACTCGAAATAAACACAATAACACTGAAAACAATTAATCTGTAAAACGATGCACACGATTCACTAAAGAACTCGTCTCGTACACCTGAAAAGTCTCCTTGTCTCTCTCTCTACTGGCTAACCCTCTACAAGATGCACTAGGGGTCCTATAAATAGGAATGGACAAGCTTGGTCAACAAGCCATCCACAAAATCCTAATTTTCCAATAATTCCCGTATTAGACCTTAAAGGCCCACTAAACTCTATCCAAACTCCTTCTAAATGAGCCCAAACATGTCTAAATTGGCCCAGTGACCCAATATACCCATAACCCAACTAATTTTCACCTATTCTATCACTTAGGCTTTCAAAATAGTCCGCCAAAGGATAATTTAATACACAAGCCACAAATTATTCCCTTACAAATCTTCCCCTTGGCTTGTGATATTAAATGTCTTCTACTTTCAATCTTCAGACTTGTAGACTTCTCCTTGGCTTGAGCATGGGTTGATGAAGATTATTTATCTTGGATAATCTTCATTGGGCAGCATGTGGGATGTTAGATGGCTCTCTCTCTCTTTATCAGCATCAGCTTGAACTTCAAATGATAAACACGTAATGAGAGGAGGATTCTCAAATACTTTCTTCTTCTTGAAAAATGTGGATTCAATGCTGAATCATCAGTAACTGTCTTGTCTTGCTTGTGTCTTCCGAGGGTAAAATTTTTGAAAACCCCCTGTCTTGGCATTCTTGAACTTCTTGAATGAAAAAAAAATTCTTGTTCTGCTTTGCATCTTTTCTTCATTTAGCTTCCCCTCAACATGCGAACAGTGTCTTTTAAGTCTTTGGAAGCTTTACTTGAACAACCAACAAACTTCCCCTAAGCATAGGGTAAGTCCTTTTCCGGCTGGTTCTTCAACTTGATCAGCAGCAGAGTTCTTGCTTTGGTCAATTGAGTCCTTGACTTTCTTTCCCATGAGTTATCTTTTTCACTTAACCTGTTAAACACAACATGGAACAGACACTAACCAGACAATGATGACTGGTTATCGGGTTAGCATTATTTAACCAAAAACCCTAACAAAGGTTACAGGTTTCCTATAACCACTTCCCCTGAACCCGAGAACTCTTCACATTATCTCCCCTGAGATTCTAGTGGGGTGATACATTTTTGCATAAAACTCATAAAAACTTATTAAAACCTTCAAATTAACCTGACCATGGTTGAAAAATAAACAATAAACACTTCACATAACACAAAAGAAAAATAAAAATAAAAACAAACATACCAAATTACTAAACGAGAAGATTTCTATGGGATCAAACCGGATGAATCTGACCGAGGAACCCTTTTCAGCTTTTGTTACTTAAACACGTCCAGGTGATTGCCAATATACTGATCCATTTTAAACTCTAACCCTTTTCTTAATCAGGTTGTTTGTCATTTTATTATCTTTTATTGTGTATTAATTATGAACAACAAGTGGGTTTCAACAAATCTTAGGTACATGTTATTACACACTATCAAGCATATAAATTCCCTACCACATATTTTCAAAACCTGATCTAGAAGTTTGAAACTGAGCTCGAGACTTGATTGAGAAGAGAAAGAATAGATCACATAGATGTTTTGGGTATAAGATACAAAGTCAACTGAATTTTTGAAACATTTTTAATAATGCTCTCATCAGTGACAAAGGCTGAGGGCTTTGGACTCTTGAGGGTCTATTTTCTTGTGCTCTTTAGCATCTTTTAGGTGTATTTTTTTTATTTTATTATATTTTATATATATTATTTTAGGTGATCTAGAAGCATGTATGTATGGACAGCTCCAGGTCATTGCTCACGCAAAGTAGAGGAGAGCCTTACATACACGCGAAGCATCCCCAGGTCATTGCTCACGCAAAGCAGAGGGAGACACCGACTTTTTGAGCTCAATTTCACACTCTTGGAGACAAGCGTGTGTATCGGGAACTTGAACATGCAGTCAAATAGAAATTCAAATAACCTAAGTGCTGTTACCAAACAAATTGCCATACGTTATCTTTAAGTGTGTAACGCATACCTTTTCAAATTTAAGAGCCGAACCTACCAGCATATCACCATGGATCATGTCTTTCACATCTGCCTTACGCGTGTCAGCCATCTCCAAAACGGAAATTTATTTCACTTCCCACCTTCTCAAACACAAACAAAAGTTTAAAAATAAAAAAGCACAATTTAATTTTTTGAGGGGCCAACAATTTCATCTTTTCTATTCTTCCCCTTGCTTTTTGAGTTTTCAATAACAACACACATTTTTTTAAGCACACACTGACACATTACTAAATATGTACTAAAACTTGCCAAGCTAACATTCAAATATTATCATTTGAAAATTTTCAGAAATGGGTTTTTGTTTCATGCACAACCATACTTCACATCAAATTAGCCAAGAAACAAACAATTAAGACAGTGTTACCTTTTTCTGCTGATTTTTTTTTTTGGATTTACCTCTCACAAGGAGAACATACTCCCCATTAAGATTTGCATGACATGAAGTGAAGAGATGCCTCCTATCCTGTGCCTGGAACAATCACTATCACAAACAAACAAGGTTAATGAAAGTCCTCCTTGACTGTTCCTGCACAATGTGAGAGATCAATTAGCCATATGTACCCAGGCCATTGTGGTTCTGGGTATTCCTGAAGCATCAATAAATGAAACTTTTTTTAAAAACACTCCCTTTGAGAAATCGGGAATTTGAGCTGCAACTGCCTTTGATTTTGGTTTCCAAATTCCAGTTGATTTGAAAGTTGTTTTAGTCACATTTGAAGTAGTGACTTTAGGTATTTCAACCTTTTTCATTTCAGGTTTCCTTTTCAAAACAGTTTTAGTTACCTTTGGAGGGGTAACTTTAGGTTTGTCAACTTTGTGTTGTTTTGAAATTGGTTTCTTCACCTTTTTATGAAAATTTTCATAATTTGGAAAAACGTATTTTTGATTTGAAAATTTTCTCCGCTCTTTGGCAGCGCCCCAATGTTGATCATAGGGTTTTATCTTAGCAGAAACAGTCTTCATTTCCTTAGGTGGTTGCACCTTCATTGGCTTAGATTTAACTGATTCCTGAGATGAAACACTTTGACTTTGCGGATAATATGGCTCATAGGGGCGATAGAAACAATTTCGGGCAATGTGACTAGGATTGCCACAATTAAAACAAGTTTGCTTCTTGAGATAGAAGTCAGATGTGTAACCGTTTGTCTTTAGCTGCTGAGGTGGAGCACCATTTGCTTGTGTCTGCATCTTTGACCCGTTTGCAGATCTTGGGTTGACTGTGGACTAGTTCCTCGAAGCTTGAGTTGAATCTATCTTTTCAGTTCTTATGCCCCATGTATTCTTTGATGTTGAGGCAGCGTTTCTACAACTGCAACTGCATGAGCCTACTGATGAAACTGGAGACTTGTTTGTCATCTTGGGCCTTTTAATCTTAATAGGAACAGAAGTTGGAGGCTTGATGGTGATCTTGGGCCTTATAGTCTTAATGTCAGATGGTAAACCACCATCATGACCCAAGCCTTTGAACTTAGTGGTGAATGAGGGTCACTCTTCTCCTTCAATCGGAATGAACATAGACTCTGTTGTCATGAATATCTTACCATTGGGCCTTGTAGTCATCACCACTCGTTCCCACTTTACCTCATCCACAACTTTGGAATAAGGAGTCTCGATCTTTGGATAAGGAACCAACTTTTCTTCATCAGCTCTCTTCACTTCACTAGAGCTTGAACCTGCACACTCAGTAGTGTTATTTGACTGAGTTTCTTCAGTGGCTATCTGTTCATCTTTATGCACTGGTTGAGGCCCATATACCATGGTTGCTTCATTCATGGACTCTTTTAACAATTCATCGGCAGTTTGGGGCACTTTGATGTATTCATGTTGTAATGGGGGAGGAAAACTTCCATCCCCGAGGCCAGATGTTTCCTTAACCTGCTTGAGTCGCTCTTCTGATTTGAATAAAGCATGATGAGAGTCCATCATTTTCTTTTGTATAACTTGATGTTTCTCAAGGGCAGATTGGGAAGTGTCAAGTTTGTTCTTAGTTCCTCTACCTCTTTAGTTAGCTCTTCTACCTTAGCGTTAGCAAGCCTAAGATATGTGCTTTTATCACTCACCTGAGTTTGAAGATTTTTAATGTCTAACTTAGGAGCTTCCAGTTTCTCTCTAAATATTCTAGTCTTACCTTTATACTCCCGAAGGTCTCTATCAGATAATTCACGATTTAGGGTTTCATTAATGAACTTACGTTCCTATTCTTTAGCCTCACACTTGGAATTACAACATATCTCATTGTTGTTGGTAAATGCAATGGTACCTGGTAGAATGGGTGCCATGATCGGATTGAAAAGTCTCAACAAGATCGGAAAGTCAGCTTTTCGATCGGGCAAAGTTTCGGCTCGACCGAAAAGTGTAAGCTGATCGAAAAGTCACGAAGGGACTTTCCGATCGAAAGGCAAAGCTGATCGAAAGTCACGAAGGGACTTTTGACTTTCGATCGAAACGGAGCTGATCGAAAAGTCATAAAGGGACTTTCCGATCGGAATGGAGCTGATAAAAAAGTCACGAAGGGACTTTCCGATCAAAACGGAGCTGATCGAAAAGTCACGAAGGGACTTTCCGATCGAAAAGTGATGAACCGGGAAGTACTCTTCGATCGAGAAGCACCAGGGCCGATCGAAAAGCTTCTCAGCCTAATCGAAACGCCCATTGATTCGATCGAAAAGTATCTAAAAGAGTCGAAAAGCCAAAAATTTCAATTGAAATAAGGGTCAAAGCCATAGATTTCGATCGAATAACTTATAGTTCACGGGCTTCTTGCTTCTGCAACACTTGTAGCCTGAAATCAATCACAAGAGACTCACAAACAAAACCGTTAGTAACACCTTGAAACACTTGGAGCAAAAATATGAAAATTAAAAAAAACGAATTACTCCATAATGTGCAGAAAAATTCAACGATCAAAACCCCATAAAAATTAATTTACACCAACTTGAATTGAGTGGCCGTTTAGTGCTTCAACAACCGGATGACGAGGGCCACAAGTTTTAAATAAATAGGATGGCAATTCTGTAATTCTTTGAAAGTTCAAATTGAATTTAAGTGACTTGCTCCGGCCGAGAATTCACTTTCGATCAAGATGTCAATTCCTATCGAGAAGTCAATTCCGATCTAGTTAAAATTTATTTTCGAACGAGATTGTTTCCTATAATTTAAAATTCGTTAAATCTTTCATTTTCTTAAACAAAATAAATTATTTGACTCACACCGATTAATCTTGGATCACACAATTTCAAAAATCAACTTAAAACAAACAATTTCAAGCACCCTGTTTTGCAACTTAAGATCAAACACAACAACTTTTTTTTAATGTTCTTATTATAGTCGACACACCCGGTAACAAAACAAATCGTGGCCAAGAACTCAATCGTGAACCTGCGGTCGAATCGAGAACCCCATACGAAAACCTCAACTCGATTGGAACCACCAGTTCGATCAAAAAGCTCAACTTGATCAAACTATGATGATCGACGATGATTTTCAGAATCGAAACTTTCCAATTCAAAGATCGAAAACCTGCAAAAACTTTTATAACTCCACAGAAATCTTTAAAACCACTTGAATCGATATCGTGTGAGCCACGAAACACGCGTTTCTTGGCTCTCATACCAATTGTAAGGATCGATTTAACAACCAAACACGATATCTCTACCGATTACGAGCGCATAATACAAGCAATCGGATGATTCAAGATTATAGAGAACATACAGAAATCGAAATAAACACAATAACACTGAAAACAATTAACTTGTAAAACGATGCACACGATTCACTAAAGAACTCGTCTGATGCCCCTGAAAAGCCTCCTTGTCTCTCTCTCTCTATTGGCTAACCCTCTACAAGATGCACTAGGGGTCCTATAAATAGGAATGGACAAGCTTGGTCAACAAGCCATCCATAAAACCCTAATTTTCCAATAATTCCCGTATTAGACCTTAAAGGCCCACTAAACTCTATCTAAACTCCTTCTAAATGAGCCCAAATATGTCTAAAATGGCCCAATAACCCAATATACCCATAAACCAACTAATTGTCACCTATTCTATCACTTAGGCCTTCAAAATAGTCCGTCAAAGGATAATTTAATACACAAGCCACAAATTATTCCCTTACATGAAAATAACAAGAATTCTCGTCCCCATCCCGGGCCCACCGCTATCGGGCCTTCTACTTGATATCCAAAAGATTTGCACACTCAATCTCAACGATAACCCGTTTGCACTCCAAACGCCTGTCAATTTCCCGCTGAGAAAGAATTCTAGAGTCGGCAACCGCCTCTATGTAATTTAGCTCAAGCTTTGAGCTAGCCAAAAGGGTCACAGCAGCAGATCGTTGGACCACAGCCCAACTTTTAATTTTTCCTTTAATCCATCTAAGTTTAGTGGCAAAAGCCAGATCAGGGGGCCTATGAAACATGAAAGACGAATACCATTGAAGAACCATATGAACAAAATCCGGCTTATCCAACCAAGAAGTAAAAAACTTGAATGGGGAAGGACCGAAATCATGGGCAGCAGTGTTCAATATAATGGGACAGTGATCAGAGTAGAGGCGAGGCAAACCCATGACAGTAGCCAAAGACCATTTATTAAAGAAGTTCGGACAAACCAGGAAGCGGTCAAGCTTACTGGACTTATCACCCCGATCAAACATATAGGTGAGGTTGATCCTTGACGAGCAATACTCAAGCAAATTGGTAGAATGGATAAAGTCATTAAAGAAACGGGCGTTGGCAGGGACGAACTCCAAGTTAATACGCTCCGACTCCGATCGAACGTTATTCCACTATTTTGCTTCTCTTCATACATATCTGACTCTTCATTTTGAAATATAATATTCTCTCTCATCCATCTCACTTCTTCTCTCTCTTGAAGTCCATTTGCTTCTCATATTCTCTTTTCCTTTCTCGAAATCCAGCTGCTTCACTACTTGAGGGTTCTAATCCTTCGAATTTATGACTCTAAATGGCGTATCCTTTTAGGGTTTTAGACCATTTCGTGATTTCTCTGGTGATTATGTTGTTTTTCATGCCACTTTTTGGTTTTGTTGCGTTTTTCCAGTGATTGTAGTGAGGGTTTAGCCGCCATTTTCAGACCGGTATTTTCATATTACATAGCTCTATTTTTTCTCTCTCTAAATCTTCATTAACTGTCCTTCTGATTCTCTTCTCTCGCTTAGGATGAAAGGTTTATGTTGATGGGATGATGTTGTTGTGACGTCCGGGGTGGTTCCTGACTGGTGGTTGTTCGGACGACCCAAGAAAGATGAACATTGTGATGGTTGGTCTTTCCACATGTCTCTTTCTTTAACATACTGGTTAATTAGTTTGTGGCTCTAATAATTTGATTTGGTTACACCCTTATGCATTTGTGGTTTGTGAAAGATTTTGAGAGTTAGAATTTTTTTCTTACATATTTTGATTCTTTGATTTTGAGAATGATTTGTAGCTTTATGTACAGGGATTTGAAATGGAGCATGGTCTATCATGGTGAAGCAAGGGTTTCAGCTCCCAAATTTCAAGTTTTCTATTATCCATGTTCATAGATGATCATATTTTTGATGATGTTATATGCTTCTAGAAAAAGAAGGGAACAATTAAAACGAAGGAAGAAGATGTTTGTGATACTTATATTAAAAAAAGGGAACAATTAAAACGAAGGAAGAAGATGTTTGTGATACTTCTATTAGGTGCTTTGTTTTTAGATTGAAGAAGCGAATGATAGTAAAAAGTTCAGTAAATATTTTATTGTATATTATAAATGTAAAAAGTTATATAAAAAGGGTAAAATAAATTTTGAATTTTAATATAAAGAGTTATATCTGGAGTGAATCTTCAGATCTATTTTAAAATTTTAGAGAAGGTAAAGATGCAAGTATTTAATTTACCTTTTTACCCTCATATACTATGATGCAATGGACTATGTTAGCTCAAAATGATAGAGAAAATTCATAAAAATACCCTGCTTTTGTTCGTTTTACTTTTATTATCCTTAAACGTTTATAATGTAAAAAGTTCAGTAAACATTTTATTGTATTTTATTAATGTAAAAAGTTATATAAAAGGGGTAAAATAAGTTTTTGTTTTTAGTTATTGTGCATAAGTTGATAAATTAGATGGTTCCACGTCAAACAATATGTCTGATAAAATAAAAGTAAGTTAATCATACTAATTTTGTTAAAAATATATTTGTGATGTAATTATTTTATTATATGTGTTTATTCTATATTTTATTATGTGTGTTCTTTCATAAAAAAATATTTCTTTACATTCAAACCTATAAACTTAACTTTTAAAATGGACTTACTATTACTTTAACTCTTAAAGACATTTTATATTTTTGTTAATATCAAAATCCACTTTATAACTTAAAAAATTCACAAATCACATATGAAATGCTATTACATTAAATATACCAACGTCATTAGATTTAAAAATGGGTCATTATGCTAGTTTTAATATTATAAGCATTATTGTAATATTAGCCGTTGTTATTATAATATCAAAGCTTGGGTTACAAGTGGTGATTGATGACCCATTCTTTAAGCACCACTTATAAGTTCTAATGTGTAGATATGAACACGTTTGCATGTTTTTGGAATTTGAGTGTGGGTACCATGTTTCTGTGTGTGGTTGGTTTAACGACTACATATCACTGTTGAATTGATGTGTTCGGAACGGTTACTAAAAATAAGTAACTTAACCTAGACCTAATCCTAGACCTAGACACAACTAATTTTACCGAAACTACCGAAACTAAACCGATCCTACAGGCAAGTGTACCTTTCGGATGTAGTAAAGCTACAGAAGACCAGATATCGAACCTAAGGACACTATGTAGCTAGACACAACCTAGAACCTAAGAAACAGAAATACTAAGTAATATGGGTTTTTGGATTTAGTAATTAAATTAATTTAATTAACTAATTAACTAATTAACCGAAAGCTGAGAACCCCTAAAAAAAAACCAGATGAGAGAAACAGTACCACCTAGGCCTAGACTCCTAAATCACACCGTTGACTTCTAACGGTTATAACATAGATGATGGAATCAGGATCTTAATGACAACTCTAAGAACACCCTAGTGGACCCCAGATCACCTACGGGTGTGACGCAATAGGAAATCCTAAGAATTGAATACGCTCACCGATTAGTTAGGTCACCTCTCGGCTTGTCCCTAACTGATTATTCTAGTGCTTGAACGATTGGTTAACCTTTTAAGTTCGTCCCAACCCACCTATCCTAACCACCTTCGACAAACTCTATGGCGCCTTAAGATAGCGAAGCCTCATTAAGGTTCTACAATTAACACAACCAGCAAATTAATTAACTAACCTAGGGAATTTCCTTTTGGGATAATTTGATCCTAAATAGTTAACCAACCTGACTAATCATTGCCCTTATTACCTCCCGACTTGTCTAAAGGTAGTATCCCACATGAACCAAGTAAACAACTATCAAGCAAATCAATGATAACCCTAATTAGCAATCATGTAAATCACAAACATAAAGCATGAATTCGACTACTCTACTCAAACTGGAAGACATCCACAAGCAAATTATGATTTGATTAACAATTTTAAACCTAAAACATGTAGTCACACACATCAATTGCAGAAAATCCATGAACTTCAAACAATATCAAATCCAACATTACTTTTGTCATAACCCGAAAGAAATCAAAAAACGTGAAATAGTCATCAATTGGCCTAGGCGACACTAAGAATTTAGCCAATAATCATAGTGCAAACATGAACATGAACAAAAGAACGAATCAAAATAGTGTTCATCGTAAAGAAAATAAAATAATTCAGCTACCAGTCTGTCTGCCTGCTTGCTTAATAATTATTTTGACTTTTTAATGTGCTTGCCTGGTAGCCTCGTATCTTCGAATTCTTTTTCTTTCGTACGTCCGTAGATGGCTTTCCAATCCCTTCGAATTTCTTTCTGTTCCTCTCCATTTCTCCTTTTTTCTACCGTAGCCCCCTTTCCAATTAATAGGTTGACCTATTTATTCATTCCCACGTGATTCTCCATCCAAGCGCAAACTATTCTTTTATTTAAAGTCAAGTCCACGTGAGACCATTTGTGAATTGTCAAGCCCAAGTAGATTTTCTTTGCTTGTGATAAAAATCCAAACAGAATAGTAAAATACATGTGATAGCTAAAACAAATCCTTTATTAGGATTAAAATGTATTTACGTGACATCCTTATTTTCATAATTCACCATCTTTAGTGTCCTTTTTTCTATTGTTGCAATTTCTACTTCAGCCCCTCAACTTAGATGTAATATCATACCATCCCCTTGGACTCTTATCACAACCTACAAACAATTATAATTGAACAACTTTTGAGCATATTTGACCTAATAAACACAATTAAAAATAAAAGACTCAAACTCACACTAAATTGTACAAAAATGACTCCATACACAAATAAGACTCAAGTAACTAAGAAATAAATAAAAACAAACAAAAATAAATCAAACTCGACTCAACTATTACACCATTTATACGGGAAATCCAGATGCGTCTGCAACACATCAAACATCCCCACACTAACTCTTCTTTCGTCCTCGAAAAATACCGCAAATGGAATCATAACCAGGGCATTCAATTTCTAAGTTACAAATTATCAGATATCAGATTTCAATTACAATTAAATATAGCCTAGCTCGAGTACCGGTATTTCGATCCGATTAAACCCAACCACCAAGCATTCAACCCCAAATGCATCAATCCCATTTTTTTTTCTTTTTCATAGGCATCTTAATATTTATGTACACATATATCTTTTTAATAGTGAATTTACATGAATGAATGGATGAATTTTTATTTGAGCTATTTTGCCTCTTTTCTTTCATTATTATTCTTTCGTTTGGACTTCATCTAGAGGAGAATCCACTGAGTAGTGATCCCGATGGGTAGCACATAGGGTATTTACCCCATTACCTAACCTAGAGGCATATCCTTCGAGTCGTTACCACGAAGGGAAACACATAGGCTTCGGTATTTTATTTTTAGCTCAAATGGAATGGATTTGCGGAGGCGCCACTATTTACCGAATTCACTTTCGTAAAATGATAAAAGTGTGCCTAAATTACTAAAAAGATATACATATATGAAAATATTAAAGATGCAATTTTTATTATTTTTCTAAACAGTTTTGGAATCCTCAATCAACCTAAGGCGGGAACCCACTAAGTATCATGATTTACCTATCAATTAAGTGCATTTTATTGAATTATTATTTTTATTAAAGATGCACAAGGATTTTTAAGCCTAATTAGTCAGCTGGACCTACCAATACATCGAAAACTAGCTAACATGCAACCAATTATTATATTTAACAGTTGAGCACAATAATTAGAACATTTGTACTATCATATCCCATTATGTTGCAGCAAAAGTCAGGAACATTTTTTAAAATTTTTTCATTTTTTTATCAACCTAAAAATAAAACTAAAGACTCAAGACGCAAGTCTCCCATCCCCACACCTAAACGATACATTGTCCCCAATGTGTGACGGGAATAAAAATAAAATAGAAATAAAAATAAAATAGAAATAAAAATAAACACACAAAAGATAAAAATAGAATGCGAACGAAAATAAAATAAAAAAATAAAAGTACATAAATCGGAACGAACTCCCCTGATTATTTATTTGAATGAATGGCAAACGAGCTCGTAACTGTGAGTCCTCCATTAAGTTCCTTATTGCATGAACACATGAATATCATTGAACCTAGACAACCTCAAATGCATCATCATGAACCCCTCGAATTTCCTGCAATCACCAAAAACACAACAGAATACCAAGAAAAATGAAAAGCACAAAAATGCAAAATCAACTAAATTTACAAACTTTACAGCCCGGGCACTATGCATTCAGTTCCTAATCACAAAACAACCCCCGAATCTAATATCCGGAGGCTTCGTTTTCACATACTTACCAATCAAATTACCGGTGCTCAACCGGTTCATCCTATTAAGCTCTCCAACTGACTTCTGAACTAACCAGCATTGACTAACTCCAGCAACCATTTAACTTCCCAATGTTTGTACCTACCCGGAAATCATCTAATGTTACCTAGAAAGCTTAATTCCAGGTCATGGACATAGGTATCTACCTTTACTTTCCCCACACTTGGCCTAAACACTAACCTATCATCATAACCTATAAAATTGCCAAGTGTGGCCTTTCTACTCACTCTATCAACTACCAACTCCTTCACCACACTAACCAATTCACCAGGTTTCACAATTCGATCATCTAAAACCTCATTGACAGTCACATCACTCCCGGATTCCTCCCCACACTTAGGCTCTACCGTACTCTCAATCTCAACTACCACCTCAGTCTCAACTTTCACTTCCCCGGGATCTCTTAGTGGGTCAGAAATGTCAACTTTTTCAATTAATCGCCCGGTGTCCTCCCCACACTTATCTCAATCACATCATCTTCATCCTCTAACCGGTTACCAACTACCACTAAGTCTATGAAGGACATGAATGTACCTAGTAAGCACACATATTTGTTTCCACTATCATCCTGTTTACCTACCTCAAATGTCACACTTTCATTGTCAACTCTCAAAGTGATTGTACCCTCGAACACATCAACTAACGGTCGGGCAGTCCTAAGGAAAGGTTTACCTAGAATTAGAGGGCATCTAACATCATATGCACTATCAACTACCACAAAGTCTTTAGGGAACAAAAACTTATCAACTCTCATAAGTACATTTTCCACTATTCCTTTGGGTCTCACTACAGATTTGTCAGCCAAAGATATGTTCATCAAAGCTGGTGCTAACTCGCCTAATCCTAGGTGTTGAAAAACAGAAAAAAGCATCACATTTATAGAAGCACCTAGATCATCTAAGGCATGTGTAACAGAAGAATCACCAAATATGCAAGAAATTGTAAATGTCTGTGGTTTGTTTAATTTCTCGGGTAATTTATTCTGTATAATTGCAGAACATTGAGCATCAAGCGTAACATCATATTGATGTTCTAGCTTCTTTTTATTTGTTAACATGTCTTTTAAAAATTTAGCATACTTAGGCATCTGTTTTAAAACATCAGTGAAAGGCAATGTAATCCTAAGTTGCTTTAGAAAATCTAGAAACTCACCGTACTCTCATGCATATTTCTGTTGAATTAATCTAGCTGTATATGGCACTCGCTTGAGGTCCTCGGCCGTGATGGGTCTCTCCTCGAATCAGACTCTATTTCCGCGGTGATGGTCTCTCTAAAACACTTCCACTTCTCGTGGTGACAACATTAACCGAAGCGTTGGAGGGTTTTTGACGTACTAACTGAAAACTGACCCCTGGTGTGTGCTGAGGTGTTCTAAAAATATGGCAATTTATCATACCTATGTAGCAGCTAAAGATTTTAAATTTATAATACCTGATTTACTTGAAAACTACCATTTCACCACATTACATGGGCAAGTATACCCATCGTGGGCAGTATAGTAGTGGTAAGTTGAATCGGGGTCGATCAGGACACAATGGAAAATGAGAGCTCCCAATACTCAATCTTTGTTTACGTTTAACCAAAGTCTATTTCTTTAGGAAAATAGTTTTTACTACTAAATATAAATATATATGTATACATAAATAAAATGGATCTTTGATCCTAAGTATGGCGGAGTCAATATTGATTGGAATAACGACGCTAGTAACTTATAGTCAAGTTGTGGTTTTATTACCGTGGCTCAAGATTGTTCACTGGCAGAAGGTCAGCCACCTTTCAGACCTCTTTAGTGGACTCACCATCCAACTGCTAATCGTGTGCGAGGAGTACGAATGCCGAGGGAAGGTGCTCCCACTGGACAAATGAAGTGGTATAATGCCACTTAGCCCTGAATCCAGCAAACTTACCGTACTCGACACGCCGTCATGAACCAGCAGGGGAACAACCTTGCGTGCTAGATTATTTTATTATAAAAAATGATCTTGTTAAGGGGCTAAGAGCAGTCCATACACCGCTCTCGCGTAATGTATGTCTGACCAGAGCCAAGTTCACGAACACGTACCTCTCGGTTCCCTGAAGTGACAAAATATTACCAACCCTCGTTCCCAACCAAATACTTTTAGCCCGCACCTGCGTGGTCAGCCGAGTTTGCTTACATAGACATAAGGACCTCGAACGTATCATGTAGCATGGGATTTCGACACCCAAATGGTCTGTGATACGTGAAGCACGCTTGGTTCAGAAAATCAGTAATACACTTTCAATAAAAAGGGTTTTTATAAAGTCATTAGACACACCTTGGACCATTGCAATAAAACAACTTGAAGACTTGTTAAAAGTTTGTTAATCCCAATCAAGTGTATTTGGCTAATCATGGCTTAAATATTTGCCAGCCAGTAAAAGAAGATTTCATAGACAAAATACTTTCATTTACTAACCGGTTGAGTTTCTTACAAACTCTTACATACTTGAAGATACAAAGGAACCAAGTGGCTCGGTAACTAATCTACAAGTGAGGGGGGAGGGGGGGGGGGAGAAAAGAATTGAGCAAGTTGAGAAATGAGGGAGAGCAAGCTTTTATAGGAAAATTCTCGAGAATGGCACGGGGCGTGCTCCATCAAGCACGACCCGTGCTGTGTCAGACAAGCAGAGTTTTATCTCTTCTGATGTCAGTGGCACGGGGTGTGTTAGGCGGAGCACAGGGCGTGCCGTGTCAGATAGGTCAGCGGCATGGGGTGTGCTAAGTCAGGGGCACGAGGTGCTTATCAGAAGCCAATATGGGTCCGGCACGAGGCGTGCTTGATGAGGCACGGGCCGTGCTAGAGTAGTATTTTCCAAACTCTTGCATTTTCTTTGCCTTTTCTGCTAGATAATGCTCCTTTTTGTACTTTGGCTCTAAAAACCTGAAAAACTAAAAAGAAAACAAAATTGCTTTGTTTTGTTGTTAGTAGCTATGTTTTTTTTCCGACTTGTGAGGATATTTCAGTTAATAAATATATATGATTTAGCGTATATCAAATATCTCTACACTCAAATGTTTGCTTGTCCTTAAGCCAAACTTCATAATAAGGGGCTTTGACACATCCCAAACCCTCATTTTAGTGTTTTGCCAAGACCTATGCTTTTTAAAAAGTTTTACCTCCTCCATTTTTCTTATTTTGTCCCATTAATTTATTTCTTACCTTGTTGGTTGAAATAATTTTATTATTGACAAGCCTACTCATAAATTTATTTAATTTCTTACTTACATGCCTCACAAGTGGTCACCCGTCACTCGCCACTCTTGGTTGGAGAGTTTTGGGGTGGACACTCATACCAAGGTAGCAATGAAACAGAGAGCATATGCTTGACATGAAATCAAACCGCCACCGATCTCATTAGAAGTCACTGGATCATCATGAGGGCTTCTAAAAGGGTATGCTTGGGGTAAGGGTAGGATGGTTTTGTTTGAAAAGGGGGAAAAGGCGTAAATAAACAGTTTTTATTGCTTTTCAAAAACTTTGGGTTTTCACTATTTTCTAAATGAACCTTCTAGAGGCAAGTAGCCTCTTTTTTTTCATAGACAAAGGGTATAAAGTCTAAGGTCCATCTAGACTTCATGCCTTGTTATTGGTTTTTGAGAAGATAGTGAAAACTTTTACTTTTAAAATCTTTTTTTTCTTTTCGAAATACTATTTACTTACTAAAATAAAAGGGGGTAAAAGAAAAAGTTTAGGGTTTAAGTGGTATATTGCAGAGGGCGTTTATTCTGCAAGTATGTTGGGGTTGAAGAAACGAAAAGGTTTAGGCTCAAAGGGGCTTACTAGGGGGTATTTTTGGGTAGAGAATAAGATGAGAAGAGAAATCCTAGATGCCTAAATCCTTTGATGCTGTGGCTTCTGATTTTGTCCGTCTTGGAACGTATTATCGTGTCAAGTTCTACCTCTATTGCATTTACCTGGTTTCTCTCAAAGACAAGAAAAGAGCATGTTTTTATAGGTGATCATGCTATAAAGGCTCGAATTTTCACTGCCAAGGGAAAAGGGAAAATGTAAGTTTGTAATTAAATAAATTTGATTTTCTCTTGTCAATAAGAATTTTATTTCAAGTCTTTGGGGTATTTATAAAATTTAATGGTTAAAAATTTTGATAAATGAGAAGAGGAGAACTTTTTGGACATATTTCTTAAAAAACAATAAGTTTTTGTACAAATTTGGGCAGTACAGAAGCCGGTTTTCAAAGGAAGTTTTGTGTAAGGCTTGAGTTTGGACAAAGCAAAAGTTTAAGATCCCGGAGTTTTACCCGAACCATTCCCATCCCCAAACTCAAATTGCACATTGTCCTCAATGTGTGAAATTATATTCAGATTAAGGATAATGTAAAAGAAAACTCAAGGGTTAGGAAAAACTGGGCAGAGTTTCTTCTGAAAACATGAAGTTTTACCCGTGGACTGATTACCACGCCATACTGTTTTGACCTCCCGGTCCAGTTAGCTGTAGAGCTTTCCATGTACCTGTTTCTAAACTACTCAAGCCACAACACAGATAAAGCAAAATGAAATATAAACTACGGTGTCATCATTCGATCATACATACTAAAAAAAACAAATGTAACATAAAAATGTATCAATCACCAAGTCAAATGTATCATATCATCGTGCTGCTATAATCAGACCATACCTGCCGTCACTCGGAGTTGTCATCCTGAGTTGAGCTGTTGCTGCCTCCACGGTGTCTGCCAGATGTTCCCTCCCCGGGCTGACCATAGCGCCAACAGAACCTCTCCTGAAGAGCAGTGATCTCGTCATGGATCCCCCAAATCTCCGTCTGCATCGTCTGCGTGCGATCGTTAATGGCCAAGACAGTAGTGTGGGTCTGTTGCAGAGAGTGGTAGAGGTCCATCATGGTGGGGAAGTTAGGTCCATGGGGGTCAGGATGGTACTCTGGCTGCCCCTGCTGCTGCTGGTCCTCCTCCATGGGCTCGATCGCAGAGGGTCCCACACACGGCGTCGGCTATCCATCATCCTGAAAGGGGGCCAGGATGTGATGTCGAGGAGCCTCTAGGTGAACTCCATGTCTGCAAATCGAGTGGCCGGAAAGCGCTCGAGGTCCCGAGGGATAGGAACGCCATAGGCGTTGTAGATATTGAAGATCAGACCTTCATAGAGCAGCGGGCTCCTGTCAGTGGCTTTGGCTGTGTGATGGATGGCGCTGCACACCCGCATGAGGGAGGTTAAAAACCTCCCCCGTGGTGAAGCAGTAGAAGGCCACCAGATCCTTCAGGCCAACCACACCGTTTGAGTTGCCTCACGCGAACACAGATTCAGCAAAACAGCGGTGCAGCGGATCCCTCTACTTGGTGCTCTTGGTGCGGCTCGGGTTGTACCCACGGGTTCCATAGCCTATGGTCTTCCAGAAGGCCTAACGGGAAACCCTGTGAGCTAGGTCTGATCGGTGCTCCTTGTGTGGCATGCAGTGTCGCGCATCCTCCAAGTTTGGCAGTTCCTCCTTGAGATACACCCCGATGTCAAACATGAACTGCGCCATAGTTCGTGCATACTATCGCCGGCCCAACCTGAATCTTACTCCAGCTTTGGCGTTCACATCGGTCACCCTATCTTCGAAGGTGAAAGAGGCTAGGAACTCAATAGTGCAATCCCTCACTCCAACCGGTGAAAACAACCCAAACAACCTCTTCATCGAATCAAAAACGAAGTTGTTGTACCATTGGAGCTGATTCAGTTGCTCCAATGTGTCGGTATGGGGGATTCAGGCGATGTTATCATCCCGGGGGATGAGTCGGCGCAGACGATCGTGGCAACTTTACTCGGATCTGGAGTTGAATATAGTCTAATCAGCCCTGGAAATTGAAAACAAGATGATATGAGAACAAATTTCATGGAAGAAATCAACTTTCGGGTGGTTAGATAGGTTAGCGCGGGGTGTGCTTGACTAAGCACGACCCGTGTCAGTCAGAACATAAAGAATGGCGTTTTACGACGAACATCACGAGCCGTGTCGGGTTAGACACAGGATGTGTTGTTCCTTAACTGTTGATTTCGATTTCATGAATAGCACGGGGCATGCTCACTTGGGCACAACCCATGTTGATCATCCGAAGAGCAAAACGGGGCGTGCTTAACTAGGCACAGCCCGTGTTGTTCTTTATGTTTTTCACCATTCAACCCAAAAAATCAAAAGTTTGCGAAAAGTTTAAAATTTTTACATCAACCGGTTCGCAATCCTCCGATTTAGCAAACCCTATTAACCGTTTTTCCAAAACATCATTTTTTACCATGTGAATCTAAGCTAACTTAGGGTTCTTGAGGAAAATTACAAAAATTGCTTTCAATCCGTGATTTTTGACTTAGATTGATAACTAGGATGATTAATCGACACTTATTACAACTATCCTAACACAGATTTTCATCTAGTTCGGGTCAGATTTTACAAATTCGAATCTAGCCCTATTTTGATAAAAACCTAACTAAACTAAAGATTTTGAAGAAAAAGTGGAAGGATTTCGAGATACTTACATGATGGTGATGTGGAGAAGAAGATTCATGGTCAAGTGGAAATTTTCGCCCAGAGAGAATCTCTTGTTCGGTTTCTGTCGCGAGCAGCACGGGGCGTGCCTATATGGGCATGGGGCGTGCCTATATGGGCATGGGGCGTGCTTGCCTTTTATTAAACCGTTTTTTTTTCGCGACATTTGAGACGTGCCGGGCGAGTGATTTTTTTTCTGGTGAATGTGCAAGTAATTCCGAACTTTAATTTTTCTTCAAATATTATTTATTTTTTTCTAAACTAAAACAGTTTTGTTTATTTACAGGTTGCAAGTTAGACTTGGTTTGTTATCGTTTTGATAAATTTCAAAAACTTATTTTGAAGAAAAATCCTATTATATTTTATCAGGCGGGAATTCTGATAAATTTGAGAAAACGTTTTTTAGATTTTCAAAACAAGTGTGAAATATATCGAAACACTTACTTGGGCCGATGGTTACTATTTCTACATGAGTTGTAAAAGTAATTTCCCTGGCCGTTGATTTGTCATCTTTCCTTCTGGCTTCCTGTTCCTTCCCGTGGGTCCTTCCTGTACCTGAGATGAGGGTTTGTTGGCCAAACAAAATCTTCTGCGGGTCCAGTGTAGGTAGGAGACCAAAAATGAAATGTTTTTTTTTTAATATATGACTACCATATACTAGGATATACAATAATAATAATACTAATACTAATATATTAGGAAATTTTTTGGTTAAGCCGTTAACTCGGATTTTTCTTGGAATCCTCGTTTGTGTCCCCGGCAACGGCGCCAAAAAGCTTGGTATGTGCTGTGGTGTTCTAAAAATATGGCAATGTATCATACCTATGTAGCAGTTAAAAGCTTTTAAATATATAATGCCTAATTTACTTGACAACTACCATTTCATCACATTACACGAACAAGTATACCCATCGTGGGCAGTATAGTAGTGGTAAGTTGAATCATGGTCGATCAGGACACAATAGACAATGAGAGCTCCCAATACTCAATCTTTGTTTACGTTTAAGCAAAGTCTATTTTTTTTAGGATAATAGTTTTTACTACTAGATATAAATATATATATATATATATATATATATATATATATATATATATATATATATGTATATATAAATAAAATGGATCTTTGATCCTATGTATGGCGGAGTCAATATTGATTGGAATAACGACGCTAGTAACTTATAGTCAAGTTGTGGTTTTATTACCTTGGCTCAAGATTGTTCACTGGCAGAAGGTCAGCCAACTTTCAGCCCTCTTTGGCTAACTCACCATCCAACTGCTAATCGTCCGCGAGGAGTACGAATGCCGAGGGAAGGTGGTTTCCAGTGGAAAAATGAAGTTGTATAATGCCACTTAGTTACGGGGTCCTTGAATCCGGCAAACTTACTGTACTCCACACGCCGTCATGAACCAGCAGGGGAACAACCCTGCGTGCCGGATTATTTTATTATAAAAATGATCTTGTTAAGGGGCTAAGACCAATCCATACACCGCTCTCGCGTAATATATGTCTGACTAGAGCCAAGTTCACGAACACGTACCTCTCGGTTCTCGTGAAGTGACAAAGTATTACCAACCCTCGTTCCTAACCAAATACTTTCAGCCCGCACCTGCGTGGTCAGCCGAGTTTGCTTTCAAAGACATAAGGACCTCGAACGTATCATGTAGCATGGGGTGCGAGTCACCTTTCGAATCATGCATCTTCCCCTGACCGGGTGTCACAAGTCCGGCCTTTGGGATTTCGACTCCACAAATGGTCTGTGATACGTGAAGCACACTTGGTTCAGAAAATCAGTAATACACCTTCAATAAAAAGGGTTTTTATAAAGTCATTAGACACACCTTGTACCATCGCAATAAAACAACTTGAAGACTTGTTAAAAGTTTGTTAATCCCAATCAAGTGTAAGAATTTGGCCAATCATGGCTTAAAGATTTGCCAGCCAGTAAAAGAAGATTTCATAGACAAAATACTTTCATTTACTAACCGGTTGAGTTTCTTACAGACTCTTACATACTTGAAGATATAAAGGAACCAAGTGGCTCGGTAACTAATCTACAAGTGAGGGGGAGAGAAAAGAATTGAGCAAGTTGAGAAATGAGGGAGAGCAAGCTTTTATAGGTAAAATTCTGGAGAATGGCACGGGGCGTGCTCCATCAAGCATGGCCCGTGCTGTGTCAGATGAACAGAGTTTTATCTCTTCTGATGTCAGTGGCAAGAGGCGTGTTAGGCGGAGCACGGGGCGTGCCGTGTCAGAGAGGTTAGTGGCATGGGGTGTGCTAAGTCAGGGGCACGGGGTGCTGATCAGAAGCCAATCCGGGTCGGGCACGGGGCGTGCTTGATGAGGCACGGGCCGTGCTAGAGTAGTGTTTTCCAAACTCTTGCATTTTCTTTACCTTTTCTACTAGATAATGCTCCTTTTTATACTTTGGCTCTCGAAAACTTGAAAAACTAAAAAGAAAACAAAATTGCTTTGTATTGTTGTTAGTAGCTAGGTTTTTTTTCGTCTTGTGCGGATATTTAAATTAATAATATATATGATTTAGCATATATCAACCCCCTCGGTTAGCTAACTCCTTCACTTGCTTAGCTACATCACCCGCCCTCCTTTGTAGACCCAGAAATGTTGTCTGTTGATTTCTCGGAAGTGTATCTTGCTCCATCAGCTTTTTCTGGGTCGCCTCATCTCTCGCGACTAATTGTTGCAAAATCTGGGTTTGATTCATGATCAGCTCTGTAAGCTCCTTTGTAGTCACCCCTCATTTCCTCCACCATTTGGATTATAACACGGTTGAAAACCAGGCGGGTTGCCTCCATCTCTCCACCTGAATTCTGATTACTCCTCCACCCGGACTGGAATGAATTACCAAACTGGTTTCGGTTTCCAATAAAGTCTACCTGCTCAGCAGAGGCGAGTGGGCAGTCATGGGTTTCGTGAGCTCCACGACTTAGCTCACATTTTGTAGATTGTTGGAGCTGTAATTCGTGGACTTGTTTCTTAAGGGCGTCTAATTGGGCCTGAGTAGCAGTGTTTGAACTAACGTGATGAACTCCCGTAAGAGTAGAAGATGATGACATAGTGGGTGCTAATGTAACTATCCTAGGGGCCACCTGCTCGGCGTTTGCAAAGCTCTCGAAAAGTTGTTTGCATTCATCGATTGTGAGCTTTTCCATCATATGTCCTCCAGTAGATATATTGAATTCCTTCTAAATAGCATTAGGTAAACCATTGTAGAATTTCTCGATTATCGCCCAGTCCGTCAACCCGTACTGCGGACATTTGCTGAGAAGGGTGTTAAAACGCTCATATGCTGTAGAATAAGGCTCGTCGGGATCCATGCGAAAGCTGTGGATTCCCTCCCGAGTACGCGAAGCCTTTGCTGGAGGGTGGTACTATTTCAGAAATTTTTGCTTCAAATCTGCCTTGGTGGCAATTGAGTTAGGAGGAAGCGTCTGCAACTATACGGCCGCTCTAGATGCGAGCGAGAAAAGGAACAACCGTAGGTATATAACATCATTTGTAACTCCGATGAGTCCGAATGTGTTACAAATACGCACAAACCTCGAAATGTGAGAGGGTGCGTATTCATCATCACGTCCGTTGAATTGAACCAAATTTGTGAGCGCATTGATGATGGTGGGTGTGATAGCAAAGCTAGCATCGTTGAAGCCGACACTAGCCTACTAATGGACAGTGACACGTGCAGCCATGGTGATGATTGGAAAGTGGAATGGATAAAGTGGCATGGAATGATGAACAGACTCAAGAAAAGAAAAGAAAACCTAAGAATCTAGACTCAAGAATAAAATACCTAAAAACTCTAGACACGAAAATAAATCCTATAACTCTAGACACGACAGAAAACCTATAAAGACTCAAAATTTCCTAGTTACAACCTAAGTTGATCTTGCTATTGCCAAGTGTCCCCGGCTACGGTGCCAAAAACTTGATGTGTTTGGAACGGCTACTAAAAATATCTAACTTATCCTAAACCTAATCCTAGACCTTGACACACCTAATTTTATAGAAACTACCAAAACTAAACCGATCCTACAGGCAAGTGTACCTATCGGATGTAGTAAAGCTACATAAGACCGGATATCGAACCTAAGGACACTATGTACCTAGACACAACCTATAACCTAAGAAACAAAAATACTGAGTAATTTGGGCTTTTGGATTTAGGAATTAAATAAATTTAACTAACTAATTAACCGAAGCAGAGAACCCCTAAGAGAAAACCAGATGAGAGAAACAGTACCACCTAGGCCTAGACTCCTAAATCACGCTATTGACTTCTAGCGGCTATGACAAAGATGATGGAATCATGATCTTAATGACAACTCTAACAACACCCTAGTGAACCCCAGATCACTTACTAGGTGTGACACAATAGGAAATCCTAAGAATTGAATACGCTCATTGATTGGTTAGGTTACCTCCTGGCTTGTCCCTAACTGATTATTCTAGTGCTTGAACGATTGGTTCACCTTTTAAGTTCGTCCCAACCCATCTATCCTAACCACCTTCGACAGACTCTAGGGCACCTTAAGATAGACGAAGCCTCATTAAGGTCTACAATTAACACAACCAGCAGATTAAATAACTAACCTAGGGAATTTCCTTTTGGGATAATTTGATCCTAAATAGTTAACCAACCCGACTAATCATTACCCTTATCACTGTTGGAAAAAGGGTGTCCTGACCCGACAAAACTAATTATGGGTTAATTAGTATTCAAACGAACGATTGGTTGATTAAATAAATAATTGTTTTTTATTTAATTAAATGACAAAACATTTACGGTTAAAACACTCGCATTTTAATTAAACAGACTGATCAGTTGTTACTGGATTAATAGACTGATCAGATTGGTGGACTGGTGAAGATCGCGACCAGGCCCAGTCCGTCGGAGCTTCGGTCCGCGATTTTATTATTAAAATAGGGTTTAGAGGAATACAGAGTAAGCAATAAAAAAAGAACCTTAATCTCCACTCTCTCTCTCTCTCTCTCTCTCTCTATCTCTCTCTCTCTCTCTTGCGTCGACCCTAAACCGGCGCCACCCCTTGCCGCCGCCGATCACCACCCGACGCCACCACCACCATTCATCGCCCGTCTGATGGATCCCCGTTTAGCGAATGTCTGTTCCTGTTTAGAGGAGGAAGCCAAGATCGCACGAGCCGTAGCCGCAAGTCGCGCCGTAGCCGAAGCCGAGTCTTCGGCTCAAGCCGCTGCCGCCGCTGCCTTGCGATCGGTGAAGCCGGATCGCCGGCCGGCGCAGCCGACGCCACCGCAACCGGTCCCTTCTTCGTGGCCCGCGCCCCTGTACCCGCCGATCACTCCCGCCACCGCCACCGCGTCGCCACCGCCTTTCGTCGTTGGTGATGGCATCGTTGTGGGGACGATTCCAGTCGCGATTCCGATTAACAAGGGAGATCAAGTTTTGTCGTCGCCGCCGCCTGTGGTCAGTTTACCACTACCACCGCCACTACTACCACCGCCGCCTATGGCCGCCGGATCGGTCGAAGATCTGACTCGCAGGTTCGAGTCCAATGTATCTGTTCGTGCTAGCGACAGTTCGTTGAATCTGGGTGTCTCGAGCGGCTGCTCGGAACGCGCCAAGGTATATCTAATTTATTTAGATGTTAATTTTAATTATTTATTTTAAATAATTATTTTCTGTGTTTCTTGCGATCGGTGACTGATCCAGTTTACAGTTCGTATTCGCGTCGTTTTAAATCGTTTTCACTGCTTAATTAATCTTATAGTAATTTATATAATTAAATCGGTTTTAATCGGATAAAAATTAAAATTTGTAACCCGCATATATCCACTGTAAAACCCTACAATGGTAACAGAGCCATTGTCACCGCGCGTAAACCAGAACCGGTCCTTTTGTAACCGGTGATTTGTAATTTCGAAAGGAATATCCAAATTGTGAATTAGAATTAATTTTCTTGTGTAACTTTAATTCTACAATTTATATATATTGTGTGTTGCGGCCGATCCCTATTTAATTTGCATGATTGTTTGTGATGTTGCATGTTAGTTTTCTCTGGTTAGCCCAAATGTTTTGGCCCATTTAGTTTTTTCATTTTTTGGTTTTGATGGACCCATTTTAGGATTTCAATGTTGTATAAAATTTAGAGCTAGATTACTAATAGTTTAGTAATTGTAAATTTTGGAAAAACCAAGACTCGAAGACTGGACACACGCTTAAGAGGGATGTCGAAGCAAGTAGGAGCTGAACCGGATCCAAGAACGCACTGTTTTGCCTCC
Organism: Deinandra increscens subsp. villosa; assembly: GCA_039602395.1. Lineage (NCBI taxonomy): Eukaryota > Viridiplantae > Streptophyta > Magnoliopsida > Asterales > Asteraceae > Deinandra > Deinandra increscens. Next base: position 60,837,653 of record JBCNJP010000009.1, on the reverse strand, counting down.
TTGGTTGTTCACTATGTATTTTATTTAATTTAGTCCCTTATGATCTCGCTTATATGGCTCAAGCGAGATTATGACCAAACGCCGTTTAACACACAATATGCCATTCGCGACAACTTAGTAATATTAATTAGGTTAAATTAATTTACTGGTCCCGAGTGGTGATAGGGTTTATCGTTCGTGTCTGAAGATAACTAAATATTAAAAGTAATTAATATCCCTATATGGTAATTATTAAAAACTGATAGTTCGTGCCATCCTATCTCAAGTCGAACTTGGAACGTATTTACTGAAGCATCAGTGTTGGAGTATTTCAACACCGCACTTGGTGCCGAGGGTACCTTCTGAGGTAAGGACATTGGAGTATTTCAACACCATGTCCGTCACATCGACCATTTAGGATTACTATCGCTTTAGACGTATATGTTCGTAGTGTTGGAGTATTTCAACATCGCCCTACGGGTGTGTATTGCTAAAGTGGGCACGGATGAGGCTAAACGTATCGCAAAATACACTAGTATGTATATAGTGGCCTCATACCGAGAGTTGTGACTTGAGTCTCACAATTGACAACCGTTGTCAGTTTGTTTACACAACCTTGCTCCTGGGGCTCAATTTGGCGGTCTCAAGCATTGTCGCCTAAACAAATTTTCGATTTCTTAAAAATAAACTTTACCAACTTAATTTTAAAGAAATATAAAACATCAAAAATACTAATTAAATCTACTTTGCTTATTTCAAAAGGCTAATGAAAACTCACCTCCATTAAGTTCAATGGTACAACTTGACCCCTCACTAAGACTGGCTTTCTCGCTTGGCAGACTACCCTGAGGAACCTTATAAGGCTCTTCGGGAAACTCTATGTTATTGACCGACGTATCGCGAGTATTCCATCTTACTTGTTAAATGAGAACTTGCAATCTGAGCTCCAAAAGCACACTAACGATGATAAGGACGTCACTGACCTGATGTTATCTAGCATGACTCAGGATTATCGGTACAATTTCATGGGGATGTCTGCTTATGACATCATGCATAAACTCAAGGATTTATTTGAGTTGGGTTAAAGGACTGAGCGAGCCGAGGCACTTTCACAATTCGTGAACTACCCTATGGCTAGCGAGTCCTCACCATACGATCATGTCATGCTGATGAAAGTGTATCGCGACATGCTGATCGACCTTGGCTACTCCATCTCAGACAGGATGGCTCTTGATGTAGTGCTCAGATCTCTGCCAGAACATTATCGCATTCTGCGATTAATTGTTCGGCTTAGTCGATCGAGGAGGTTATTTCGTTGATACCCAACGTGAAGATCAGGACCACGTCGGACGTGCTCAGAGCTGCAAATACAAAGATCTCCAAAGCCAAGAAGGTTAAAGAAGGCAAAGGCAAGAAACCACGGGTGCAGCCTCCCGAGGAGCGCCTGTGCTATGAGTGCAACAAAATGAGACACTGGCGTCGTAACTGTCCTGTTTATCTTGCGAAGCTGAAGATGACCAAGAACCCCAATAAGGGTTGCTCATCAGGTATGTCAATACATGTTATTGACTTTTCACTGTTTGCTCCAATTCATGGGTATTTGATACTGGATGTGGTTATCACATCGTTAATGTTTTGCAGGAACCTGAGAAGTGGAAGAAGACAGATCAAGGTGTCATGGAACTCATCATTAGTGACAGGAAAAGAGTCCTAGTACTTGCTACTGGCACATATTATTTTTCATGCCTGACTGGCCTTGTAGTTACATTAGTTATTTGTTTATATGCACCTGGTTTATCCAGAAACATTATATATGTCTCTTCGTTGTTTGAATAAGGTTTTCGGTATAAATTCAATGGCAATTCAATTAATACTTACCTTAATGATATCTTTTATTTCGAGGCTAAACGTCGACATGGTATATATGAGATAGAAGTTCAAACAAATGATCAGCTATATCATGTTTCTAAAAGAAGCAAAGCTGATAGTAACAATTCCTCGTTATGGCACCATAGACTTGGTCACATAAGCAAAGCTCGCATTAAGAAGCTGCAAACTGCCGGGATTCTCGAGTCCCAATATGCAGATTCCTTCGATCAATGCGAAGTGTGCTTATCTGGTAAATTAACCAAGTCACCCTTCACCCATATAGGTGAACGAGCCCAAGGATTGTTAAGCATTATTCACACCGACGTGTGTGGCCCCTTTCGAACCGCAATGAGAAATCGTGAACGGTACTTCGTGACTTTTATCGATGACTACAACAGATATGCTTATGTCTATCTGATGAAACACAAACATAAAACTTTTGAAAAGTTCAAAGAGTTTCAAAACGAAGTACAAAATCAGCTGAGTCGAACTATTAAAATACTTCGATCTGATAGAGGTGGTGAATACCTAAGTGCAAAATTCCTGAATCATCTGAAGGAATGTGGAATTGTTTCACAACTTACTCCTCCTGGCACACCCCAGTTAAATGGCGTAAGTGAAAGGAGGAATCGAACTCTACTTAACATGGTTCGATCGATGATGTGTAGGACCACCTTGCCACACTCCTTTTGGGGGTATGCCATCTTAACCACTGCTTTGCCTCTGCTATTGGATCATTGATCGGTCCCATTTGCCTCTGCTATTGGATATATCATATATGCCATGCTCTGCACACGACCTGATGTCTCGTATGCATTGAGTGTGACTAGTCGGTACCAACAGATGCCAGGACTAGCTCAATGGACGACTGTAAAGAACATATTGAAATACTTGAGAAACGCCAGTGATATGTTTCGCGTATACGGAGGTATTGATGAAGAGCTCACTGTACGATGCTACACTGATGCTACTTTTTAGACTGACCGAGAAGACTCTCGCTCGCAGTCAGGATTCGTTTTCACTCTTAACGGAGGGGTTGTTTCTTGGAGAAGCTCAAAATAGCCAGTAGTAGCAGAGTCTTCTACTGAATCTCAATACATAGCCGCCTCAGAAGCTGCTAAGGAAGCTGTATGGATGAAGAAATTCATATCTAATCTCGATGTCGTGCCTAGCATTAGGCAGCCAATCGAGATGCTGTGCGATAACACATGCGCTATAGCTCAAGCCAAAGAGCAAGGGCCTCACAAGAAGGCCAAGCACATCCTGAGGAAATTCCACTACATAAGAGAAGTAGTCGACATAAATGAAATTAAAATAAGGAAAGTACACACAGATCAAAACTTAGCTGATCCCTTCACTAAGTCTATGACTCAGGAGACTCATATATGCCACAAAGAAGCGATAGGGCTTAGATTAGCTAAATACATGTTTTAAATTTAGTATTTGGATGTATGAACATCAGCAATTATCTATATTATTCTTATTCCATCTGTCTAATGCAATAATGAATTACATAACTGTCTTCAATATTAATACGTTTAATCCTTGAACAACAAGTCTTTGTTCTAAATGTCCGTAGTCGATTAGTTTAGTGGGAGCTATACTAAATTAAGACTATTGTGACCACTTGAACCTTAAACCCGTTTAACGTTCAAACTCACGGACCTCATTGGTGAATGACGTTGAACGTAACTCGCATCATGCAACGCAAACATGGAAGTCTTGCTTGCTTGATTAATGCATGCTCTAATGTATCCCTAGACCTGAGACGCATATTTGAACTTCCTTCTACTAAAGAATATTCTTTGATTGTAGCCTAACGTTGTCGCGTAACTGCCAACCATAACGGATAATTTTGGGAATGGCTCTGAAGTTTAGTGGGAGTTGTATTCCTCAACAAGGAATTATGTACTCTTGCTTCGGCAACAGCTAGGCATAAAGGCGCCCTCGTTGATTCCAAGTGATAAGTGTGAGGCCTCACCCAAACTTAATGTGTGTTTGTTGGATCACTTCGAATTGTATCAAGAACGAGAAACGATGAATCATATATGAGAGTCCATGTCTCATAATTCATCAATGTCTTATATAAAAAAGAACATATTACCTTATATATCATTTCTCATAACGTGTCAGTCTCACGTTTCACAACTATTCATCCACATGTTTTCTTTTTATTTGTTGAGATGGGCGGTGTAACCAGAACCTCATATGCTTATCAGCTATGCAAGTCCCTGTTCTCTCTCATTTCCCGGTTGTATCTCTCTCTCACACTGTCTCTCAAATAATCGGTGTGAACGATGCTCTGTGTCGCCGACCGACAAGGACGATGCTCCGTCCCTGACGGCGAGGTTGAAGCAACGATCTAGATCTGAAACGGCTTTTTCTCTCTGCCGACGAGGTTGCAACCGATGTTCGCCGCCGCGATCTGAAACAACCAATGATCGTTGATCCGTTTCCGTCCTTCGAACGTTAAAGCGACGATCCAGATCCGGCGGGACGTTGAAGTGTCCATCCAGATTCGAAGAAGGTGCGTTTCCGGAATCCGAATTCGAGGATACGCCTCTCCACCTCCGTGGCCTCACCGCCGCCGTCTTGCACGGCGACGTTGAGGCACTTTGTGAAGCCGTAGGTCTCCGATGATGACGTCACTTCCTAATCATCATCATTTTAATCGATTGTACCAGACGGTAATTTCTTACCTCTTCTTTTTGTCAATGGCGATCGATCGATTTAGTGTTTCTATACCTACATTTATACCTACATTTCTCTGCTCGATTGAACTGTTTTCTCAGTAAAGCCCAATTGAATTGGTTATTTTTCTGAACTGAACTCCGTTGTATTCTTTTTATGCTTCAATGCATTATTAATTGACGATTTTAAAGTTTCATGCTTCAGTCTGTTTATGTTAAATTGATGCCTCATATCTGTTTATGAATTGATCTGTTTTCAAATATCATTGATAAACAAAGTTTAATTTAATATATTCAAAGTCATCTAAATTTAAAGCTTATTCTGATTAGGTTTCTCCATTTTCTTTTATATACAACAAGTTGATTCTGATTAATGAATTGGAACTTGCCCTTATGCTCTTCATTTGATAATATGTTGTGTTTAATTTTGATTTATACACTAGCATATATACTAAGTTTGTATGCGGATATGACTTCATTTGATAATCCTCTTTCTATCATTTTTTGTATTATAATGTAATTGCATCAAGACACAACATTCTCTTATGTTAACCCCTGCTCATTATATGGTGAGATTAATTCGTTGGATTTTTTCTCAACGTACAGAAAGATGCAGACTTTGAATTATATGGTGAGGTTAATTTGTTGGCTTTTTGTTCTTCAAGTGATAGGTCATAAAAAACTGATCACAACCCTCAGAAACGCAAGTAAGCTAACATTAATTTCTTCAGTTGAATTTGAAAACTATTCGTGTTTATCAAACTAATTAGTTTAGTTTTTAAACTATCTATAGGTATCTCTCAACTGCTTTCAGCAGCAACATCTTTGTGATAGAAGTTCTATCACTATATAAAGATACCCTTACTATAATTTAATAAAAGTAGGTCAAATAGATAAAGGTGTGTCCATATGTATTTCATATAAATTTGAAACTAAATTTGGGTTATTGAAACAATTAAGAAAAATTGAAAATTTCAAAGTACATTTTATATTAACCCTTGGTTTGCCCTTTTTGGCTATTGTTTAGTACACGTATTATTGTAAATTTGGGTTATTGAAACAGTTTTGGAAAAGCATTGTTTAGCTCATGGATTATAATAAATTTGGGTTACTGAATCAGTAGAGAAATTATAGATTCCAAAATACATTTTAAATTAACTTTTGGTTGCATTTTTTTGGAGTATTTTTTAGCTCAAGGATTATAGTCCGTCACTGGTAAGCTATGGACGATGTGCATGTGCTTTTCATTTTGATTTATTTGAACCTACCCATTGTTGCCTTCATATCTTATCTGAATGTGTATATTGGTCACACTGTTAGTTTTAGTTTTTTTTTTAAAGGTTCCGTAGCTGTTATTAGCATATCTTTTGAACGGTTAGAAATAAAGTAGTAAATTTATTAAATTTCTAAAGAAGTAATTATTGGTTTTAAGGGGCTAGAGCATTCAAGTCATTCACCCCCCCCCCCCCCACCCCACCCCCACCCCCAAAGTTAGAAGTAAAGATGTACGTGCCAAATAGGATTACTTTGGTTTAGAGACTGTTAGTTTAGGATTGATCATTGGTATATTTCTTGGTATGGGAATAGTTCATTTATATAATAGTATCCAACAACTAGCTATATAATGAAAAAGAATATGATCACTGAAATTAACGACACATTATTGCATTCGCCTGTTAGGCTGTTGTTTTAACATTCATAGAGCTTACAATAGGCCTCATATGTAAGCTTGGAACTCCTTTTAGTTATTGAAAATGTCTATGAAAGTTCACTCATCAGTAGTTTAATATGATAAAGACATATCCACACTTTGTGTCCATACAATAATTTGTATTTATATTAATTCTGAAAGACGAGTTCGTGATGGTTTGATAGCAAGGTTATAGTGTAGGCAATATCTACCAAAACTGATGTTATGTAAAGCCTAGATTCCATCTCGTATTATCTTTGAAGTTTATGATTATTCTATGAGCAAGCTTTAGTAGATTAGAAACCCGCACGGATGAATTAAGAGAAAACAAATTCTATAGGGTATTTGATTAGAGTAATTAGAACATATGCAATGAAATGTTTGGTTAACGGATCAGATTATTTTCAGTTATTTTTCTATAGCAGTTTTATCTTAATACTTTGTTTTCTCTGTAGATATGTATCCGAACATGGTATTAGGGTCAAGATTCGTATGTATGTTTCTCTTTGTTCTTTCTGTTTTTTTGGCATTAATTATTAATTTAATTTGGTATACTAAAGTTGTATTTTCTTTTTGTATTTAGGCATCCTCAAGTGGCCCATTACAAAGGGACTGCATTGGCTAATTATATTAAAGGTTAGTCTCTGTTGTCTATATACTTCATACATTTATTGCTATAAACCTGCTTTAGATGTTCCCAGACCATATATTTTATCATTTGAAACGGTATGGAGCTAATGTTTATGGGCAATAATGATACCAATATCGGTTCAGTTTTAAAACCATCTTTTTATCCTATTTCGCTTAGAATTGCTAAGATACATGTCGGGGTTAGCTTATGCCAGTTTCAAATTAGGTTAGAGGAAAATTTTTGTTTGAACCAGTTTCGAATTAAATTAGACTATGAAAATTACCTACATCGGGTTTAAAACCTGTTTCAACTTCATGTTTTTTTAACTTCTAGGAAGATTGCTCGCCATATAATGCAATGACAAGAAAACATAACTTTAAATTTATTATATCAGGAAATATTTTTAGTTTCGAGCGTCATTATAGTTTAATTATACTTTAAATTGAATGAGCGTGTTTTTGGTTTTGATCCTAATATTTACTTTTCATTGATTTTTACTAATCCATCTCATTTGACCCATTTCATTTGTAGGCTATTTTATGAGTTACATCGGTACAAGCAACCCAACCTATTCTTAGGTATATTAATTATTCTTTAGATCTTTTGCTCTTTTCCGCTTAGTAAGATAGACATATAGTGAAATCAATGTCTGCATTTGTTTTATACTCGCATGTAGTTTTTAGTTTCGAGCGTCATTATAGTTTAATTATACTTTAAATTAAATGAGCATTATCTTTGAATACATGTATCTAACTTTTTAAATGAACTTATTGCATTTGGATTATGGAGGCTAATCGAGGAAACATGAATCCAAAGAGTAAGTACAATTTTATAACAAATAGAGTTAAGCTTTCTGTTGTATTAAATATATTTTACTTTTAAAGTATTGCTTCTGAATTGTCTATTCACTAATTCCTATTCGCTATATAGATCTGAAAATCATATAATGAATTCAGTTTGTGATATATTTGAGTTGTTTTGTAGGTCAGACGCTTGTAGTATGAGCTAGAAAAATGAATCAACGTAGTGGAGAAAATCCCCTACACGGTGATCGATACAGTTGGAAAAGAGTGAACTGGACAAATCCTTTCGTCGTGTAGAACTGTAATCGCATCGGCAAGATGGCGATGGCTTTTGCAGCAGAACGTAAATGAAAATCGTTACTGAGTTGCTTATAAATGGAAAAAAATAATTTAAAAATACATCGAGGTAAATCTTTAGACCCACTTTTTTATGTGATAAGGGTTCGAATAGGATAACTTTAAACTAAGAATTGAGTATAATTGTTAAGTTTGATGTTTAGAATTGAATGATTGAGACTGGAAAAAAAAATATCCAGTTATGCATACATTCATTTCTTTTGTTGTTTACTGAATTCATTTCTTTTGTTGTTTACTGAATCTCATATTTTGTTAAATAGAAACTCAACCGTGTCAAATACATTTAGTAGTCAACATGTAAAACACAACGAAAATACGCAACACTTTCAAAAACATAATAAACACAGAAAACACAATAAACACAGTGGCACGCCAACTCACTTTACGAAAATTTAACAAACCGCGGAAACGCGCGAGCAATTTACTCGTGACAATGAATGCACAAGTCATAAGTCTCCTTGATCTGCAATCAGAAATACTTTCACTGACAACTTAAAGTGTCAATATTGGTTGGTGTAGCCATGCATTGCTAGAGTGCCTCAGACTGCCCTCGTTATACTGTCGCGTTCAGTCCAAGTGGGAGACTGTTGGAAAAGGGTCTCCTGACCCGACAAAATTAATGAACCCGATCCGATATTGACCCGTAAGAGTTACACCCGGGTCAACGGACCATAAAACTAATTACTCGTTAATTAGTATTCAAACGAACAATTGGTTGATTAAATAAATTATTGTTTCATTATTTAATTAAATGACAAAACATTTACAGTTAAAACACTCGCCTTTTAATTAAATGGACTGATCGGTTGTTACTGGATTAACAGACTGATCATATTGGTGGACTGGTGAAGATCGCGACCGGGCCCAGTACGTCAGAGCCCCGGTCCATGATTTTATTATTAAAATAGGGTTTAGAGGAGTAGAGAGTAAGCAATAAAAAAAAGAACCCTAATATCCTCTATCTCTCTCTCTCTCTCTCTCTCTCTTTGTCGACCCTAAACCGACGCCACCCCCTTGCCGCCGCCTATCACCACCCGGCGCCACCACCACCGTTCATCGCCCGCCGATGGATCCCCGTTTAGCAAGTGTCTGTTCCTGTTTGGATGAGGGATCCAAGATCGCGCGAGCCGCAGCCGAAGCCAAGGCTTCGGCTCAAGCCGCTGCCTTGCGACCGCTGCAGCCGGATCGCTGGCCGGTGGTCCTTGCGCTGCCGGCGCAGCCGAGGCCACCGCATCCGGTCCCTTCATCGTGGCCCGCGCCCCTGTACCCTCCGATCACTCCCGCCACCGCCACCGCGTCGCCACCGCCTTCCGTCGTTGGTGATGGCATCGTTATGGGGATGATTCCAGTCACGATTTCGATTAACAAGGGAGATGATCAAGTTTTGTCGTGACCGCCGCCTGTGGTCAGTTTAGCACTGATATCGTCACTATCACCGCCGCCTGGCTATGGCCGTCGGATCGGTCGAAGATCTGACTCGCCCGTTCGAGTCCGATGTATCTGTTCATGCTAGCGACAGTCCATTGAATATGGGTGTCTCGAGTGGCTGCTAGAAACCCGCCAAGGTATATCTAATTTATTTAGATGTTAATTTTAATTATTTATTTCAAATAATTATTTAATGTGTTTGTTGCGATCGGGTGACAGATCGTGTTTACAGTTCGTATTCGCGTCATTTTAAATTGTTTCCGCAGCTTAATTAATCTTGTATTAATTTATATAATTAAATCAGTTTTAGTCGGATAAAAATTAAAATCGGTAACCCGGATACCCACTGTAAAACCCTACAATCACCTCCCGGCTTTTCTAAAGGTAGTAGCCCACATGAACCAAGTAAACAACTATCAACTAAATCAATGACACTACGTCAAAATTCACCTTTGGCCACGGAAAAAAACCGTGACCAAAGGTGTTTGGTCACGTTTTTTTTCCATTCCAATCGACACCAAAGGTCCCGTCACCTTATGTACCTTACGGCCACTTTACAATATCAGTGGCTGAAGCCACCTATAAGCGTGGCTAAAGGGTACCAATATTTATTGTTGTAATCAAACAATTCTTCTGGAAAGCATGGCCAAAGGGTCCCAACGGCCACATGTGTTTGTTTAACGTGGCCTTTGGTATTATATGGTCACATATATTTGTGTTTTAGCCACATACATTATAAAAATACGTGGCCAAAGGTTGCTGAAACCATACATTTTGTCACAATACGCGTGGCCAAAGGGTGGCAACGGCCACGTTAAAATATCAAATGCGTGGCCTTTGGTATTATATGGTCACGTATATTTGTGTTTTAGCCACATATGTTATAAAAAACGTGGCCAAATGGGTTGCTGAAATTATAATTTTTGTCCCAATACGCGTGGCCAAAGGGTGGCAACCGCCACGTTAAAATATGAATAACGTGGCCTTTGGTATTATATGGTCACGTATATTTGTGTTTTAGCCACATATGATATGAAAAAACGTGGCCAAATGGGTTGCTGAAATCATATACTTTGTCCCAATACGCGTGGCCAAAGGGTGGCAACGACCACATTAAAATATAAAAAGCGTGGCCTTTGCTATTATATGGTCACGTATATTTGTGTTTTAGCCACATATATTTGGAAAAAAAAAGTAGCCGAAGGGTAGTTGAAATCAGATATTTTGTTCCAATACGCATGGTCAAATGGTGGCAACGGCCACGTTAAAATATAAAAAGCGTGACCTTTGGTATTATATGGTCACATATATTTGTGTTTTAGCCACATATATTTGGAAAAAAAAAGTGGCCAAAGGGTAGTTGAAATCAGATAATTTGTCCCAATACACGTGGCCAAATGGTGGCAACGAACACGTTTAAATATAAAAAGTGTAGCCTTTGGTATTATATGGTCACGTATATTTGTGTTTTAGCCACTTATATTTGGAAAAAGAAAGTGGCCAAAGGTAGTTGAAATCAGATATATTGCCCCAATACGCGTGGCCAAAGGGTGGCAACGGCTATGTTAAAATATCAAAAGTGTGGCCTTTGGTATTATATATTTTCTTAATTACAATTAATTAAACTGCATATTAATTAATATAGAGAAACCTTAAAATCATATTATAATTAAAAATTAATGTACATACACTAATCAAATGTCGTTCAAAATATAACATACACTAATCAAAGTTTAATTTGTATAATAATTAATTATAATTTCTTGTCCGTGCTCATCAGTTGCTTCTGCTGGTTCCTTGTAATAATTTTTCTGTTTATCAGATCTTGAGTCAGCTAGTTTGGAGTTAAGTACACTTTTGGCTTTTTTTTTCCGATCATTATTTACCTGGAAAATGACAAATCAAACCGATCAGATATATATATATATATATATATATATATATATATATATATATAGTTAATTAATTATAGCGGATACGATTAACTAATGTAGTAATTACCTGTGGTTGTTCCAGTACTTTTTGAACCGTAGAATGATCAACCAGCTGTGATTTATCTGACTTGTTATTTGAATGAAGGATCATTCGTTTCATCGGCCATGCAATAATATATTTATTTTCAACCTCAGAAAGCGTTGTTTTACCATCTACTGGGAATGGTAAAAATGTTGCACCCTTATTGACCTGATAAACTTTAATTCTACGGCAACCAGGAGGTAATGGACTTCCATGAATCTTCTCATCTTTTTGTTTTAGTAATAATTCAGCCATTCCCACGACATTCATTCGATCCCCCTCCATGTGCAACGTTGCAGTTTCGCACCGCTGATCAGAAGTGATATAATAATAATAATATTAATTATAGCATATATATATTAACAATTAATTAATTAAAGTAAAAAAATAGAATAAAAAAATTGTGGTATATACTAATCTATATACCTCTTGGATTACTGGCTGATCGATAGTAGCTGCAATGGCATCATAATTATTTGGTTTTTCCAACCGATCACTCTTCTTAGGAGGTACTTTACGAGCTGCAGGTTTTACTTGTTTTGCATGTCTCTTATTCTTTTCCTAAATTGACACCATGTAATTAACTGATTAGTAACATATATATTAATTAACAATAACGTCAAAGCGATTTGTCAAATCCTTAATTATATATATATACCACTTCTTGCTCTGATGCCCCAGCAGTACTGGCTGCAACAGCTGCTGCTTCTGTTATTTTTCTCTTTTTCCCCTAATTAAGACAGCATCAACATTTAATTAAATGATCATATATCAATTAGTTATAAGGGAAGTACACAACTGTGTAAATTAAAATAGTTACCCTTTCCTTTTGCGACGCTGTTGTAGATGTAGGAGTGTGTTGTGATAGAGTCATAGAACAGACCTACAATTCAATTAATTAATAAAATCATATCGATCATAACCGGCTAAACATTAGTTAACTATCCAGATAACCATTCGGATGAAGTACAAACTTATCATAGCCGGAACAGTTAATTATTAATTATATTCCGGAACAACTCTAACTATCCTGATGAACTTTAACTATCCTGATGAACTTTACCTATACTGGTGAACTTTAACTATCCGGATGAACTATAACCAACACGGTGAACTATAACTAGAGATGCATGTTCATCCAGATGAACTAGAATCTTCCGGATCAACTGTAACTATCCCGATGAACTCTAACTATCCTGATGAACTTTTTACTATCCTGATGAACCTTACCTATCCTGAGGAACTTTAACTATCCAGATGAACTCTAACTATCCGGATGAACTATAACTAGAGACGCATGTTCATCCAGATGAACTAGAATCTTCTAGATCAACTCAAATTCAACTCTGTTTCAAAATCCGTACCTTATCACCCGACCTTTGAGATGAGTTTGATGGAGTAGATTGTTTCCGCGATGTATTGTGCGCGCAATTGATCATGTCCTACGTACAATTAATTCAATTAGTTAATTAATTAATAAATATGAGCTCATGGGAGATTGATCATATCAACAATAATATTTAATTACCGTTGTGTTTACATTGGAATGCTGATCACAAATGTTAGATCTTACAGTTGTAGTAAGAGGCGCCTCCACGGACTTTACCTACGAAATGATTTAATGATTTATAATAATTAATTGATAAAAAGTAAAGTACATATAATATAATTAATTATAGGTATATATATATATATAATTTGTCCCTTACAGAATTTACCGCTTTAAGTTGTTTATCTTGAATCATGAGGTGCATAAACTCCGTAAGCTTATTAATTTTTTCATGTTGTGCTTTAACCATATCTGCGAGGTGCTCAACCTCTTGATCCTTTTTCTCACGCAGCTATTTTTCATTTTTTAGTTCCGCCTCAAGTTTTTTGATCCGTTCTTTCGATCGCCCTTTTGGAGCAATATCCACGGGAAGTCACTCCATATATACCCAATACCTTTTAGGTATCCACCCCTTTCCTTGCCAAGGACCAATGTCAGGGCATCCGTTCCCAGTTCTACATTCACGGATCCCGCATTTATTTTTGTTTCATTCTCGACCTGCAGTCAGTGGCGAACCCAGGATTTTTTTTGATGGGGTTCGGAAATTTTCGGGGTTCGCTCGTCCATCCTTATATACAACTTTTTTTGGATCGGTTCAATTCGGTTCGGGTCGGGTCACGTTACATGATAACATCAACATATTCGGCAGTCTTAGAGGATGAAGGTCCCGCTTTTCATACTACAAATAGGTCCATATTACCTACGTAAAAAAATACTAAATTATATCACCAATCACATTACAATTCCCTATTGAAAATAAACACAATTAGGCCAGTGTGTTTGAACAATAGCACAACAAATTAGGCCATTTGATATATTTTCAGTTCACAAAATAAACATTACCAAATTATATAGTTATATACACAATTATGATTTATGAATATATTCTCAAATCTCAATTGGCAAGTTTTTTTTTTTTTTTTTTGATATAGTAATTTGGAAATATAATTACAAAACTCAAACCTAATATAAATACAAAGTTCAAACTTAAAAACGGTTTTAGAAATCAATCCAATAGTTCTCAAATCTTAGTTCACAAAATAAATCACAATTCTCAAATCTCAACTCACAATATAATTCTCAAGTTCCAAAACACAGATTCAAGAGAGAGAGACGATTACTCACCTCACTGAAAGTAGAAAAGGCCAGTCGCCTAAAATATGGCGTAGTGCGGCGTTCGCCCGTTGGTGTGAAATGGCCAAAGACGGAATATGGAAATCGGAATCTAGAGAAAAGAGAAATCAAAATTTGGAGTTGGGATGGCACCGCCGACGTTCCGGATTTCTTAAATTATTTTAATTAGAATTATAAATTTATATTTATGTAATTTTTTCATTATTTAGGTATTGAGTATTGGGTTTGAGGCTTTGAATAATTTGGTTAAAAGTTTTAATATTATTGGGCTCATTGGTCTTGGATCATTGATCAAATATTTCAATCTTATAGCTTAGTTTTTATAAGTTAGTTTTGTGATATTTTTTTTGTAACACGATTAAATCTGTAAAATATAAAAATTTAAACTAGAAATTATTTTTTTTTAGAGTTCAGGGTCGGTATAAAAATTTCATGGGGTTCGGTGTTCAAATTTATTGGGGTTCGGTTAAGATAAAATCGGATATATACAAGTACGCAGAAAAAATTCATGGGTGTCGGCCGAATCCGTTGGTTATACCTTAGGTACGCCACTGCCTGCAGTAATTAATTTAGTTAATGTAAGGAGGTGTTGTTAATTTTTAACATGTGAATAATTAGGTATATATATAGCAATTAAACTTACTATATCATCTGCTACGCCCTTCACCACAAGCGTTTTGTATTCCCCCTCTTTATTTACCCTTCCTTTCCTCCACATAAACGCTCGAGAGGGGCAATCATCAGCTGCAATTTCTTTGTTTTGTACCTTGTATTATAATAATAATATATATTAGACTTGAAACATACATTGCACGTTCTTAACCATGACTAGGTGTAACACACTTAGCTTATTACCAGTTTTTCTTGCAGATAGACGTATCCTCCCCGTCCCATTGTATGATCATAAACATACTGTTCTCGAACCTCTTTTACACTCTTTGACACAGCCTTTCCAACATAACAGTAGGATATATAATTATAATCTCATTAATTAACACTTAGCCTAATTAATGAAATCTGCAGTTTGAATTGAATAAAAACCTTGAATTCGTCAGATTTTGTATATGCTACAAATCTGTCCCAGTGTTCTTTTTTCACAATAGCAAGATACATCTTTGGAACTTTCTCAAGCACGGTGGGTTTTGCTAGGTTGGGACGAACGTGTTTCTTGAACATGTTTCTTCTAAAAGTCCTTAGCAACCCACCAAGCCGTACCATTATAGGACCCCTTCGACAGTCATCAATTTCGAATAATTGCTGAAAAAATAACATATGACAGGATGTTTTAGTCACATTTATGGAATTCAATAACTTAACAAACTTAATATGAGAAAATGTTTAATCTGTTTCATAACCTGAATCCATGCCCACATCTTGTTGTTGTCCTCTTTTGGCACCTTTTTTCCAGTTTAGATACCTCAATCCAACCTCTGACCTTGCAATGTCTCCCAGAAAACTCAAAATTTTTGGTCTATGCACCCCGCCAACCCTTCACAGCGCATCAAATGTTAGTGGCCATTTTTCCCCACCATTTTTCTCAAATTTGGCACGCCACTTTGCCAACCGTGTCAACCCCTTCTTGTTTGCTTGGGGAAGCAGAGGTTGTAGCTTCCTCATTCTCAGTAACTTGGGCATCATTGTCGACTTGGTCATCATTGTCGAGTTGGGCATCAATATTGTCGAGTTGGGCATCATTGTCGACGTGGGCATCATTGTTATCCATTTCATCTTCTTGATCACTCGAATAATGATCATCATTGTTATCCATTTCATCCTCTTCACTCGCTTGTGAAGAATCATCATTGTATTCGCCTTCACTATTATAATTAAGATCCTTCAATGCTTCACCTGCTTCATGATCCATTGTTAAATAAGCTAGATGAATCCTGAAATGAAATAAATAGAGAATGAAATAAATGCGATGGAATAAATAATTAGATGAAATAAATAGAGAATGAACTAAACAATCTCCGGAAGATGACAGTGAAATTAATACTGACGGGAATTAGGTAGTGATCTCCTGAAGATGATAGTGTGATGAATCCTGTAGAGGAATTTTTAGTGGTAGGGAAGAAGAGAGTGATGAATCATTTTGGTGAGAGGGAATAGGAACTGATCAATGAATTTGGGTTAGTGAAATTTTTTTGGGGAAACTTGAAAAAAATGGTGGGAAGTAATTTGGGGATTAATCCGGGTGAAAATATCTCAGCCAATAAGACGTTAGCATTTCTCGGATTTAAAAACTCAATTAATTCTAAACATAGATAATAGTATTTTAAACATACCTTTAAAATGATCTTTAAATAGAAAATAGAATGCTAAGCAATAAATTTAATGATAATTGTATCCTAATGAATTTGTATACCTAACGTGAAAAAAAAAGATGTCAAGTACTGAAGACACACCACACAAACACACACACACACACACACATATATATATATATATATATATATATATATATATATCTTTAAATGTGTTGTAATATATAATTATCGGTTATATATATATATATATATATATATATATATATATATATATATATATATATATATATATATATATATAGGGTGAGATTCATTGTAGACACTTTCGCATGTGAAATAACTATTTTTCATATGTGTTCACATGTGAAATTTTCTGAATAATGAGAAAAAAGAAAATTAATCACACCTTATTGGGACTCATTGGTCCTAGACACAACTTATTGGTTACATACACACCTTATTGGTCCATCATTGGTCCTAAACACAACTTATTGGTTACATACACACCTTATTGGGACTCATTGGTCCCAACTGACCCTTGTTTCCCCTAAACACACCTTATTAGGCCATCATTGGTCCTAAACACAACTTATTGGTTACATACACACCTTATTGGGCCATCATTGGTCCTAAACATGCTTATTGGTTACATACAAACCAATTGGGCCATCATTGGTCCCAACTGACCCTCGTTTCCCCTAAACACACCTTATTGGGCCATCATTGGTCCTAAACACAACTTATTGGTTACATACACACTTTATTGGGCCATCATTGGTCCTAAACATGCTTATTGGTTACATACACACCTTATTGGGACTCATTGGTCCCAACTGACCCTCGTTTCCCCTAAACACACCTTATTGGGTCTCATTGGCCCTAAACACAACTTATTGGTTACATACACACCTTATTGGGCCATCATTGGTTCTAAACATGCTTATTGGTTACATACACACTTTATTAGGACTCATTGGTCCCAACTGACCCTCGTTTCCCCTAAACACACCTTATTGGGACATCACATGGTCCTAAACACAACTTATTGGTTACATACACACCTTATTGGGCCATCATTGGTCCTAAACATGCTTATTGGTTACATACACACCTTATTGGGACTCATTGGTCCCAACTGACCCTCGTTTTCCCTAAACACACATTATTGGGACATCATTGGTCCTAAACACTACATATTGGTTACATACACACCTTATTGGGCCATCATTGGTCCTAAACATGCTTATTGGTTACATACACACCTTATTGGGACTCATTGGTCCCAACTGACCCTCGTTTCCCCTAAACACACCTTATTGGGACATCATTGGTCCCAACTGACCCTCGTTTCCCCTAAACACACCTTATTGGGACTCATTGGTCCCAACTGACCCTTGTTTCCCCTAAACACAACTTATTGGGCCATCATTGGTCCTAAATACAACTTATTGGTTACATACACACCTTATTGGGCTATCATTGGTCCTAAACTTGCTTATTGGTTACATACACACCAACTGGGCCATCATTGGTTCTAAACACAACTTATTGTGTACTTACACACCTTATTGGGACTCATTGGTCCTAAACACATCAAATTGATCCATTTGATCCCAAATTGACCCATTATTTAGTTTTTATCTTAATTCTTTAAGATATAATTTATTTAGAATTATAATTCCCCAAAATTTAAGGTTTTTGTAGATCCGTTCTGTATTTTGTGTTTAGGGTTTTTTTTTAACGAAATGGAGATTGTGCGAACAAATTACATTTTTTACCTAAAATTATGCATTAGTTGTTGATCGAATTGCAATTGTTGATCGGATTGCAATTGTTGATCGTATCTGTTTTCGAGGATTGGGGTTTTTGTTTAACGGAATGGAGATTGTGCGAACAGATTACCTTTTTTCCCTAAAATTATGCATCTGTTGTTGATCGGATTGCAATTGTTGATCGTCTCTGTTTTCGAGGATTAGGGTTTTTGTTTAACGGAATGGAGATTGTGCGAACAGATTACCTTTTTTACCTAAAATTATGCATCAGTTGTTGATCAGATTGCAATTGTTGATCATCTCTGTTTTCGAGGATTAGGGTTTTTGTTTAACAGATTGATTTCATAAACAAAAATAGACAAACAAGTATATAACAAAAAGTGGATTTCATACTACTGAATCCAATTCCATGCACAAAATTGTTTCTAAATTTACATGTTCATTCCTAAAAAAAATAAAAAACAGAGCAGTTGCAGGTTGAGGTTCACGGGAACCTAGATTCCATCTCCTCCATCAACTCCAAATGCCTACTCATAGCTTATTGCCTCTGTAGAACCAACATTTGAAGCCTGGCATTGGAGACGTGTATCTCTTCTACCAGAAAAGTTGCCATCTGGTATCTTGATGGAATTGGTGGCTCTGTAAGTACTTGGTTGAGCAGGACTAACCCGTCTAAGATACTCTGTCTCTCTGCCTCGATAATCACCCCGTACCGGTCCAGGGTAGCAACAATCTTCGTGTGCAAATAATGATCAACTAATTCTTTCAAGTTTGCCATTTTGAGAAGGATTTGAGGGTTTTGAGAAAGGGTTTTATAAGGATTTTAAGAAAAGGTTTGTGTTAGAACCCATTTGTTAGCAACACAAACCTTTTGTTGTCTTACTTTGTAATTGATACTTTGTTTTGTAATTGACTTTGAATATGTACTTGGTAAACTTTGTTTATGTGTTAGCGTACTTGTTATGCTTCTTAGCGGACTTGTGACTTATGTACCTAGCGGACTTGTTTTACTCTTAGCGTACTTGTTTGATTGCTTGTCTTAGCGGACTTGTTTATTCCTAGCGAACTTGTTTACTTAGCAGTCTTGATCTTGTTCCTAGCGTACTTGTCTTGTTCTTAACGAACTTGTTAGCGTACTTATTCATGTTAGCGGACTTGTTACT
>JBCNJP010000009.1:60775262-60817805 GCA_039602395.1 Deinandra increscens subsp. villosa | reverse complement strand
CGCCGTTTGAGTTGCCTCGTGCGAACACAGATTGAGCAAAACAGCGATGGATGTAGCGGTGTAGCGGATCCCTTAACTTGGTGTTCTTGGTGCGGTTCAGGTTGTACACATGGGTTCCATAGCTTATGGTCTTCCAGAAGGCCTGACGGGAAACCCCGTGAGTTGGGTCCGATCGGTGCTCCTCGTGTGGCATGCAGTGTCGCGCATCCTCCAAGTTTGGCAGTTCCTCCTCGAGATACACCCTGATGTCAACATGAACTGCGCCATAGTTCTTGTATACCATCGCCGGCCCAACCTGAATCTTTCTCCAGCTTCGTCGTTCACATCGGTCACCCTATCTAAAAAAAGAAAGAGGCTAGGAACTCAATAGTGCAATCCCTCACTCCAATCGGCGAAAACAACCCAAATAACCTCTTCATCGGCTCAGAAACGAAATGGTTGTACCGTTGGAGCTGATTCAGTTGCTCTAGTGTGTCGGTGTGGGGGATAAGAGCGATGTTATCATCCCGAGGGATGAGTCGGCGAAGGCGATCGTGGCAACTTTTCTCGGATCTGGAGTTGAATGTAGTCCAATCAGCCTTGAAAATGGAAAACAAGATGATATGAGAACAAATTTCATGGAAGAAATGCAACTTTCGGGTGGTCAGATTGGTTAGCACGGGGTGTGCTTGACTATGCACGACCCATGTCGGTCAGAACGGAGAGAATTAGGGCTGATTATCGGGTCCGGACCGGACCGAACCGGAACCGAAAACACACCCACTAGAGAACCGGAACCGAACCGTTAACTACCATACGGTTCCGGTTCGGTTCTTTATTTGTCGGGTCGGGTCTCGGTTATGGGCCTGGACCGGAATAAAAACAAAACAGTGTATTATATATTATAATGAGGTTAAAAAATGATTTAAAAAATCTGGACCTGTGAATTCTTGAAAATAAAACCCTCGACCGAGTGCTGGACCAAATGTTAAGTATTTTGAGTTTTGACTTTGGGGCATGAGGGCTGGACACTCACCTTTTTTTGTCCACTAATTCTTTATTTAATTTAATGCTGCATCTAATTTAATACACAATAATTCTATATTAAATGCACAATTGCACATCATTTGTGAATCATGCACAGACCACCCAGTGTATCAAATGCTTGAAATGCTATTTAATAAATCATTTTTATAGTGTAACAAAGCAACCAGTGGATTAAATAAATGGCTTAAAAGCTGCCTAAATAATGCACATGCTATGCTATTATAAGATTGTTTCCAGCAAAAGATTGTTTACAACATAAACGAACTTCGATGAAATAAAGAAGGTTCCAACAAAAGATTGTTTCCAACAAACATTCAAATTCCATCACAAAAGATTGTTTCCAACAATCATGGAACGAAATTAGATGAAGTAAATCCAAACAAATTGTAAACAGTTCAAAATGTTTCAAAAGTCACAACCCAATCATCTTGAACTCTTCAATCAACGATCATAGACTCGAGCGTCACTTCAATATCTAAAATAATTAAATATTCAAACAATTAGTAATAGTTAAAAGTACTTGAATATGATTAATGAATTTAGATGAATTACCCTTTGCAAGCTCTTCGAAATTTTCCGAATGTTCAATGTCATGAATTCCTTTTCTTCTGGGTCGAATCCAGTCTTGTGTACATATTAATGCCTCAACGATTTTTGGTGATAATGAACTTCTATAAGAGTCCACTACCCGTCCACCGGTTGAAAATGCCGACTCAGAAGCCACAGTTGAAACCGGAATAGCTAATATATCTAAAAAAATATAATAACTATTAGATATCTAATATATTTACTAAACAAACAAATAAATAATAATTATTACCTTTGGCCATTTTGGATAAAGTAGGATATCTACATGAATTACCCTTCCACCATTGTAGTATATCAAAATTATCGTCTTTCTTTCCTTCAATGTCATCTTTGAGATATTTTTCTAATTCAGTTTTCTTACTAGATGACTGAACACCACTACCTCGACGTTGCTCGAATCTAGCCAAAAAAGAATTTTTACCGAGCCTATTCGAAACCATGGTATCACTTGCAACCCGTACGGGATTGCTAGATCCCGTTGGATACAATGTCTCGTATTCTTTAACCAATAACTCCGTCTCTTTTTTCACATCTTCAACCATAGTATCAACATAATCTTGATATTCCACTTCAGTCATTTGTGGTCGGGATTCCTTCATCAAATCAACAATTTTTTCACTCTCAAACACCACTAACTCAAGCTTATATCTTGGATCTAAGATATTCGCAAATCGAAATAACATATTTTTCTTTTCGGTGTCTTCAAAATATTTTTCAAACTTATCTTTCATCAATGCCACCATAGTCCTAAATTCACTTAGATGACTATTTTCTTTATGCTTCTTCTCTAAGCTTTCACCAATATCAACAACCTGACTAAAAACCTCATGTGCTATGACATAATTTGAGCATGAAACTTGTTCGGTTTTGTGTTTGAAAATCTCAAGTAAAGAAACAATTTTTTTTGCATATGTCCAATCATAACGATCTGGGATGTTATCTAAGTCCTTTCGAAAATTTGGATCTTTAATGGCATATGCATCAAAAGCCTTTTCAAATAAGATTGCTTTTTCTAATATATCACATGTACTGTTCCATCTAGTACAAACATCAAGTGATAATAAGGCTTTTGAATCAATTGACTTCTCCTTTGCACACATTTTAAATGTTGCAAGCCTTGATGGTGATTGCCTTACATATTTAACTGCGTTTCGAATGCAATCAATGGGTTTATCTTGAGCTTTCAAACCATCTTGAACAATAAGGTTAATTATATGGGCAATGCATCTAACATGTAGATACTTGCCTTTATTAAGCAAGTTTGGCAACCTATTGCTCAATTCTCTAACTGCCACATCATTTGATGATGCGTTATCCATGGTAAATGCCATAACATTTTCTATCCCCCATTCGTATAAACACTTTTCAATTTCAATAGCAATACTAGCACCTCTATGGCTGAAAATAGGCTTAAAGTTAACAACCCTCTTGTGATAGTTCCACTCATTATCAATAAAATGTGCGGTCAAACACATATAATTGATACGTTGATTCGATGTCCACGTGTCTGTTGTGAATGACACTCTTGGTTTAGATTTAATAAAAAAACCTTTTAACTTTTTTTTCTCATCCATATAAAAATCAACAATGTCACGAGCAACAGTAAATCGTGAGGGTATCTTAACGTTTGGACAAATCGAATCAATGAACTCCCTAAACCCTTCCCGTTCAACAAATGAAAATGGGAGTTCATCCACAATAATCATTTT
The DNA here is from genome assembly GCA_039602395.1 of Deinandra increscens subsp. villosa. Lineage (NCBI taxonomy): Eukaryota > Viridiplantae > Streptophyta > Magnoliopsida > Asterales > Asteraceae > Deinandra > Deinandra increscens. Next base: position 60,814,482 of record JBCNJP010000009.1, on the reverse strand, counting down.
GATCAATGATTTTCTAACTTTAGATGGGTCAAACTTCCATGGTCCTAGACTAGTTTGACCCTCATCATTTTGTTTTGTACTAAGCTTAGATTGATTTTTTTCAGTATTTTCCGGGTTTTCAGGGCACCTTCTAAGATGTTTATTGAGAGCCGATGTACCATTTCTTTCCGAGTGGCAACATATATCTTTCTTGCAATACATGCACTTTCCTTTCGTTACTCCGGATTCATCTATGAATTGTGTGAAAAACTTCCAAGCATTGGCTTTTTTTGCTCTTGGTTTGTAAGCTCTTTTAGCGGGTCGTTTACCGGCTTGTTTCTCGTTAATGGGTTCGCTTCTGTCCTCATTGTCGTCACTCTCTGATATTTCTTGTAAATCCTCCATCTACAGATAAATAATCATATATTAACACAATCTAAAATAATATATACACAACATATATGACACAAAACTTAATATAATTTCTTAGGTCCAATCTTTAAGTTGAAGTTTCTGGTGTTAATTGTTCCCACGTGAATCCAAATTCTAAAATACTTTGAGATTGGAACTCCTTTCTTACACTTCTGTTGCTTCACGTGGAAAGCAATAAACAACCATCAGCGTCCACCACATCATATAAGTGCTAGGTTTATTATTTCTCCAATGATTCACAGATTCAATTCAGCTATTCGAACTTCGAAGTAAGTAGTGTGATACACATTATCTTTTTACAAAACTTAGAAAGAAGAGTACAAAGCATGTTTAACAAAATCGCAGCTCTGAAATTGCGTACATAACTAGTAAACAATCAGGTCCGAATAAATCGCAGAATGTAAGTAAATAACCAGGACCGATCAATTTTGATGAAGCTAAACACATACCTCAGGTCTAGGTCTCTTTGATGAAGCCATGGAGGGTCTCTTCTTATGAGCACAGGCTTCTTCGATAGCGATAGTGTGGTGTGCGTGAAGGAGATGGTAAAGAAGATGAAAAAACTTGGCTAATCCATTTCCGATGGATTTTGAAATGGTGAAGATCAAAGAAGATGAAAGGCTGAAAGCTTGGGATGGGATGGGACAGAACTACAGATTAAAGAAGAAGAAAAAAAGGACAAATCTTGATTTACTTTAGGAAGGGTTTTAGAAGTCAAGTAGAAGTAGATGAGGACCTAAATTGTACCATTTTCATGTAAAGGAGGAGAAATAGGCTGTGCATTTGCTGCAGTATTCATGTCCCATCCATCAGAAGTCAACATTTAAAAAAAAATAAAAAGTTGAATTATCGGTTTTCGGGTTTTCGGGTCGGACCGGTTTTCCGGACCAGAACCGGACCGGAACCGGTAAAGAGATAAGTCAAGAACCGAGAACCGACCCGGTAAAGGTTTTCGCGGTTCGGTCCGGTTCGGTCCGGTTGGTTCGTCGGTTTTCGCGGGTCGGACCGGATTTTGCTCACCCCTAGAGAGAATGGCGTTTTACGACGAACAACACAGAGCGTGTCGGGTTAGACACGGGATGTGTTGTTCCTTAACTGTTGATTTCGATTTCATGAATAGCACGGGGCATGCTCACCTGGGGCACAACCCATGTTGATCATCCGAAGAGCAGCATGGGGCGTGCTTGACTAGGCACAACCCGTGTTGTTCTTCGTGTTTTTCACCAGTCAACCGGAAAAATCAAAAGTTTGTGAAAAGTTTGAAAATTTTACATCAACCGGTTCGCAATCCTCCGATTTAGCAAACCCTATTAACCGTTTTTTCAAAACAACATTTTTTACCATATGAATCTAAGCTTTTTATAACTTAGGGTTCTTGAGGAAAATTAAAAAAATTGCTTTCAATCCATGATTTTTGACTTAGATTGATAACTAGGATAATTATCGACACTTATTACAACTATCCTAACACAGATTTTCATCGAATTCGGGTCAGATTTGACAAATTCGAATATAGCCCTATTTTGATAAACACCTAACTAAACTAAAGATTTTGAAGAAAAAGTGGAAGGATTTCGAGATACTTACATGATGGTGATGTGTTGAAGAAGATTCGTGGTCAAGTGAAAATTTTCGCCCAGAGAGAATCTTGAGCTCGGCCCGTATCAAATGATGTCACAAATGAGGGAAAACCCCTTTTGTTCGGTTTCTGTCGCGAGCAGCACGGGGCGTGCCTGTAGGGGCACGGGGCATGCCTGTAGGGGCACAGGGCGTGCTTTCCTTTTATTAAACCGTTTGTTTTTTTCGCGACATTTGAGACGTGCCGGGCGAGTAATTTTTTCTGGTGAATGTGTAAGTAATTCCGAACTTTAATTTTTCTTCAAAAATTATTTATTTTTTCTAAACTAAAACAACTTTGTTTATTTACAGGTCACAAGTTAGAATTGGTTTATCTTCGTTTTGATAATTTTAAAAAACTTATTTTGAAGAAAAATCCTATTCAATTTTATCAGGCGGGAATTCTGATAAATTTGAGAAAACGTTTTTCAGATTTTCAAAACAAGTGTGAAATAGATCGAAACACTTATCTGGGCCGATGGTTACTATTTCCACGTGAGTTGTAAAAGTAATTTTCCTGGTCGTTGATTTGACATCTTTCCTTCTGGCTTCCTGTTCCTTCCCATGGGTCCTTCCTGTACCTGAAATGAGGGTTTGTTGGCCAGACAAAACTTCTGCGGTGTGCAGTGTAGGTAGGAGACCAAAAATAAAAGGTGTTTTTAATAATATATATATACCATATATAATAATAATACTAATGCTAATATAATAGGAAAATTTTTGGTTAAACCGTAAACTCGGATTTTTCTTGGAATCCTGGTTTGTGTCCCTGGCAACGGCGCCAAAAAGCTTGATATGTGCTGAGGTGTTCTAAAAATATGTCAATTTATCATACCTATGTAGCAGCTAAAGCTTTTAAATTTATAATACCTGATTTACTTGATAACTACCATTTCACCACATTACACGGGCAAGTATATCCAGCGTGGGCAGTATAGTTAGTGGTAAGTTGAATCGGGGTCGATCAGGACACAATGGAAAATGAGAGCTCCCAATACTCAATCTTTGTTTACGTTTAACCAAAGTCTATTTTTTTAGGAAAATAGTTTTTGCTACTAAATATAAATATATATATATATATATATATATATATATATATATATATGTATATAAAAAGAAAATGGATCTTTGATCCCAAGTGTAACAGCCCAGACCCGTCGCAACCAAGATATTGTCCGCTTTGACAGCCGGCATGCCCTCAGTCATCCGCCCCTCACGGTTTTTAAAACGCGTCTTGGTGGGGGAGGTATCCACACCCTTATAAAGGCATGCTTAGTTCTCCTCCCCACCAATGTGGGATGTTACAATCTTGCCCCCTTAGGGGACCAACGTCCTCGCTGGCACACTAGCCGATGACCGGCTCTGATACCAATCTGGCACACCCCTAAAAATCCCACGCGCGACAACGCGTCGCAGGGAGCGTGACAAACCAGGATCGAACACATTAGCCATACGAACAGTCTATATGCAATGTAAAAGTAAAACCAAAGTAAATGCGTTTTTAAATGCGGAAGCGTAAACGACGAAAATTGTAATAAATGTTCAAGCGCCAAAACATGCGCAAACCGAAAGTTAATGAGTTCGAAAAGTATTAAAGTCTATGATGCATGCATGATAATAATAATCCTTAGGTTGTGCATCCTAGCTCGTGGCAGACAATCCAGTTTAGCGACCTGAGAAATAACATGCTAAAGTGTCAACACAAAGGTTGGTGAGTTCACAGGTTTATCAGTTCAATAACATTTCAAGTTCAGTTTAAGATTGACCGTTCAATAACGTCAAGTTGTAAGAGCATAATCACTAATATATATCAGATAGCTAGCTAGGCTATATACATGAAACTTCGCACGTTGATGGTCACCAAAGCTAACAGTTGTTTATAGTTTGCCTTGTTGTGTTTAGGACGAATATAACACCCGTTCGATATCCAATCGTGCCAGAGCGACTGACCCGGGTGGGGTTTGTCAGACCCAGTAGTACTACAATATATTTCCCGCTATCGTCATTAATACTAACGGTACCATAAGAAGGACTTTGTTGTATCAGTGTGCTACAAGTACTTCAAGTGATATATAAAAGTCTAATTATCTCAGTTGTGTAAATCATGCATGTTAATCTCCCCCAACAGGATTAAAACAGTAAAATGGGGCCGTGAAACTCACCTTAGGTTGCTCAGCAAAGTTTCCAGATAAACAGTTAATTCAAGTAGCAAGAACGAGTCTTGTGCAAGCAATCAATCACCTAACGAGCATTCAAGTATAAGTGTTGTGTTCTATAAACTACTAAGTCTAACGTAAACGATAAAAACGAAGGATCGTGAAGTTCGGAATAAGTCGAGGATGGCACGTGTGCCAAATCCGAGCGATTATCGGAAATAACGCGAGAAAATACAATATATATCTATAATATATATTTTCTAGGTTCAAGGATTTCTAAAAAATAATAAATATATATGTATATAATGTATATAATGTATATATATATATTTTACTAAACGTTCAAGTGACGTTAATAACGAATTTGCGAGGACAATATATATATATATATATATATATATATATATATATATACTAAAGTTCTCATAAAATATTCGATTATTCCAATAAAAATCCAACGGTATGCGTTTATATATATGAATCTACTTAAATATGTATATTTTACCTTTTTATGTATAAAACCGAAATTTTTATATCAACATATATATATATATATATATATATAGATGTCAAAACTATATTTTAATTTAACATGACAAGCTAAACATGTTTTACAATCCAAAATACGATTTACGAGGTTTAATGATCCTAAATATGTTTTACGAGGTTAAGGAGTGATTTTGGTATAAAATCTAGTAGTCTAATGCTCAAGAGAATGCAAAAATACCAAAAACAGAAAACATGGAGGTCACCGGGTTTGAACCCGTGACCTCTATGTCTCAACATAGTGTCCAAACCACCAGGCCAGCGACCTGTTGGTGTCAAAATTGCAATCGAAAGTGCTATATCCATCAGGAAGTCTAGAACCGGATCACAGGAAGAAGAACAGAAAAAGATATGTGGAGGACAGGTTTCGAACACGGGACCTCCTGGATATCATGCGCGCGCCTTAGCCACTAGGCTAGCGCGGCGTTTTTGGTTTCTAACCAGACTCATATGTTTAAATCTATTAGCGCGTGAGCCTCTTTCTTCTTCCTTAGAACTCCGGTGGCCGGAGTTTTATTCCGGTCACCGGAAAATCGCGAAACACAGGGAAACTCATTAAAAGTATGCGATTATCATAAAGGATGATTTACCTCGTGTCGTGGATGAAATACGGGATGATTTTGAAGCCGAAAAACGAACCGAAACGATAACGCGACCCGAACTCAAACACAAAACCGGAACGAACCGTGAAGTCTCGTCTGTTGCTACTGTAATCGAGATCACCAGGAGACTACGAGTGATTGTCGATGGTGGTGCGGGTGGCCGGAAAAGTGTTCCGACTGTGATAGTTGTGATGCGTCGGTTTGGAGACAACCAAGAGAGAGATAGGAGGAAGTTGAAGGTAGAAGGAACCTCAAATGATTTAGAAAGGGTGTAATACTCATCCCGTAACCGATGGAGTTGATTGCCGAGTTAAAGTTGTGTCGGTTAACGGAGACGGTGAGCTCGACAGTTACAGAAGTCTTCAAAACCAACTATGCGATAATGACACAACAAGTCCCTCACCACATTTTTCAAAAGAGGGTGATAAGTTCTAGGAATTGCAAGTCCAGTCCCCCCCCCAACTTTAGTTAATTAGGACAAGTTCTAGAATTTGCAGAATAAGTCCCTCATTGTTTATAAAGGATAACGGCATCTAACGGAGGTTAACGGAGGAACATATAACGATGGATATACGAGGAACGTCAAAATATATAAATCGTATAACGTTAATAAGAAAGTATGAACTTAAATGACTACATAAAATCATAGAAAATAATTCTCAATTCTCCATTTAAATTCACATAAAATCATAGGTTTTAAATCTATAACTTATATATTTAAAGTACATAACTCTATGATTAATAACTTGTAATTAGAATCCTTAAATTACATAAAATCATAAATGTGATTAAATTATATATATTTATCACCTAAAATCATAGGGTATAATTGTCACATAAAATGACGCAACGTTCACATGAAATCGTAACGTATGATTTACATAAAATCATAGAACAAGAATATCAAACGTCAAACTTAAGTGCATGCTCGTTTAGTGATTACTACACAAAACCCTAATTGCTAAAGTCAACGCAGATAAGCACATAAATGTTCACACAACATTTAATACGTTTTACGTTCAGTTAATGTCAGAAAATGACCTGAAAAGTCGGATTGTCACAGTATCCCCTTGTTGAAGAATTTTCGTCCTCGAAAATTGCGTAACGCGGTAAAAGTTAATGAGCTAGACACAAAGAAAAGAAAAGAAAAATTCTCAGTCGTCACATCATCCCCTTGTTGAAGAATTTTCGTCCGCGAAAATTAAACCAGTACCTGAACTAGACGAAGGCTGAACCTTGAATAGTCTGGGATATTTCTTCATCATCTGATCTTCACGTTCCCAGGTGAATTCAGGACCATGTCTCGAGTTCCAACGAACTTTAACGATTGGGATCTTGCTACGTTTTAATTGTTTAACTTCCCGGTCCATAATTTCTACCGGTTCTTCGATAAATCGAAGTTGTTCGTCCACATGCAACTCCTCGAGTGGAGTGATTAATGTCTCATCTGCTAAACATTTCTTTAAATTCGACACGTGGAAAACGTTATGGACCCCACTTAGCTCTGCTGGTAAGTTTAGTTCATATGCTGATAGACCAACTCTTTTAACAATCTCAAATGGCCCAATGTATCTCGGGTTTAACTTACCACGTTTACCAAAACGTACTACACCCTTCCAGGGTGAGACCTTTAACAAGACCTTGTCTCCTTCCTCAAATTCCAAAGGTCTTCTCCGTTTATCGGCATAACTTTTCTGTCTATCTCGTGCGGCTGCCATACGATTACGAATTTGCACGATTTTCTCTGTTGTTTCGAGTACTAACTCAGGACCTGTGAGTTGACTGTCACCAACTTCCGCCCAACAAAGAGGTGATCTACACTTTCGCCCGTAAAGTGCTTCAAACGGAGCTACACCAATACTGGTGTGATAACTGTTGTTATAAGAGAATTCCACTAAGGGTAAGTGTTTATCCCAACTTTCACCAAAATCGATCGCACATGCACGCAGCATGTCCTCAAGAGTTTGAATGGTCCGTTCACTTTGACCATCGGTCTGAGGGTGATATGCAGTACTCATGTCCAGACGCGATCCCAATGCTTCATGTAGAGATTCCCAACATTTGGATGTAAATCGAGCGTCTCGATCTGATATAATAGAAACTGGTACTCCATGTCGCGAGACGATCTCTTTAAGATAAATTTTGCCTAATGTCTCGGAGGTATCAGTTTCCTTGATTGGTAGAAAATGTGCCGACTTGGTTAAGCGATCAATAATTACCCAAATTGTATCACATCTACTTGCTGTACGGGGTAACTTTGTGATAAAGTCCATAGCAATTCCCTCCCATTTCCACTCGGGAATTTTTGGTTGTTGAAGTAACCCTGCCGGTTTCTGGTATTCCGCCTTAACCTTGGAACAAGTCAAGCACTTGCTTACGTAAGTGGCAATGTCGGCTTTCATCTTAGGCCACCAGTAAATCAGTTTCAAATCTTGGTACATCTTATCCGAGCCTGGATGAATAGAGTAACGAGACTTATGGGCTTCATCCATAATCAATTCCCTCAAATTTCCATACACGGGAATCCATATTCGGTTCGCACAATACCGGATACCATCGGATCTAACTTCCAGTAATTTATCCATACCCCGCAAGGATTCTAATTCAATGTTCTCATCTTTGAGTGCTTCGAGTTGTGCATTCCGGATCTGATCAGGTAATCCTGTATGAATAGTAAGTTGCAACGCACGAACTCTTCTAGGCTTGGGGTTATCCTTCCGGCTTAAGGCATCAGCTACTACATTAGCTTTGCCTGGATGGTATCTAATTGCGCAATCGTAGTCATTAAGAAGTTCCACCCAACGACGTTGTCTCATGTTCAACTCCTTTTGAGCAAAGATATGCTCGAGACTTTTGTGATCAGTGTAGATAGTACACTTTGTACCATAAAGATAATGTCTCCAAATTTTCAACGCGAAAATGACTGCTCCCAACTCCAAATCATGAGTTGTATAATTCTGCTCGTGAATCTTTAACTGACGAGAGGCATAAGCTATGACTTTCTCCCTTTGCATCAGCACGCAACCTAATCCTTGCTTCGATGCATCACAATACACCACGAAATCATCACTACCCTCTGGTAGGGATAATATTGGCGCGCTACAAAGTTTCTGCTTTAGTAGCTGAAAAGCGGCGTCATGCTTTTCATTCCAGTTATACGCCGTTCCTTTATGCGTTAGCGCCGTAAGAGGTTGGGCTATCTTTGAAAATCCCTCAATAAATCGTCTATAATAACCTGCCAAACCAAGAAATTGGCGAATTTCCGTGGGTGTCTTAGGCGCAGGCCAATTCTTAATTGCCTCAACTTTGATTGGATCAACGTGAATCCCCTGATCATTAACGATATGACCAAGAAATTGCACCTCACGCATCCAGAAATCACACTTTGAAAATTTTGCATACAATTGCTCCTTCTTGAGTAACTCTAAGATCAAACGAAGATGTTGTTCGTGCTCCTCCTTAGACTTAGAATATATCAGAATATCATCAATGAAGACGATGACGAATTTATCGAGATATGGCTTGCAAACGCGATTCATCAAGTCCATGAAAATCGCTGGTGCGTTGGTTAACCCAAATGGCATAACCATGAACTCATAATGACCATAACGAGTTCTAAACGCTGTTTTCGAGACATCCTCCTCGCGGACTCTCAGTTGGTGATAACCTGATCTTAAATCGATTTTGGAATAATAGCTAGATCCTTGTAGTTGATCAAACAAATCATCGATTCGGGGCAAGGGATAACGATTCTTGACAGTCACCTTGTTGAGTTCTCTGTAATCGATGCACATTCGAAAGGTTCCATCTTTCTTTTTAACAAACAACACTGGAGCTCCCCAGGGCGATGAGCTAGGCCTAATAAATCCCTTTTCAAGTAGTTCTTGAAGTTGAGTATATAGCTCTTGTAACTCATTTGGTGCTAAACGATAAGGTGCACGAGCAATAGGCGCTGCTCCAGGAGCAAGATCAATCTGAAATTCGACTTCTCGATGAGGCGGTAGACCTGGTAGATCTTCCGGAAAGACTTCAGGAAAGTCCCTCACGATCGGGATATCTTCAATTCTCTTCTCCTCATTTGTTTTCTCTGAAATGTTCGCGAGAACAGCAAAATGTCCTTTACGCAAACACTTCTGTGCCTTTAGAAAAGATATCACACCCATAACAGTACCACACTTTTCTCCTTGAACCGAGAGCAATTCTCCACTAGGCAATGGTATTCGAACGATTTTCTCATGACAAACGATTTCAGCACGATTCTTGGATAGCCAATCCATTCCCACAATAACGTCAAAACTTCCCAAGGAGATAGGCAAAAGATCTATTTCTAACTTATGGCCAGCCAATTCCAATTTACAGTCTTTAACTATATGGGTAGACTCAACAAGTTTACCATTAGCAAGTTCAACTACGTATTTAGCATCTAAAGGAGTCATGTTGGCATTTATCATATTGCTAAATTTAGTAGATATGAAGCTTCTATCGGCACCAGTGTCAAACAAGACTAGAGCATAGTATCCGTTAAGAGAAAACTTACCAGTAACGACATTTGGATCTGCTCTGGCATCTCCCGAGCCTATGACAAAAGCTCTACCCCTGGCACCATTCCCACCATTGTTCCCATTGTTGTTGTTATTATTGCCATTGCGATTGCCAGTGTTGGTGTTATTGTTGTTATAGTTGTTGTTGTTTCCACCGTTCAGCTGGGGACAATTTCTTTTTATGTGGCCTTCTTTCCCACAATTAAAACAACCTTTAGGGGCTTCAGCATCCTGAACTTGTTTCCCATTGTTCTTAACCCTGCAGGTTTTGGACTGATGACCCTTCTTTCCACAATTTGCACACACATAAGAGTCACACGCACCATAGTGATGGAAACCACACTTGTTACAACGTGGGGAATTTCCCATGTATGATGATCCTCCTTGGCCGCCTCGGCCTTGATTGTTCTGCTTCTGGTTGTTCGAGGAGAAATTCCTAGAATTATCAAACTTGCGATTCTGGTTTTGATGGTTCTGTTGATTGGAAGACTTGTTTCCAGACTGATTCCCAGAATTATCCCACTTTCTTTTGTTGTCAGAGGCTCCAGTAGTTCCTTTTCTAGGAGGTAAGACTCCTTGGTCAACTGCTTGATTCGTGAGCCTATTGGCAATCCTTACAGCATCACGAATGGTCACAGGGTTTGAGGCAGTCACCATTCCCTGGATTTGGGGCACTAAACCCTTGATATACAGCTCAATTCTTCGGTAAGCAGGTGTGGCGATTCTAGGGCACAAATTCGCAAGAGAATTTGAACGAGTAGTGTAAGCTTCAATTTCAGACCCCTCCATCTTGAGATTATACAACTCAGTTTCCAATTTCTGGATCTCGTCCCATGGACAATACTCTTCTTGTAGCAACTCTTTAAACTCGGCCCAAGGCACGGCATTAGCTTCTTCAATCCCCAGCATCTGCACCTCAGTCTTCCACCAGGTGAGAGCCGGTCCTTCCAAAGTACCCGTGGCAAATTTCACTTTGCTAGCCTCAGGACAGTTGCACATTTCAAAAGCAGATTCCACTTTTTCAATCCAGTGGAGTAGGCTAACAGCTCCTTCAGTTCCTTTGAACTGATTAGGCTTACAGTCCATGAAAGTTTTAAATGTAGCATTACCTGTACATACATTCATACAACCATTCAATCACAGATTACCAACACGTGTGATCACATCAAACAACAAAACACGAATTTTGTGTTACCTTGGGGTGGCCCTGCATTTCCTACACCTTGGACATGTGCCGCTAAAGCATCAGCCACATGTTGGTTGATCAGTGCAGCCAATTCAGCCGGTGTCATGTTTGGTACATTTCCATCTGCCATTATCTTCAATTCACAATTACCCAAAATGAGAATAAGATATAACATGAATCACAACAACCATCACATAAGTAATAAATTACTTCACAAGAGACAATCACATATTAAATAGTAAATCCCATTTCAAATAAAATGCAACTCGTTCACAAATTATCCAACAGAAATTCAAAATTCAAAATGCATAGTCTTGGGAACATCCTCCCGATAAAACAAACAACCAAACAAAACAAAAGTGAAAACAAATAACTCAGGAGCTATCATGATCACCGGATGCATCAGGCATCTCCTCCTCCGGTTCCTCCTCGGGATCCTCTTTAGGTTCTTCCTCGGGATCCTCCTCAGGTTCTTCCTCGGGATCCTCCACAATGGGTTCTTCAACAGGTTCTGCCGGAGCCGGAGGCGCAGCCTCCCTGGCCAACTCAAGCTCAGCAACTCGAGCCGTGAGTGCCTCAACCACCTCTGTGAGATGATTCACCTGATAATATGTGTCACTCAGTGTCACTTGATGCTCGGCCTGGCGTGCATTAGTCCCTTCCAAGTCTTCCTTAAGGATAGCAACTCTGAGACTGGTGTTGGCCCCATTATCCTGTAGTTCTGTGACCATATCAAATAGCTTCATAATGTCCCTGAGCGAGCGGTCAAACATAGAGACCATTGCCGCGACAACTCGTTCAATGGAATACGGCAGTTCGGTAGAAAGAACCGAGTTGACGACGACTCTGTTGGAGTAGGTGGCACTTGTTCCCGATGAACCCAACTAGCCACGAGTGACTCATACCAGCTCCAGTTGCCATTATCTCTTCCACGAACGACAATTGGTTCTCCATATACGTGGCCCTCGGAAGTTATCCTCCGAACACCATGAGTCGGGGTAGTAGGACCCGAAGTAACCCGCCTACTGGTGACGGATGGGGAAGATGATGATGAGGATGATAGGGAAGCGGATATCCATCCATCCATGTCTGCATATATACCATATATATACATATATAAGTACAAGTAACACATAGTCAAATAGGCACATACTAGTGTGTGTGTTTGAGTGTATGACTAAGGTGTAACTAAGGCTATAGTCGGTCCACTAATGCAAACCTAGTTCACTATAACCAATGGCTCTGATACCATCTGTAACAGCCCAGACCCGTCGCAACCAAGATATTGTCCGCTTTGGCAGCCGGCATGCCCTCAGGCATCCGCCCCTCACGATTTTAAAACGCGTCTTGGTGGGGGAGGTATCCACACCCTTATAAAGGCATGCTTAGTTCTCCTCCCCACCAATGTGGGATGTTACAATCCTCCCCCCTTAGGGGACCAGCGTCCTCGCTGGCACACTAGCCGACGACCGGCTCTGATACCATCTGTAACAGCCCAGACCTGTTGCAACCAAGATATTGTCCGCTTTGGCAGTCAGCATGCCCTCAGGCATCCGCCCCTCACGGTTTTTAAAACGCGTCTTGGTGGGGGAGGTATCCACACCCTTATAAAGGCATGCTTAGTTCTCCTCCCCACCAATGTAGGATGTTACACTAAGTATCGTGGAGTCAGTATTGATTGGAATAACGACGCTAGTAACTTATAGTCAAGTTGTGGTTTTATTACCTTGGCTCAAGATTGTTCACTGGCAGAAGGTCAGCCATCTTTCGGCCCTCTTTGGCCGACTCAGCATCATATTGCTAATCGTATGTGAGGAGTACGAATGCCGAGGGAAGGTGCTGCCAGTGGAAAAATAAAGTGGTATAATGCCACTTAGTTACGGGGTCCCTGACTCCGGCAAACTTACCGTACTCGACACGCCGTCATGAACCAGCAGGGAAACAACCCTGCGTGGCAGATTATTTTATTATAAAAATGATCTTGTTAAGGGGCTAAGACCAGTCCATACACCGCTCTCGCATAATATATGTCTGACCAGAGCCAAGTTCATGAACACGTACCTCTCGGTTCTCGTGAAGTGACAAAATATTACCAACCCTCGTTCCCAACCAAATACTTTCAGCCCGCATGATGTGTTGCAAACACATCCTGTTTTCTTATGCCTTTTGTTATGTATTTGAGTCAATTTTGAGTCGGTTTCTATTTGTTTTGGTAGTGTTTAGCTAAGTTAGTGTCTTTGGAGTCTTGTTTATGTTTTTATGAGTTTTGTAGGTTTTTAATAAAGTCCCGAGGCCACGAGAGAAAGATGGGAGGAAGTGAAGAAAAGAAGAGGACAAGTGCTGAACAAGATGTCCCAGGCGTATCGCCTGGGACTGGATAGTTTCTAAGCGATACGCGCGGAGCTGGTAGTCAACAAAAGTCAAAGTCGGTTCCGCCCGACTAAATTGTCGTGTACATGAGCGCCAGGCGTATCGCCTGGCGGGAATATATTGGCAAGCGATACGCTTGCCGCCTAAAAACCCGCAGATTTTGCTTAATCGATATAAATTCGATGTTAGGGTTTGTATTCGAGACTTTTCGACTGGTGGCCGATCTCAGAGATCAGAGGGGCGATTTTCAAGAGGAGAGAAGGGCTGGAATCATTCGGAAACATCAAGGGTCAAGCAATCAACGTCGATTTCATATCCGGTTTTTCTGATTATTCTTGTTCTTTAATTGTTGAACCCTAAAACCATGCTTATGATTGAATTTACAGACTTTGTGTTTGATTTGTTTGTTTTCATGGTGGTAGGCTAAATAATTGCTACCACCTAGACTGATTTGATGATCAATTGATGTTTGCTACTATACTTGGTTTATGATTACTTGATTGATGTTATGTTTCTATTCAATTCCATTGTTGACATGATTGTATGCGTATGACCACTAGAGTTAGGGTTTGAATTGATTTACTAAACTGCTTAGCCTGCGAATGTCTTTCGGTTTGGGTTGGGTAATCGGTTGCGTGACTGTGTGTTTGTGATTGATTTGATTATCTGTCTTGATTATCATAGTTTAGTATTTTAGTGAATTCCCTGATTCTTGTGTGCTGCCCTAGTTAGACAAGCCGGAAGGTGATAGCTAGGTCGGGTAGTCGGGTTGGCTAGTGGATTAGGATCACATCGCCATCGGGAGAGGAATGCCCTAGGAAGTTAGTTAGCTTGCTATTCCGTGTCAGTTGTGTTGATTAGTGGTAGTTCCTGCTAGCTTAAGGTGCCTAAGATTGTTTCGAGGGTGGTTAGGTCTAGTTGAGGTTGGATGTACCCGAAAGGTGAACTCCTGTCCGAACGTTAGGAACATTTGCTAAGAAGGACTTAAAAGGTGAATTAGCTGCCATCAGAGTAGTTATAGCCAAGTAGGGTAGTTAGCGTTGATTGGGATTCTAGGTCTGGGTGGTGCCTCTCTATCATTGTTTGTTTTCCTGAAGGTCCTTGCTTTCGGTTATTAGTTGATAGTCAGTTAGTTAGTTAGTTAGTTAATTTAGTTAAAACCAATCTCAATTCAAAAACCCCAAATTACTCAGTATTTCCATTTCTTAGGTCCTAGGTTAAGTCTTTGTCTATAGAGTGTCCTTAGGGTTCGATATCCCGGTCTTGCCTTAGCTTTAGCTACTATCCGATAGGTACACTTGCCTTAGGGTTCGGTTTAGTTTAGGTATTTTCGGTAAAATTAGGTGTGTCTAGGTCTAGGTTTAGGTCTAGGTTTTTATTACATTTTTAGGTACGTTCCGAGCACATCACCGCACCTGCGTGGTCAACCGAGTTTGCTTACATAGACATAAGGACCTCGAACGTATCATGTAGCATGGGACGCGATTCACCTTTCGGATCATGCATCGTTCCCCGATCGGGTGTCACAGGTCCGGCCTTTGGGACTTCGATTCCCCACATGGTCTGTGATATGTGAAGCACGCTTGGTTCAGAAAATCAGTAATACACTTTCAATAAAAAGGGTTTTTATAAAGTCATTAGACACACCTTGAACCATTGCAATAAAAGCAACTTGAAGACTTGTTAAAAGTTTGTTAATCCCAATCAAGTGTAAGAATTTGGCCAATCATGGCTTAAAGATTTGCCAGCCAGTAAAAGAAGATTTCATAGACAAAATACTTTCATTTACTAAACTAGTTGAGTTTCTTACAGACTCTTACATACTTGAAGATACAAAGGAACCAAGTGGCTCGGTAACTAATCTACAAGTGAGGGGGGGAGAAAAGAATTGTGCAAGTTGAGGAATAGAGGAGAGCAAGCTTCTATAGGCAAATTCTGGAGAATGGCACGGGGCGTGCTCCATCAAGCACGGGCCATGTTGTGTCAGACGAGCAGAGTTTTGTCTCTTTTGATGTTAGTGGCATGGGGCGTGTTAGGCGGAGCACAGGGCGTGCCGTGTCAGAGAGGTCAGCGGCATGGGGTGTGCTAAGTCAGGGGCACAAGGTGCTGATCAGAAGTCAATCCAGGTCGGGCATAGGGTGTGTTGATGAGGCACGGGCCGTGCTAGAGCAGTGTTTTCCAAACTTTGTATTTTTTGCTAGATAATGCTCCTTTTTGTACTTTGGCTCTAGAAAACATGAAAAACTAAAAAGAAAACAAAATTACTTTGTTTTGTTGTTAGTAGCTAGGTTTTTTTTCCGACTTGTGAGGATATTTAAGTTAATAAATATATATGATTTAGCGTATATCAACCCCCTCCGTTAGCTAACTCCTTCACTTGCTTAGCTACATCACCCACCGTCCTTTGTAGATCCAGAAAAGCTGCGTGTTGATTTCTCAGAAGTGTATCATGCTCCATCATCTTTTTATGGGTCGCCTCATCTCTCGCGACTAATTGTTGCAAAATATGGGTTTGATTCATGATCAGCACTGTAAGCTCCTTTAATTTGTAGTCGCCTCTCATTTCCTCCACCATTTTGATTATATCGCAGTTGAAAACAAGGCGGGTTGCCTCCATCTTTCCACCCTGAATTCTGACTAATCCTCCACCCGGACTGGAATGACTTACCGAACTAGTTTCGATTTCCAATAAAGTCTACCTTATCAGCAGAGGCGAGTGGGCAGTCACGGGTGTCGTGAGCTCCAAGACATAGCTCACATTAGTAGAATTTTGGAGCTATAAGTCATGGACTTGTTTCCTAAGGGCTTCTAATTGGGCCTGAGTAGCAGTGTTTGAACTAATGTGATGAACTCCCCTAAGAGTAGAAGATGATGACATAGTGGGTGCTAATGTAACTATCCTAGGGGCCACCTGCTCGGCATTTACAAAGCTCTCGAAAGGTTGTTTGCATTCATCGACTGTGAGCTTTTCCATCAATGTCCTCCAGCAGATATATTTAATTCCTTTTGAATAGCATTAGGTAAACCATTGTAGAATTTCTCGTTATCGCCCAGTCCGTCAACCCGTGTTGCGGACATTTGCTGAGAAGGGTGTTAAAACGCTCATATGCTGTAGAATAAGGCTCGTCGGGAAGCTGTGGATTTCCTCCCGGGTACGCGAAGCCTTTGCTGGAGGGTGGTACTATTTCAGAAATTTTTGCTTCAGATCTGCCCAGGTGGAAATTGAGTTAGGAGGAAGCGTCTGCAACCATACGGCCGGTCTAGATGCGAGCGAGAAAGGGAACAACCGTAGGTATATAACATCATTAGTAACTCCAGTGAGTCCGAATGTGTTACAAATACGCACAAACCTCAAAATGTGAGAGGGTGCGTCTTCATCATCACGTCCGTTGAATTGAACCAAATTTGTGAGTGCATTGATGACGTGAGATGGGATCTGCCAATTAGCGGTGGCAGTGATGGTGGTGGGTGTGATAGCGAAGCTGGCATCGTCAAAGCCGACACTAGCCTGCTGATGGACAGTGACACGTGCAGCCATGGTGATGATTGGAAAGTGGAATGGATAAAGTGGTATGGAATGATGAACAGACTCAAGAAAAGACAAGAAAACCTAAGAATCTAGACTCAAGAATAAAATACCTTAAAACTCTAGACACAAAAATAAATCCTATAACTCTAGACATGACAGAAAACCTATAAAGACTCAAAATTTCCTAGTTACAACCTAAGTTGATCTTGCTATTGCCAAGTGTCCCCGGCTACGGCGCCAAAAACTTGATGTGTTTGGAACGACTACTAAAAATAACTAACTTAACCTAAACCTAATCCTAGACCTAGACACACCTAATTTTACCGAAACTAAACCGATCCTACAGGCAAGTGTACCTATCGGATGTAGTAAAGCTACAGAAGACCGGATATCGAACCTAAGGACACTATGTAGCTAGACACAACCTATAACCTAAGAAACAAAAATACTGAGTACTTTGGGCTTTTGGATTTAGGAATTAAATTAATTTAACTAACTAATTAATTAACTAATTAACCGAAGCAGAGAACCCCTAAGAGAAAACGATATGAGAGAAACAGTACCACCTAGGCCTAGATTCCTAAATCACGCTATTGACTTCTAATGGCTATGACAAAGATGATGGAATCATGATCTTAATGACAACTCTAAGAACACCCTAGTGGACCCCAGATCACTTACTAGGTGTGACGCAATAGGAAATCCTAAGAATTGAATACGCTCATTGATTGGTTAGGTCACCTCCCGGCTTGTCCCTAATTGATTATTCTAGTGATTGAACGATTGGTTCACCTTTTAAGTTCGTCCCAACCCACCTATCCTGACCACCTTCGACAGACTCTAGGGCACCTTAAGATAGACGAAGCCTCATTAAGGTCTACAATTAACACAAGCAGCATATTAATTAACTAACCTAGGGAATTTCCTTTTGGGATAATTTGATCCTAAATAGTTAACCAACCTGACTAATCATTGCCCTTATCACTGTTGGAAAAGGGTGTCCTGACCCGAAAAAATTAACGAACCCGACCCGATATTAACCCGTAAGAGTTACACCCGGGTCAACGGACCATAAAACTAATTACCCGTTAATTAGTATCCAAACGAATGATTGGTTGATTATATAAATAATTGATTATTTATATAATTAAACGACAAAACATTTACAGTTAAAACAGTTGCGTTTTAATTAAACGGGCTGATCAGTTGTTACTGGATTAACAGACTGATCAGATTGGTGGACTGGTGAAGATCGCGACCAGGCCCAGTCCATCAGAACCCGATCCGCGATTTTATTATTAAAATATGGTTTAGAGGAGTAGAGAGTAATCAATAAAAAAAAGAACCCTAATCTCCACTCTCTCTCTCTCTTGCGTCGACCCTAAACCGGCGCTACCCCCGATCACCACCCGGCGCCACCACCACCATTCATCGCCCGTCTAATGGATCCCCGTTTAGCGAGTGTTTGTTCTCGTTTGGAGGATGAAGGCAAGATCGTGCGAGCCGCAACCGAAGCTGAGGCTTCGGCTCAAGCCGCCGCCACCGCAGCCGAAGCCGAGGCTTTGGAACAATCTTGGACAAGTCTCAAGCACCTAAAACGGAGCAAGAGATAAGCCAAATGGCATCGATCCCATTTGCCTATGCTATTGGATCTATCATGTATGCCATGCTCTCCATATGACCTGATGTCTCGTATGCATTGAGTGTGACTAGTCGGTACCAACAGACGCCAGGACTAGCTCACTGGACGACTGTAAATAACATATTGAAATATTTAAGAAACACCAGTGATATGTTTCTCGTATATGGAGGTGTTGATGAAGATCTTACTGTACGATGCTACACTGATGCTAGTTTTCAGACTGACCGATATGACTCTCGCTCGTAGTCAGGATTCGTTTTCACTCTTAACGGAGGGGCTGTTTCTTGGAGAAGCTCAAAACAGCCATTAGTAGCAGATTGTACTACTGAATCCGAATACATAGCCGCCTCAGAAGCTGCTAAGGAAGTTGTATGGATAAAGAAATTCATATCTGATCTCGATGTCGTGCCTAGCATTAGGCAGCCAATTGAGATGTTGTGCGATAACACAGGCGCTGTAGCTCAAGCCAAAGAGCAAGGGCCTCACAAGAAGGCCAAGCACATCCTGAGGAAATTCCACTACATAAGAGAAGTAGTCGGCAATAATGAAAATAAAATAAGAAAAGTACACACAGATCAAAAGTTAGCTGATCCCTTCACTAAGCCTATGACTCAGGACACTCATATATGCCACAGAGAAGCGACATGCCTTAGATTAGCTAAAGACATGTTTTGATTTAGTATTTGGATGTATGAACATCAGCAGTTATCTATATTCTTCTTATTCCATCTGTCTAATGCAATAATGAATTACATAACTGTGTTCAATATTAATACATTTAATCCTTGAACAACAAGTCTTTGTTCTAAATGTCCGTAGCCGATTAGTTTAGTGGGAGTTATACTAAATTAAGACTATTGTGTGACCACTTGAACCTTAAAGCAGTTTAACGTTCAAACTCACATACCTCATTAGTGAATGACGTTGGACGTAACTCGCATCATACAACGCGAACATGGAAGTCTTGCTTGCTTGATTAATGCATGCTCTAATGTATCCTTAGACCTGAGACGCATATTTGAACTTCCTTCTACTAAAGAACATTCTTTGATTGCAGCCTAACGTTGCCGCGTAACTGCCAACCATAACAGATACTTTTGGGAATGGCTCTGAAGTTTAGTGGGAGTTGTATGCCTCAACAAGGAATTCTGTATTCTTGCTTCGGCAACAACTAGGCATAAAGGCGCCCTCGTTGATTCCAAGTGATAAGTGTGAGGCCTTACCCAAACTTACTATGTGTTTGTTGGATCACTTCGAATTGTATCGAGAACGAGAAACGATGAATCATATATGAGAGTCCATGTCTCATAATTCATCAATGTCTTATACAGAAAGGAACATATTACCTTATATATCATTTCTCATCACGTGTCAGTCTCACATTTCACAACTATTCATCCACACGTTTTCTTTTATTTGTTGAGATGGGCGGTGTAGCCAGAACCTCATATGCTTATTAGCTACGCAAGTCCCTGTTCTCTCTCATTTCCCGGTTGTATCTCTCTCTCATACTGTCTCTCAAATAATCGGTGTGAACGATGCTCTATGTCGCCGACCGACAAGGACGACGCTCCGTCTCCGATGGCGAGGTTGAAGCAATGATCCAGATCTAAAATGGCTTTTTCTCTCTACCGACAAGGTTGCAACCAATGTTCGCCACTGTTGATCTGAAACAACCTATGATCGTTGATACGTTTCCGTCCTTCGAACGTTGAAGCGACGATCCAGATCCAGCAGGACGTTAAAGTGTCCATCCAGATTCGAAGAAGGTGCGTTTCCGGAATCCGAATTCGAGGATACGCCTCTCCACCTCCGCGACCTCGCTGTCGCCGCCCTGCACGACGACATTGAGGCACTTTGTGAAGCCGTAGGTCTCCGATGATGACGTCACTTCCTAATCTACACATGTCTCCTGCATTACATCATCATTCTACTCGATTGTACAAGACGGTAATTTCTTACCTCTTCTTTTCGTCAATTGCGATCGATCGATTTAGTGTTTCTATACCTACATTTCTCTGCTCGATTGAACTGTTTTATCTATAAAGCCCAATTGAATTGGTTATTTTTCTGAACTGAACTCCGTTGTATTCTTTTTATACTTCAATGTGTTATTAATTGACGATTTTAAAGTTTCATGCTTCAGTCTGTTTATGTTAAATTGATGCCTCAAATCTGTTTATGAATTGATCTGCTTTCAGATATCATTGATAAACAAAGTTTAATTTAATATATTCAAAGTCATCTAAAACTAAAGCTTATCTTATTAGGTTTCTCCATTTGCTTTTATACACAACAAGTTGATTCTGATTAATGAATTGGAACTTGCCCTTATGCTCTTCATTTAATAATATGTTGTTTTTAATTTTGATTTATACACTAGCATATATACTAAGTTTGTATGTGGATATGACTTCATTTGATAATCCTCTTTCTATCATTTTTTTTGTATTATAATGTAATTGCATCAAGACACAAGTGTGTCCATATGTATTTCATATAAATTTGAAACTAAATTTGGGTTATTGAAACAATTTAGAAAAATTTAAAATTTCAAAGTACATTTTATATTAATCCTTGGTTTGCCCTTTTTGGCTATTATTTAGTACATGTATTATGGTAAATTTGGGTTACTGAAACAGTTTTGGAAAAGCTTTGTTTTGTTCATGGATTATAATAAATTTGAGTTACTGAAACAGTAGAAAAGCTATAGATTCCAAAATACATTTTAAATTGGTTGCATTTTTTTGGAGTAGTTTTTAGTTGAAGGATTACAGTCCGTCACTAGTAAGCTATTGACGATGTGCATGTGCTTTTCATTTTGATTTATTTGAACCTGCCCATTGTTGCCTTCATAGCTTATCTGAATGTGTATATTGGTCACACTGTTAGTTTTAGTTTTTCTTTTAAAGGTTTCGTAGCTGTTATTAGCATATCTTCTTAACGGTTAGAAATAAAGTAGTAAATTTATTAAATTTATAAGTAATTATTGGTTTTAAGGGGCTAAAGCATTCAAGTCATTCACACCCCCACAAAGTTAGAAGTAAAGATGTACGTGCCAAATGGGATTACTTTGGTTTAGAGACTGTTAGTTTAGGATTGATCATTAGTATATTTCTTGGTATGGGAATAGTTCATTAACCTAATAGTATCTAACAACTGGCCATATAATGAAAAAGAATATGAAAACTGAAATCAACGACACATTATTGCATTCGTCTGTTAGGCTGCTGTTTTAACATTCATAGAGCTTACAATAGGCCTCATATGTAAGCCTGGAACTCCTTTTAGTTATTGAAAATGTCTATGAAAGTTCACTCATCAGTAGTTTAATAAGATAAAGACATATCCACACTTTGTGTCCATACAATAATTTGTATTTAAATTAATTCCGAAAGACGAGTTCGTGATGGTTTGATAGCAAGGTTATAGTGTAGGCAATACCTACCAAAACTGATGTTATGTAAAGCCTAGATTCCATCTCGTATTATCTTTGAAGTTTATGATTATTCTATGAGCAAGCTTTAGTAGATTAGAAACCCGCACAGATGAATTAAGAGAAAACAAATTCTATAGGGTATTTGATTAGAGTAATTAGAACATATGCAATGAAATGTTTGGTTAACGGATCAGATTATTTTCAGTTATTTGTCTATAGCAGTTTTATCTTAATACTTTGTTTTCTCTGTAGATATGTATCCGAACATGGTATTAGGGTCAAGATTTGTATGTATGTTTCTCTTTGTTCTTTCTGTTTTTTTTGGCATTAATAATTTATTTAATTTGGTATACTAAAGTTGTATTTTCTTTTTGTATTTAGGCATCCTCAAGTGGCCCATTACAAAGGGACTGCATTGGCTAATTATATTAAAGGTTAGTCTCTGTTGTCTATATACTTCATACATTTATTGCTATAAACCTGCTTTAGATGTTCCCAGACCATATATTTTATCATTTGAAACGGTATGGAGCTAATTTTTATGGGCAATAATGATACCAATATCGGTTCAGTATTAAACCATCTTTTTATCTTTTTTCGCTTAGAATTGCTAAGATACATGTCGGGGTTAGGTTATGCCAGTTTCAAATTAGGTTAGAGGCAAATTTTTGTTTGAACCAGTTTCGAATTAAATTAGACTATGAAAATTACCTACACCGGGTTTAAAACCTGTTTCGACTTCATGTTTTTTTAATTTCTAGGAAGATTGCTCGCCATATAATGCAATGACAAGAAAACATAACTTTATTTCTATTATATCAGCAAATCTTTTTAGTTTCGAGCGTCATTATAGTTTAATTATACTTTAAATCAAATGAGCGTGTTTTTGGTTTTGATCCTAATATTTACTTTTCATTGATTTTTACTAATCCATCTCATTTGACCCATTTCATTTGTAGGTGATTTTATGAGTTACACCGGTACAAGCAACCCAACCTATTCTTAGGTATATTAATTATTCTTTAGATCTTTTGCTCTTTTCCTCTTAGTTAGATAGACATATAGTGAAATCAATGTCTGCATTTGTTTTATACTCGCATGTAGTTTTTCTTTAATTTGTGTTGATGCGTGTGTGTTTGCTAAAGCATGATCTTTGAATACATGTATCTAACTTTTTAAATGAACTTATTGCATTTGGATTATGGAGGCCAATCGAGGAAACATGAATCCAAAGAGTAAGTACAATTTTATAACAAATAGAGTTAAGCTTTCTGTTGTATTAAATATATTTTACTTTTAAAGTATTGCTTCTAAATTGTCTATTCACTAATTCCTGTTGTTTTCGCTATACAGATCTGAAAATCATATAATGAATTCAGTTTGTGATATATTTGAGTTGTTTTGTAGGTCAGACGCTTGTAGTCTGAGCTAGAAAAATGAATCAACGTAGTGGGGAAAATCCCCTACACGGTGATCGATACAGTTGGAAAAGAGTGAACTGGACAAAGCCTTTCGTCGTGTAGAACTGTAATCGCATCGGCAAGATGGCGATGGCTTTAGCAGCAGAACGTAAATGAAAATCGTTACTGAGTTGCCTATAAATGGAAAAAAATAATTTAAAGATACATCGAGGTAAATCTTTATACCCACTTTTTATGTGATAAGGGTTCGAATAGGATAACTTTAAACTAAGAATTGAGTATAATGGTTAAGTTTGATGTTTAGAATTGAATGACTGAGACTGAAAAAAAAAATTATCCAGTTATGCATACATTCATTTCTTTTGTTGTTTACTGAATTCATTTCTTTTGTTGTTTACTGAATCTCATATTTTGTTAAATAGAAACTCAACCGTGTCAAATACATTTAATAGTCAACATGTAAAACACAACGAAAATACGCAACACTTACAAAAACATAATAAACACAGAAAACACAATAAACACAGTGGCACGTCAACTCACTTTACGATAATTTAACAAACCGCGGAAATGCGCGGGCAATTTACTCGTGACAATGAATGCACAAGTCATAAGTCTCCTTGATCTGCAATCAGAAATACTTTCACTGACGGCTTAAAGTGTCAATATTGGTTGGTGTAGCCATGCATTGTTAGAGTGCCTCTGACTGCCCTCATTATACTGTCGCGTTCAGTCCAAGTGGGAGACTGTTGGAAAAGGGTGTCCTGACCTGACAAAATTAATGAACCCGACCCGATATTGACCCGTAAGAGTTACACCCGGGTCAACGGACCATAAAAGTAATTACCCGTTAATTTATATTCAAACGAACGATTGGTTGATTAAATAAATTATTGTTTCTTTATTTAATTAAACGACAAAACATTTACAGTTAAAACACTCGCGTTTTAATTAAATGGACTGATCAGTTGTTACTGGATTAACAAACTTATCAGATTGGTGGACTGGTGAAGATCGCGACCGGGCCCAGTACGTCAGAGCCCCCGTCCATGATTTTATTATTAAAATAGGGTTTAGAGGAGTAGAGAGTAAGCAATAAAAAAGAACCCTAATCTCCACTCGCTCTCTCTCTCTCTATCTCTCTCTCTTTTGTCGACCCTAAACCGGCGCCACACCCTTGTCGCCGCCGATCACCACCTGGCGCCACCACCACCGTTCATCGCCCGCCGATGGATCCCTGTTTAGAGAGTGTCTGTTCCTGTTTAGATGAGGAATCCAAGATCGCGCGAGCCGTAGCCGAAGCCAAGGCTTCGGCTCAAGCCGCTGCCGCCGCTGCCTTGCGACCGCTGCAGCCGGATCGTCGGCCGGTGGTCCTTGCACTGCCGGCGCAGCCGAGGCCACCGCATCCGGTCCCTTCATCGTGGCCCGCGCCCCTTTACCCATCGATCACTCCCGCCACCACCACCGCGTCGCCACCGCCTTCCGTCGTTGGTGATGGCATCGTTATGGGGACGATTCCAGTCGCGATTTCGATTAACAAGGGAGATCAAGTTTTGTCGTCGCCGCCGCTTGTGGTCAGTTTAGCACTGCCGCCGTCACTACCACCGCCGCCCGGCTATGGCCGCCGGATCGGTCGAAAATCTGACTCGCCGGTTCGAGTCCGATGTATATGTTCGTGCTAGAGACAGTCCATTGAATATGGGTGTCTCAAGTGGCTGCTCAGAACCCGCCAAGGTATATCTAATTTATTTAGATGTTAATTTTAATTATTTATTTTAAATAATTATTTTATGTGTTTGTTGCGATCGGTGACTAATCCTGTTTACAGTTCGTATTCGTGTCATTTTAAATTGTTTCCACTGCTTAATTAATCTTGTATTAATTTATATAATTAAATCAGTTTTAATCGAATAAAAATTAAAATCTGTAACCCGGATACCCACTGTAAAACCCTACAATCACCTCCCGGCTTTTCTAAAGGTAGTAGCCCACATGAACCAAGTAAACAACTATCAACTAAATCAATGATAACCCTAATTAGCAATCATGTAAATCACAAACATAAAGCATGCAATTCGACTACTCTACTCAAACTTGTTAGAACACAATGTAAATGTAACGGAAAACAGTCAAGTATTTGAAGAAAATATAAGATATATCCTCAAAAGAGAAAGGATATGAAAATCTGTACGATATAGATTTCTGTATTCATACAGAACTACTCCGGAATTTTCGAAGCAGTTCTGTACAGATCAGATTCTACAGAAATCCTCATTTCTGTAGAAGGCTTCTATTGGGAAGCATTTATAGTCTTAAAAGAAGAGTCCTGAAGGAGTTCTGGATTATCAAAAGATAAAGATTACGAGAAGAACAATCCTGCCTTTGTGTGAAGAACAAGTAAAGTGAACACCAACTTGGCATTAAACACGAAAGTAGTTGAAGACAGTTGAAAATAGATAAATTGAATATCCTAAATTTATCTCTATATACTCTGACCGCTTCAAATTCAACCATCCTCAACCACCTTATCCAATTGCAACTTGCTACATCTTCCTATAAATAGCAAGCTGACTTCATCAAAGAAAGCAATTACAACAAGCATACATTTCACAATATTCTCAAAGCAATTACAACTTACTCCCATAGAAAAGTTATTTCTGTTGATACATTGTTATACTATAAACTCGTGTAAACCATTATTTACATTTGAGATATACAGAAAAACCCTTTTATGAATTGCTGTCTTCCAATTTGATTTACTTTCCGTAACTTGTTTATCTTGTTTAAATCAAATTGTGCCAATATTGTTAAAGAGCCCCTCAAGGGACCCAACAATTGGTATTAGAGCAGATTGAATAACTATATTCAAGGATCGTGCTCTTTAACATATTTCCTTTATCATTTCCTCAGAATGTCCTCCAATTGGAATAATAGGAAATATTTGGCTCACTAGCAAAACCCCCTATGCTTGCTAGGAAGGAACATCCACAGCAGGAAATTAATATTATTAACCTTCTGAAAGAAGTTGACAATTCCTGCTGGACTGCATAGCCAATAGATCCAATTATCCCGCAACAGATTTTTCTGAAATCAAAAGGCATAAAGAAGAAAATCTACAATATGTTTTATGCCTCATGACAGAAAAGAAATCTTACCATAACCCTCAAGCAAAGGGACAAGAGCATCATGTACAACAAATTTGGTAGCGTGATTCAGGATGCTTCACTCACATGACTGGGGAAATAAATCTTTTAAACAACTATGTAAAAAAGAAAAGGAAGATCTATCACTTTTGGTGACGGTGTAAGATACAAAACCATTGGTCATGGAAGCATCACTAATGGTGAAGTCACCATGGAAAATGTGTTACACGTCCAAGGATTAAAATACAATCTATTAAGTTGTGATCAACTTGTGACAAAGGTTTCAAATTTACACTTTACTCCAACAAGTGTGAACTTGTAGGACTAAACGTCAATAAGATTTACCTAACAGGAAAAAGAATTAATCAGAGTCTATACTTTATAAACTTTAACAATCTGAATTCAAATGAGTCGTTTTGTCTAGTTTTAAAATCTTCTAACAAAGAGTCTGAGCTTTGGCACAAAAGACTATCACATCTAAACTCTAGAACAATTGTTGAACTAGCAAATAAAAAGATGGTAAAAGGTCTTTCTACTATACCCTCAAAATCCGAAGAAATCAGTGAAGCTTATCAGTTGGGAAAAAAATGAAAAAACCTCTCACAGAAGTCTTCAAGAATCATCTGGAAATCAACCACTTGAGCTAAGACACATGGATCTCTGTGGACCCATAAGCACAGAGAGCCTTGGTGGAAAGAAATATATCTTAGTTATGATGGATGACTTCTCCAGATATACATGGGTTGATTTCCTAAAATCAAAATTTGAAACTGCAGACCTTATCATTAACTTTATAAGAAGAAAACAAAAACTTATGCACTTAAAAATCAGAAGGATAACATCTGACAATGGAACTGAGTTCAAAAAAACAAAACTAGATACTTATCTAGTTAGCAGAGGCATCTCTCATGAGTTCTCTGCACCAATGACTCCACAACAAAATGGGGTAGTAGAAAGGAAAAACAGAACTCTAGTTGAAGCTACCAGATCCATGCTTTCCTCTGCAGATCTTCCAATCTATTTTTGGGCTAAAGCAATCGCAACAGCATGCTTCACTCAAAATAGATCAATCATTAACAAAAGGATCAATCAAACCCCTTACCAAACAATCAATAAGAAAATTCCAAACTTAAAATTTCTTCATGTCTTTGTATGCAGGTGTTATATACTAAATGATCAAGATTACCTCGGAAAATTCGACAAAAAGGCCGATCAAGGAATCTTCATCGGATACTCACTCAAGTCAAGGCATGCATAGTTTTTGTACTAAAAACTCAAGTGGTAAGACAAAACATAAATGTGACCTTTAGTGATGATAAGATGGCTATGCATAACAACACAACATCTCTAAATGAAAATGACAAACATGAAAAGGTTAGCATCTCTGGAATGACAATCTCTGAAAAAGAAAAAGTATTTGTTAAACTTTTTGAAGAAAACTCTGATGAAGAAAGTAACATTCCTATGTTTACCAATAACTCTTCATCCTCCAAAAACACTGTCACAGAACATCACAAAGAAACTATGAATCAAAAAGAAACTATTTTATCAAAAGACGAAATAGACAATGAAACTTCGGGTTCTCATTCTTTAACAAAAAATGCAACTACCGAATCATTACAGAACTCCACTCTGGAGCTCCGAAGTAATTCTGTAATTGAAACATTCCATCAATTAAGGGGGAGTGTCAAGACCCTGACACAATAGACTTAATGCTTGAAAGTGAAGAACTAGCCACTCTTCCTCTAGCAACAAAATGGACAAATGATCATCCCATTAATTTAATCATTTGGTGATCAGAACAAAAGTGTCCAAACCAGGGCTGCTTCGGCCAACCAATGTCTAGACGGATTCTGCTCATGCAGGATGCAGACTAGACAGAAAAAGCACATCAGGAAGATGCCAAATGTTGGGAGGAATGTTAGTATACTGGACATCCAAGAAACAAAAGTTGTGTGTCAACTTTAACTGCTGAAGCTGAATATGTTGTTGCCGCCAGTTGTTGATCCTAAGTGATATGGATACAAACCCAACTCAAAGATCTAAGAGATAAATCTCTCTAAAATACCAATTCACTATGACTCAAAAAGTGCAATGGCTATCACATCCAATCATGTTCATCACTCAAGGACAAAACACATTGACGTCAGGTATCACTTTATCAAAGATCATGTTGAAAAAGGACACATTGAAATGTACTTTGTCCCAACTGAATTCCAACTTGCAGATATTTTTACTAAACCATTGGATGAGAAGGGATTCTCATTTTTACTAAGCAAGCTGGGGATGTTAAACATGACTGCAAACTAAAATAAAAAAATTTCATTTAATTCCACCTAAAAATAGAAGCTAGTTCAATAACTACCTGTCATTTTCTTTGTGTACTCCTAAGCAACTCCTCTGAAAAGTTGACTTCTTGAACAAAAAGCTAAATTCTCAAGAATAAAAAATATCAATAATAACCTATAAATTTATAGGTTGTCAAATCCCTCTGCCCCTTCATTTGTACACTTCATCATTTCACCATGTATTTTTCTCTTTAAAAGGAGGACTAGAAACTTGAAAACTCACACACAACATTCTCTCTTCTTCAAGAATTCTGAAATATCTTTAAAAGAAGATAACTCATCAATGTCTTTCAAATAACTTTCTCCTCCACTCCCTGAAAACACAACATTCCCTGTTCCTCACCTTCACAATCTTGTGCTCTATACACCTTGTGGAAACAGATTGTGGTCATACCAACAAATGATGAAATTCCTCAAAAACTGCCCCATTGGACATGCTCTAACTCTTGACGTTCCTATCAATTACTCTCTTCTTCAAGAATTCTGGAGGAATGTTGTCCTCGTCGTTTAAAATGGAGATAATGCATTGATAAGGACATCTGTCTGTGGAGTATTGTTTGTCTTTAATCAACATATGATCAGAAAAGCACATCAAATCAAAGACAGTCCATCTGCTCCTAGTTATTTAACAGAGATGATGTGATTAAAACTCTTCTTGATATGGGATATAAGGGAATTCTATATGAAGGAAAAGCCGACAGAGTTCATCTGTCACACCTATGGTAATACTTCTTTTCTTAGATTCAAGTCTGTTTCTCATCAAAATACTTTGATCATCACCTCTCAGATGAGGACACTCGATGTGTCATGCATGCTCTCATCCAAGGTCACAATATGAACTTCTATCTCTACCTTATGAGACACATACAAAACAATCTCAAAGGACCCTTAAATGAAAGATGCATTCTCTACCCCATATTCACCACAAATTTAATTCTTCAAGCCTTGATCTGGGAAACAATACCAAAAGGAATCATAACAAGCTAAGTAGTATCTCAAAGAAGAATCTCTCCTGGAAGTCTATCCATTTCTAGGCTCCCAGACTCCAATGGATACTTTCTACCTTCCACAGGAAGGAAAACTTCTCTGCATCTATATATTTCTCTTCAAATGGAAGCAAAATGCAGAGCAGTCAAAACTCCTGCTCACAACAGAGAACAGAATAGATGCACGTGTGCAGACATCTGCACATGCCTCAAATTGTCTGTATAAATTTCTTGATTAATATAATTTCATTTACTTTATCAGAAATTTGGCAGAAAGTTCCTTAAAAGTTACAATTGCCCAAAACGGCTGAGTAATAAATGAAATTGACTCTGATAAATTTGATAATTAATTCTCTAATTATTCATATGCTGCTAAAGGTAATCTTTTATTACCGTTCGAGAAGAAGCGTCATTCAAAAGGAATATAGCCGTTATGGAAAACCCAGAAATACGGAACGGCTTCAAGAGGTATCAATAAAAGGAACAAAGCTTCATTTCCTGAATCTCACTGTTCACATCATAAATCTCAAAAGCTCTCAAACTGCGTCTTCATCAGGAACTCCCGCTATGAACACCCGTTCAAAAGGCAAAATCACTCAATCCTCTGTTCAACCTAAACCTCGAGTCATCACCCTCTGATTCACCACCCAAATGCAACTTAACCCTAGACACTGTCAACCAACCATGCGACCTCAACCCTTCTACCTACTCTTCAAACCTATAGTTAATCATAGAAGCTCTAAAGCACTCTTCTCAACTCTCCACAGTCCTAACAATCAACGAACCATACCCTAAATCAGCCATACACAACTTCTGGGCAAGCGTGAAAATGTCAAACAGGCACATGAAGGGAAAAGTGAATACAGAAAGGGAAATCACTCTTCAACTTTCAAATCTGAGAGAAATCTTTCCATTACCCAACAACTTTACATCTTTCTCTCCAAACCCTGAAGATTCCGCTCTGAGGCAAATGATTCATGAAATCACTGGAGGAAGCTTTGCAGAAAACAACCAAAATTCAAACCTCAGAGTAAGTCAGTTAAAGACTGCTTGGAGATTCACAATTTGATCTGCTCAACCACACCATGACATCCAAAAAGGGTTCCATGGATCAAGCAAACAAAAACACACTGATCATCCTATACGGGTTATATTTCAATGAGGAATAGATATGGCTCAACTAATCTGGAAATACATGGAGAAAAGAGTCAAAGAAAAATATCAAAACAAGAAATCAGACTTCGTGCGCTATATCAGATTTCTAGCTCAAATGCTTCAAAAGAAGGTGGGTATCGAAGAAAATGAAGAAACATACACCGTTGAGCTGTATCACATCAAAGGCATCTACAAATCAGGTACACACACTCATTTCTGCAATTTCCCATGGGGCATAAGAGCCAAACTAGGATATAATAATCCAATCCTCCAGAAGCACCTCACCAAAGCCAACAAATTCTCAGCCAACCTTGACCAGTCACCATCCTCGACCAACAATAACTCATCAGAAGAAATGGCTGATCACAACCCTTCTTCTCCCCATCTCTCCCCATAATCACACCATCAACAAGAAACCACACCAAGTCATCACCATCAACCCCTCATATCACATCTTTCCAAAGAACCATCAATCTAAGCTCCATACTCTCCAAAAAAAAAAAAAAACATCACCAACTCAGAACAAAAGCCAGAAGTCATCACCTCAAACATCCTACCAAAAAGCCTTTGCCCACTTCCAAACCCAAGTAACCAATCAACCCTCCTTTGACATACCCATCATAGCCACACATCAGAATATCTTCTCTGACTCTGTCAGTGAAGATGATGTAACAAGTGGAGACTCTAAAAGTCAAAGAAACATGGAAATGAGCAAAACAAAAATGTGTTCCCTGCCAGCTCATATGAGACATCCTTTCACAAACAAACAAATGTTCTATCTCAGGATTCTCTAGAAACACAGGAGGTGAATCCAATTCTGGATTCATCAAGGAATGTGGAAGCCCTGTACTCACTCATCCATGGCTGGGTTAGCAGGCACTGATGAATTTCTCAAAGAGAAACCACTAAGTCCAACAGAAATACATGTGTTGTCTTCTGGTTTGTTACCTCCTGAAGCTGACTCAAAGTCCGATTTCGAGGAATTTTTCAACTCTCTCTCTTCTTTACTCACTGACTTCATGAACGAACAAAAACAACAGACTGTAGAACTACATCAGAATTTTTGCAGTAGTTACTGTACGAATAGAAGAATTATCAAAATAGTCATAGAATTATCAAAACAGTCAGAAAATAGAGAATATTTGAACTAGAAGAAGAGATAAAAACAATGAAGAAAAACACCAAGCATCAATTACACCAGATTTCTGATCAACTGAAGGTTTTGCAAGAAAAGGAGTGGCAACTAAAGGGAGGAAGACGACAATCCACAGAAGATCAAATCAAGCGGCTGAATGAGCTAGTTCAAAAGAACATAGAATCATATGAAGCCAGATGATGAGAAATGCTCAATGAAATCAAAGACAAATTCAGCCTCCTAAACAAAGAAATACATGAAGAAAGATCAAATCTGATAAAGATAAACTCGGATCAGATGCTTCTTGAGAAAAGAATGAGAAGTCTATCCAAACAGGTAATAGAAGCCAATCCACTCTTCCCAATTAAGAAGCCTTTCGAAAAAGAAGCATCAACCCCTCCTATCATCAATCTTGATGAGTCACCCTCACCTCCTGGCTCAAAGAGAAAAACAGGTCCTGATGAACACATGTCTTCTCCCAAAAGAAAGAAACCTGATCAATGCAAGCCCAATCCTACTCCTAAGCAATCAATTCCACCCCCACCACCTAGGGAACCTGCTCAAAAATCCAATAAGCCTCCAGTTCCACCTCATCAAGTGATGCTCCTAAGGCTCACACTGCTGAAGCCTCAAGATCCACAAGAGACTCTAAAAAGGAAAAGGAGAAGACCACAGATCTAGGGGGAGCCCTCTTCACTTCGGAACTGTCAATTGCGTCTCAATCTCTATATGAAGATAACTACGGAAAAGAGAAGCAAGTTGAAGAGGAACCATGGCACGAAAAGAGACGATGTGGAGATATGTTTCTCCAAGAAACATAACAAGTACCTCCGATGAGCCCAATGAGCTAGAATATATTTGAAGAAGAGGATACACAATATCCCTTTTGAAAGAAGCTGGCTGCACTCAGAGGCTGAGATCACAGAAATCATCGAAGTAAAAGAAAAATAACAAAAGGGGATGTCCGTTCGTTCACTACTTCAACTCATACACCATAACCACCACCGCCAACAACCGTCAACCATACACTTTCACTGATGCAGACTTAGATCTACTCAGTGAAATGCACATCCTATCTCTTCTCAGAACCCGTTTCTCTCATGGCTCAACAAGCATTCGAAACATAAGAGCAATACATCAAAGTAGAGAAGCAGGAAAGAAAATATACAAAAGATTTGCTCTGGTTGACTTTGAGTTAGCAATACACACTGGGTTGAACAAACTATCCATTAAAGCTGTAAAAGAAGATCTTCTCACTGGACTACAATGGAAAAGATCTAAAGTGATTCCAAGCACCGAAGAAATAGGAACCTGCTTCAGAAGTCATGATGACAAGAAAAGCTTCTTCAGAATCAACCAGTGCAATGCTTACTCAGATGCCTCTCTGCAAGTTATCTCATTATTACTTCAAGCAAACAATGCAACTGATCCTGAGGTGATAAGTAGGAGGGAATTAATGATTAAAGCTCTAGAAGAACTCAAGCAACATCGTGCACTCCAAAAGGAGCTTCACAAAGACTGCTAGAACCCACTTCCCAAAAAGTTCTCTGTCAAAGAAGACTCCGTAACCAAAAACTTATCATAAAAGACATTTATGTAATAAGCATTACTATGAATCTTATATGTGGAATGATCTATGCTTTTCCTTTCTCTTTTTGTTTATTTTCTTCAAATACTTAGGGGAGATTGTTAGAACACAATGTAAGTGTAACGAAAAATAGTCAAGTATTAGAAGAAAATATAAGATATATCCTCAAAAGAGAAAAGATATGAAAATATGTACGATATACAGATTTCTGTATTCATAAAGAACTACTCCGGAATTTACGAAATAGTTCTGTACAGACCAGATTCTATAGAAATCCTCATTTCTGTAGAAGGATTTTAATGGGAAGCATTTATTGTTTTCAAAGAAGAGTCCTGAAGGAGTTCTGGACTATCAAAAGATAAAGATTACGAGAAGAACAATTCTGCCTTTGTGTGAAGAACAAGTAAGGGAACACCAACTTAGCATTAAACACGAAAGTAGTTGAAGATAGTTGAAAAAAGATAAATTGAATATCCTCAATTTATCTCTATATACTCTAACACACTCCAAATTCAATCGTCCTCAACCCCCTTATTCAATTGCAACTTGCTACATCTTCCCATAAATAGCAAGCTGACTTCACCAACGAAAGCAAGACAACAAGCATACATTTCACAATCTTCTCAAAGCAATTATAACTAACTCCCATAGAAAAGTTATTTTTGTTGATACATTGTTATACTATAAACTCGTGTAACCATTATTTACATTTGAGATATACAAAATGA
Source organism: Deinandra increscens subsp. villosa (assembly GCA_039602395.1). Taxonomy (NCBI): domain Eukaryota; kingdom Viridiplantae; phylum Streptophyta; class Magnoliopsida; order Asterales; family Asteraceae; genus Deinandra; species Deinandra increscens. The sequence goes on along the minus strand of JBCNJP010000009.1, from coordinate 60,779,939 downwards.
TCCATTTTTTATGAATTGTTGTCTTCCAATTTGATTTACTCTTCGCAACTTGTTCATCTTGTTTAAATCAAATTGTGCAAATATTATTAAAGAGCCCCTCAAGGGACCCAACAAAACTGGAAGACATCCACAAGCAAAGTATGATTTGATTAACAATTCTAAACCTAAAACATGTAATCACACACATCAATTGAAGAAAATTAATGAACCTTAAAGAATATCAAATCCAGCATTAGTTTTGTCATAACCCGAAAGAAAAAAAACATGAAATAGTCATCAATTGGCCTAGGCGGCACTAAAAATTTAGCCAATAATCATAGTGCAAACATGAACACGAACAAAAGCACGAATCGAAATAACGTTCATTGTAAAAGAAAAGAAAAGAATTCAGCTACCAGTCTGCCTGCCTGCTTGCTTAATAATTATATTGACTTTTTGACGTGCTTGCCTAGTAGCTTGCTTGCCTGGCAGCTTCGATTCTTTTTCTTCCGTATGTCCGTAGATAGCTTCCCAATTCCTTCGAGTTTCTTCTATTCCTCTCCCTTTCTCTTTTTTTCTGCGGTATCCCTCTTTCCAATTAATAGGTTGACCAATATATTTATTCCCACGTGATTCTCCGTCCAAGCCTAACCTATTCTTTTATTTAAATTCAAGTCCATGTTAGAGCATTTGTGAATTGCCAAGCCCAAGTGGATTTTCCTTTGACCCTTTGCTTGCAATAAAAATCCAAACAGAATAGTAAAAATACATGTGATAGCTAAAACAAATCCTTTATTAGGATTAAAATTGTGACATCCGAGAATTCCAAGGTTAACTTCCGTTAGACAATCTCCGTTAGTTACGTTATAAGTGTTAACTTAGTAACTAATGCTTAACTAGGCCGAATACGTCCACGACCTTTGGTTGATCACCGAACCCGTCCATATGTGTTATGTGTTTATTTATTTATTGTCATTATGTGCAATGTGATTTAAACACATGATTTAGTATTGATAATAGAATGTAAATTGGCCACTTTTGGTTTCCAGCGAAACTACCGGGCGAAACTGTAGATTCGCTCGGTAGCCGGCTAAACTGTTTGACTCACATGTGCTCAGAGCCAGTTTCGCTTGGCCAGCGAAACTGCCAGCGAAACTAGCCCCTGATATATATATTTTATAAAACCCTAGTTACATCCCATTTGCATCATCTCCACACTAAACACACACACACTCTCCTGAAACTTCTGGACCAGCTGAGAAATCACCATTTGCTGCTATCATCTCTGTTGGTAGAAACCATCCATCGATCCTAGATCGAATCGTGAGTCCCAAAACCATCCTTTATGCATTTTCTATGTGTTTTCTTAAAAAAAAAAGCATGCTTAGATCTTCATGTAATCACTTGATCTTCTGATATGATGCTTAGGAATGCTAGATCTACCATAAAGTCTGTAACTTTACGTGTGAAACTGGTCCATAATTAAGATTTATGCTAATTAGGTCATTTTAGGTTTAAAATGTGCTCTTGGTGATTTGATGATGAAAATCCATGTTTAAAGTGTTAAAGCTTACTGATTTATGTTGGTAAATGATTATGCATGCTAAATATTGAACCACATGAAGTATGGAAGCTGTTAGATTGATTTTTAGGCTGATTTATGTGTTTTTCGCGACCAGCGAAACTGTGCTGTTCTCTGGGCGAAACTATACAGCGAAACTGTATATATCTTCATCCAGCGATACTATGTGGCGAAACTATAGTGTCGCCCGCGAAACTAAGTAGACCTGCTCGAACGAAACTACCGAGCGAATTAACATGAACGAAAGTTCAAACCAGTTTCGAGCGAAGCTAGGCTAGAGAAACTGCGTCAGCAGTTTCGGGCGAAACTAGCTAGCGAAACTGTGTCATCGGGTAATCCCTAGCGAAAGTGCTGCCCGTGCACCTAGCGAAACTATGTAGCGACACTAAGTAGCGAAACTATGATCTGACCAAAACCCAAATTTGTACAACTTGTTTGAATGTTATGCTATGACTTACATGATTATGCAATGATGAAACATGCCTTGATTTCTGAGTTATGTGAACCCTTGTTATGATCAACCATCGGTGCCGTGTGTCGGTATGTCGTGTCATAGTTCCAACGTGCTATGTTATGGGCCATAATGACGTGAGTTAAATATTAGACACAAACTAATACTTAAGACCTAAACGTGTTCCTAGGTCTTCGTTAAGCAAACAATATTTGGATTACTTAGCAAGTGTAGCAGTGCAACCAAAGGTGAGTGTCACTAACCCATTTACCGTGAACCCGTTTGGGTCACACTGAATAACTCAATGAAAAACAATGCTGACAACCTTATGAGTGCTATGCACCTCTCTGATGAACTTGAACTTAGGAGTGCTTGGCACCCACTTGATGAACTTGAAGTGTTTTATGGGAGACACTTGTGAAATACCTAAACGACTATTTCTAAAACGAAACTGAATATGTTTTCGGGATTCATGAGAACCCAAAGTAAACCGTTTTTAATATGGCTAGTGTAGGTTAAAGTCTAAACCACATGATATCACATGATTTCTAAGGATTGCCTTATAACTGAAAAAGTCCTCAACTTAATTGTACCATTAATTGTAAAGCGAGGGGATGTTGGGTAGATCTACTGGAGTTTGACAAACTCCGCCTCGTGACACGGGAAGTGCACGGAGGTACAATATCAGCCTATCTGACCGTGGTCCCGAGAGGACACGGGGGAGGCAAAGCCGCGATGACGTAGGTCCGCAAAACAAAATAGATGATGGCGCTGCCACTACAATTATCAGTCAGCTTTGGTACAAACTTCCTTAGTGCATGGAACAACGGATTAGCTACCCGCGATATCGGTTGAGCACTTTAACTATACAAAACTAGTACATACCCGATAACGTAGGTTACGGACAATACTTTTACTAAACCACAATACTATGATTATGGATATCACTAAGCATTGCTTTTCACAAATAAATATTTCATAAGTATATGTTGACACGATTATGATTATAAGACCGGACCACTGCATGACAAGCCCACCGTGAACTCACCAACCGTTAGGTTGACACTTGCGTGGTTTAAACTTTTGCAGATCGCTGAGGAGTATCCGGAGTGGGTTGGCATGGCTCATGAAGACACTTACTTTGTTCAAACTTAATTTGGAATTTAAAACAATGATTTTTGTAAAGCACGTGGCTAGTGCTAAGACAATATTTTTTTCCGCTGCGTATTTTGAGATTTAATTTATGACATGTGTATGGACTAACCCTGATTCGTTTAGTATTTGTAACTAATGGTTGTGTTCCTGGTTTGCTCGCACCCCTTAACGGTATAAACTCCGTTAGTGGTTACTTGGGGGTGTGACAAAAATGCATTTACGTGACATCCTTATTTTCATAATTCATCATCTTTAGTGTCCTTTTTTTCTTTTGTTGCAATTTCCAATTCATCCCCTTAACTTAGATGTAATATCATACCATCCCCTTGGACTCATATCACAACCTACAAATAATTATAATTGAAAAACTTTTGAGTACATTTGACCTAATAAACATGATTAAAAATAAAAGACTCAAACTCACACTAAATTGTACAAAAACAACTCAATACACAAATAAGACTCAAGTAACTAAAAAATAAATAAAAACAAACAAAAATGACTCAAACTCGACTCAATTATTACACCATTTATACGGGAAATCCAGATGTGTCTGCAACACATCATGAATCATCCATGCCTTTTGCTTTATCATACTAGAAGACCATCATTAGAGATGTTCTTCATATTTCTTCTCTCTCTAAACTAGCCTTCTATCCCAATTCACTCATCGGACACTCGAATCCTTCCTCTCATCTGATTGAGGTTCCTCAGATTGCTAATCGGTCCCATCATTGTTGCTGATCCACCATCGCCGATCTCTCCCACTACTATTTGTAACATCCCAAAATCCACGTCTAGGTAACTACGTATCTGATTATGTTTACCTATGTGTCTTTATTATAAATATGTGTTAGGAAATGATATTATATAAATAAATATGTGTTTATATGATAAAAATGACGAATGGATTAAAAAAATATATGATACATTAATGATTATGTGTTTTAATTGAAGATATACGTGCAAATACGTGTTTAATTCCATGTTGAAATATTGATGCATATGTGTTTAATACAAATGAAATATAGTTGATAGTTAACAGGAAAGAAAATAATTTAATACGTGAATTATACGCGTAGACACATGTTTATATTTCTCGTTATACGTGTGACAACCGGCAATTTCCTAGGTTAACCCCGTTAATAACTTGTGTATATTTCAATAACGTCTGTTTCCTCAGTTAACTGGAATAGTTACACGAACATTGCACACGAGTCTAGACGTCGGTTAACTTACTTGAATAATTATATTTTATGATTTTATGTAAATCATATTTTATAATTTCATGAAAACATTTTGTCATTTTATGTGACAATTATATCTATGATTTTATGTGGTATATAAGTATATATATACACATTATATTTTATGAGTTTATGTGACGATGTGTCACGTAAAATACACGAAGCGTTTCTATATTTTTATAGGAATTTAAAATGTATAGTTATTAAGTTATAACTATGATTATATGTGAAACGTATATAGGTTCTATATGTATATATATGTT